>LPNX010783208.1:33304-68152 GCA_001517045.1 Pseudotsuga menziesii | reverse complement strand
TGTATTTGGTCATCATAGAGTCATGAGGTATAACCTCCATTGTAACTTGTGTCAATAGTACCCTAGTGAATATAATATAATATCGTTTTGAGTCTTCCTATGTGATGTCGACCCAGTCAGTTTAGTGGGGCCGACTTGTTAGGTTAAAAGTCAAGTGACAGAGTATAAATAGAGTTTTGTTCCTCATTTGAACACACACACTCACTTGTGTATAGCGCTTAGGATAAAGAGAAAGAGACATACCGGCAAGGAGGAGGATCACCTATTTTGGGGCTTTATATTATACATCTATATAGAAGAAGTTTTGCTGGGTTTTCTTCCCCTTGAGGGTTTCCTAGGATAAATATGTGTCTATTAAAAATATTCGAAATCCATTCTAAAATGTATATGTTAATTATTTATTTTGTTCTTAAAAAAAAAGAATCGAAGTCCATTTCAGAATGTATAAGCTATTTATTGATTTTGTTATTAAAAATAATCAATTTCCATTTAGGAATTTATAAGCTATTTGTTTGAGTTGTTATTAGAAAGAATCTAATTCCATTTAAAAATGTATAAAGTTATTTATTTAAGTTTGTTGTTATTAGATAAGAACAAGTCTACTTCCATTTAATATGGATACTGGATTATAAATTTTATCATTAAACCAAAACGATTATTAATTTTCTTTATGTATGTCCTTATGAAATGCATAATTGTACTAGAATACATGGGGCGCTACACTCCACTAATGTTATAGATGATTGTCTTATCTCAGAGTGCTTTGTACAATGCATATTCTATTATTACAATGCTACAATGCAACAGCCAATTTTACATTACTTTAACTTCTTATTGTGAACACAATCATTCACACCTAGTATGCCAGTGATTTAGTATGAATTTAATTAAAGACAATTTTCTTCCCACAAGAATAGTGCAAAATGAATCATTTAAATGTTGTCAATTTCATCCAAAGTAGATAATGGTCGAGGGTTTAGAACCGCCCTTAAAAGTCACTTTTTTGGGGGAGGGGGGGTTAGAACCTCCCCCAAATGTCACTTTTGGGGGGTTTTAGAACCACCCTCAAATGTCACTTTTGGGGGTGGTTTTGATCTCTTCCAGAACTGCCTCTAAAAGGAAAAAATTTTAGCATTGGTGCTATTAGGGTCAATTTTGTAAAGACCGCTGCCTCCAAAGCCAAAACCTCCCCCAAAAGTGAGTTTTGGAGGCGGAAGACAACTACCCCTAAAAGTAAAATTTGTTGTAGTGTGCAAACATAATCTATGTTTTTGCAAGGGTTAGAAGGTTCACCAACATTATAGAATACAAACTAATATTCAAAATGAGGGTACATTTAGCCGTCATTGTTGTCTCCATCAGGCTATTTAGTGCGGTGAAAGTTGGACTTTAACATCGAACACTCATGAAAGAGAAGAGATGTAGAAATACATATTAATTGAGTTAATTAATACAATTTGCTAGCATCTTTTCATTGTGCTTTATTTACTTACTCTACATGACCATCCCTAACTACCAATACTAACTATTATCCATTAGCTTGATTCGTCACTAACACTCATGATATTTATTACACATTAATACATAATATATTAGGGATCCTTATATAGTATTGAGAGTCACTTTTTCTAGCACCTCGTCTTAACACAAAATACAATTTTTTTAACTCCCCTCAAAATAAAATCCATAGAAACTTACTCAATAACTAAGAATAATTACAAAAGTTGAAGGCCATTCTTGTTGAGTCTTCAATAATGCAACACTTCTTTGGTTCTTAATATCTAAACACTACATTCTATTGTATGATGCAGGTTGTGTTGGTAAAGAAATGTATGCAATGTCATATCAACCCAGTTTTGCATGGGACATCAAAGGTAGTTTCTTGATTTTATCAATCTTTTTTCTTCTCTTTCTTTCATTATGAGATATGATTATTGAAACAAGTGTTTGAACATGAAATTTTATGATTTAAATATGATATTATCTTCCAATTGATAATAATGAGATTCTAAAGATTATGGATTTTTTCATGACAAGATCTTTCTGTAGTGACCAAAATGGAAACCTGACCAATAGAGTAATCACATTGACCAATAGAGTAATCACATTGTGATATAGGTAATTGAAATATGACATATTTTATGATCACGGTCAATTTTGTCTATATTATGAATTCTTTCTTGTTTACAATGTAAAATCTAGATGGAACTTTTTTAGAGTGTTGGTTTTGCGTTCTAATGTTATGTGTATCCCCTTGGAGCTTCCATTTTTGGCTTCTTTTTTTCTTTATGTTAGAAACAATAAGCTCACTAGCATCGAGTATTCCTCTGACATGGAAGGCTTTTCATTCATATTTAAATGGATGTTGTTCATAGTCCTTAGGAAGCTATACCCATTTCCAACATCTGCATAATGAATATAGAGTATAGTCCTATTCCATGTCGTGATTGTAGTTTTTTAAGTATATATGATTGTATTCCTTCTCCTAGTGTTTCAAGTCATGCTTGGTTTTCCAAAGAAAATAATTAAAAGATGGCCTCATCCTATACTCTATGTCCCCATGAATATACTTATATCCAATGTTGTTGGGGATCATATAGATCTCCCAATGAAAGCACTGCAACATCACCCTCGGAAAC
Source organism: Pseudotsuga menziesii (assembly GCA_001517045.1). Lineage (NCBI taxonomy): Eukaryota > Viridiplantae > Streptophyta > Pinopsida > Pinales > Pinaceae > Pseudotsuga > Pseudotsuga menziesii. The sequence goes on along the minus strand of LPNX010783208.1, from coordinate 65,513 downwards.
GAATAAACATTATGAATTGGCCTCACAATATATCCTAAACATTTGTCCTTGTGTATATTCATTAGCTTGATGGAAGAAGGAACTTTGCTCATCCCATGGTGGATAGGATCCATGTAAAGCACCAACTATTGGGTTGATCATCCTCTTTTGATTATCCTTATTGCTCCACTTATACATGCCTCTACGATGATCATGATTATCTACTATATCATTGGAATCCACACTAAGATAATTGTTGTTTATAGGTCTCATATAGTGGTAGACTTACGGTTGCTAGGGAATAATGATTTGTGCAATCCCATTAAGCCAATTTCTTGACTTTTTTTCAAAATTCCTAGAAAAGGTTTACGGATTTCATAACCTGCTTGATCATATATTGTGAACTTATACATTCTATCATCATTTTCCGACCATTAGATACTCAAAGTTGTGTATTGATCTTTTTTGCCATTATAAAGGACTTCGTAAGTTAGGTTCTCAAATTCTCAAAGGGTGTTAGCTCAATGGAAGAGTGCCTGCCTTACAAGCAGGACATTGGTGGTTTGATTCCTCCATGCCCTAATGATATTATAATATCAGTTACAAACAACTAAATTAGTAAGAAAAAAAGTGATAAGTGACCAAACAATGGAAATAAGTGACTAAACAAAATGACCAAAATTCGTATAATATAAAACTACTAAAAATGACTAAATTAGTGACCAAAAAATGAGAGATACAAAACTAGGCATTAAAAAGGATGCAACACGTGGCGCTAATGATGAATCCAAACATGGCGTTGATATGGTAGCAAAATAAGATGTGAAACTAGGAATTAAAAAGGATACAACATGTGGCGCTAATGATGAAACCAAACATGGTGTTGATATGGTAGCAAAATAAGACGTTACTTTGGATGCAAAACATGGCACTACATAGGAATCAAAATATGGTGCAACAATAGAGGAAATATTTGGCATCGTTTTGGTAGCAAAACACGATGCAAAAAAGGAAGCAAAAATTGGTGCAAATTTGGAAGCGAAAATTGGCACATATTTGGAAGTAAAACATGGTGCAAAACTTTGCTAAAGTGGTAGCAAAATTGGATGCTAATTTGGATGCTAACATGGTGCTATTGAGGATGCAAATATGGAGCTAACAGGGATGTCGATTAAGAAGCAAAATAGGACACTCGCTAGGAAAAAAAATAGGACATTGTTTAGGAAGCAAACCTTGACGTTGTTAAGGAAGCAAAGTTGGACGGTATTCTGGAAGCAAAAAATAGATGCTATTTTGGACGTCATAAATGATGCTATCTAGGAAGCAAGAAAAGGTGTTTTTTGAGATGCTTTAAATTTTTTCCATTTAGCGTCCAATTTAACATCTAGTTTGACCACTCAATGTAAAAAAATTACCTTAAAAAGGGACGCTAAATGGGACGCTAATTCCAGGATTTGTTTTAGTGAAGCCTTGACTTGGATGCCATCTAAATCACCAGAAGAACTGTTGCAAGGTCAATTTAAGGTCTCAACACAATCCAAAGGTTAGTTGAGATATGATCTTGTTGATCTTCAAATATTGTAGTTTTGTAGCCATATCACGTATCATTTGGGTATGCTCTTGAATAAGTTGATCTTGATGTTGAATACTTTGCTATTGTTGCTAGAAAATTTGCATGTATGCTTCTACAAGGGAAGCACCCTCTTGGTTGGAGTTATTAGGAGGAGCCTTGAAATTGTTGTTAAGGTAATGGAATAATATGAGAAACGTTTTTCGAATCCCTATGAGGGCACTAGAGGCTTAATGTTAAAGGGAGAAGACCTCGTTTACACACTTGTGGAATCTAACTTTGATATCAAAATTGATATATCAAAATAATAAAGAGTGCCTGATTGAGACTTCTATCAACTCCAAAAACCTATTTCTTACATAATGAGTACCTTCTCTTATAAGAAATTTAAAATGAAGGAACTTACCTTAACCATACCATCCATTTATTGGAATAACAAACCTTAACTGCCTATTAAATACAATGTTATGTTGTATCATTATTATTTATCATTATTTCTCTTAACTACATACCAATACCAATAAACATGCAAAAGAGATAGACATCAATAAAACTTTTACCAACAATATCATGGAGAAAAATATTTACATTATGCATCTAAAAATAGATCAACATTTATAAAACTTTTACAAACAAAGTGATTGAAAAAAAAATATTTACGTTTTATTAAAATAGTTAAATTTAATATACCAATAAGCATGAAAAAATAGATCAACATTTACATACAAACAAAGTGATTAGAAAAAAGAAAAATATATACATTTTATTAAAAACAATTTTCATTATTAGAATTTAATGATAAAATTTCTACCACGTAGAATTTCTACTTTTCACGCCGCGTACATATCTAGGTTTTTATTTGGATTTTTTTCCAAATGTTGAAATTTTTGTATGTGGTTGAAAATATGTTTGTATAATTTGAATATTGGGCGTCCAAAGAATCCAATATATCAAGGGTGTACTATATCTCATGGAGAGGATGAACATTTTAATATTTTAAGTTTAAGTGGGAATATATTAATCAGTGTTTTTTTTTAAATTATTTAAGAGCATGTTATTTAAGAAAAAAATCTATTAAATTTGTTAGTGTAATTATTTAAGTTTTTATTTAAGATAGATTAGGGTTTATGATTTTTTAATCTATAGATGAAAATGAGACAAGTATATTGTAAAGATTGATTTTATGACAATAATTCAAAATTTGAAATAAACAATTATATATAAATAAAGAATATAAAAAATTACTAGTAGCTCATGAATGGAAAATTGGTAGGGATGCATGGATAAATCATAGTTGTTGAACTTATAACCAAGAGTTCATGGCAGACAACTAGAAGAATGTTTGATTAAAAAAATATTGATAATTGATAAATGGATAACATGAAGAATGTTGGTGATAACATGTAGCTAAGCATGGATAACTTAGAGTTGAACCTGTTTAACTAAAAGAATATGAGGAATAAAATAAAATTATAAACTATCATCCTTTCCATAGCTTTCTCTCAATCATTTCTAAGTGATCCAGAGACAAACTATGTGGCATAAAAAGATAGATATATGTGTTTATGATGACATAAAAAGATGTAGATATATGATCAAATAGTTAAGAGATAGTTATGGAATGGAAGACAATTTGAAATTTTTTTATTCCTCATGTTCTTTTAATTAAACTGGTTCAACTGTGAGTTAATCATGCCTAGCTACATGTTATCACAAACATTCTTCCTGTTAACCATTTATCAACTATCAGTTATATGTTATATTATTTTTCTTTTTATTTCACATTCTTTTAGTTGTCTACCATGAAGTGTTGGTTATCCATTCATCAACTATGAGTTATCGATGCATGCTACAAGTTATCTATTCATAAGCTACTAGTTATTTTTTATATTCCTTCTTTTATAATTGTTTATATCAAATTTTGAACGACTGCCATATAATCAATCTAGATAGTACACATGTCCTATCCTGGTCAATAAATGAAAAAGCATAGGTAGTGGTGTGGATAATTGGTAGCAATGCATGGATAACTCATAGTTGATTAATGGATAATTGGTAACAATATATAGATAACTCATAGCTAATGAGTTATCAGGGGAGATAACATATTGCTAGGGATGGATAACTTGCACTAGAACCCTTTTAACTGGAAAAATATGAGTAATTAAAAAAATCCAAATTGTTTTCCATTCCATAAATATATCTTAACCATTTAAGCATGAAGAAAAACATTTAAATTTAGAAAACCAGTTATGGAAATTTTCCGTGTTCATTGAAGATCCCAAGCTATTGATTAACCAAATTAGGTTGTGCTCCTTTCATAAGTAGGTTGCAAGCGGTGAAGCAATGCACCCAGAATTTAAGAACTATATTATCGGTGATCACGTTCTTGGAATCTGCTAATAGCTCTGCATTGAATATTAATTTGGCCATGGAAGGCAAGGAAGTACGGGTAACTGTTGGCCCCAAAACTGGAAGAAGGTATGAACGGGATCCAACCAGATGCTCTAAAATTAGCGGCATAAACACACAGTGCAAAAACCAAGCGGCAACAGGAGCAAAATCCTGCCAATTTCATCTTGATTATGCGAGAAACCACCACCATCTCCACAAAAATCTCCGTAATGAAGCAGGCAACAACCATGGACATCCCAAGAAGATTCATGAAGAACAACAACATATTTCTAAAAAACAGTAAGATCTTTTCTCAATTCCTTGAATGTATTCATAAGCAAATTTGGATTCGTATTTGCTTTCTCTTTCTGAAAAGTTTTATAGGTAAACGTGTAATTTTTTTATCAATCTTGTAAACTTGACTGAAATTCATGATTTCATTGCATCTAAATGTCTGATATTAATGTGATCATCATCCGAACTATCCATCAGATTTCATGTTTGTACATGTGAATGAATCTTAGGTTAAACGATGAAGATCAGAAGAATGTAGACAGTAAGAGGACGAGGAAGATCTTTAAAGAGCGACTGCCTTCGAAAAGTGTTTTCCAGAAAAGTAAGAGTGGCGATATCATAGAAAGAAGACTGTATAAAACAAAAGCAGCATGTGATCCGATCTATCAGCTAAACCTAGAGATGAACCAACAAGCACCTCCAAAGAGTTGGATTGAACACAAGAAAATGCAGAGTTTTGATGAGCAGACTATGAGCGCCCAAAAGTGGATGGAAATCTATAAAGCTTCCACAAACCAAGTGATTGCAAGAAAGGAAAAAAGCTGCATTTTATCTGAAGATGTTGACAGTGAGGAGATGAGAGAGATCTTAGTAGGTTACTTGGCTTCGATAAATAGTTTCCAGAAAAGTAAGACCGGTGATCTCATAGAAAAACAAGAAGCCTGTGATGCGATCTATCAGTTAAACCTAGAGATGAAGCAGCGACCTCTCTCTAAGAGTTGGATTGAACACAATAAGATGCAGAGTTTTGACGAGCAGAGTATGAGTGTTTTGACTGGAAGAGGAAAGCTTCCACAAACCCAGTGATTGGAAGAAAAGAAAATAGTTGCATTTTATTTAAAGAAGCTTCACGGTTGGCGATCGTTAAACTTAGCCTGATTACTGTTTTTTTTTTCAATTTAGTTCTGCTGGTTAGAATTGAAAGGTAAATTTATATCAATTATAGTTATAACTTTCATAGTTATAACTTTCATGTTTGCAGCAAAGATGTATCTGTAATGTGAATATTGGGCAGCTTGTGTTACAAAAAAATTCCAACATATCTGTGGTGGGGAGATCCATATGCAATGAATATGGCGGGGTGTTCCAGATGCAATGAAGATGATGAACACCTGCATGTTAAAGCTGTTTCTTATTTTTTTGAAATGAAAAATTGTTAAAAGATAACATTGATGTAGTGTACAACATAATATATGATGGCACTGGAATTTTTGGAACCTCATGCTCAAATATCCAAGAAAACCTCGCTCTCCAAAAATAAAAGTATTAAAAAAAGCCATCTTCAAATTTGGATCTATGATAGTATGTATCTTGATTTACTTACTGAATCTACTTCTGGCTTTCATGATGTCTAGAAAAATATTCTCTATTTCCTAAAACAATTCTGAAGAGTTCACTTTTTTCCACTTTTTTCTTGAAATGGTCAGCAAATCCTAAACGGTTGTAGGCAAACCTTCAATACTAAAATCTGAATAATCCATTGTTTCCTCCATTTTATGGAGAAAAGGTTCCATATGTAGTTCCAGTTGCATCCAGATTTTGGGGCTGGAAAGAGCTTGGTCTTGGTGTCTTAGCTGGGATGTTATTCACTTGGGTTGGAGGCAACATTGAATATGCACTAACCTCCTGGATTTCAAATCCTATTTTTAAAGATTACAAAGAACTCTTTCTTATTGTCACTCGGGCAACAGCCTATCTCTTCAAGACCATCCTATTATTTCTTAAGGGTTTGTGTTTTGAATGGGTTGGATATCCCAAAACTAAATTTCAATCAAGATGGGGTAGTCATCAAAAACAGGTTTATTTTCATAAAGTCGGATAAATCTGGAGCTGGGGCTTACTTTGATAATGTATCCCTTAGTTGGTGGGGCCATGTAGTATTATTTTTCAAAGGAACTTGCTTTTTGATCCAAGTCAATAACATTGAACTATTGGTCTCCTGAAGGACTTTTGCACCGGTTCTTTTGGCTTGGTTGATCCTGTTCAGTTAGCATGGGTGCACGGTCTTTCTGCTTGAAGTTAGTTATATTTCGCTTTAGTATGTATAATGGTAGAACGCACTTTTTAAGCAGAACCGATATGTTTTATTCAGCTCTGCAGAGGACCAATGTCTAGTTTTGTTTATCTGTATACATGCATGACTGGTTGAGTGTTTCTGCAGCACTGTTATTTTGCATTTTGAATCTGCATATTTACTGTGTAATTTATCAAAAATGTGAGATGTTTTAGAGTTATTATGTGTGGTTTTAAGCACACAGCTAGTATCTTTTGTTCTAAGTCCATCTTTCAGGTCGGCCTAATTAATCACTGCATGTAATTTTACAGTTCTATAAAATTTCTGAATTTTTTTCGGTAAATATTAATCGGCAAAAGTCAAGAAAATTTTGGAGAAAGTGTTATCATGAAAATGAACTATAGTTATTGTACTATAGCTAAATGCACATTTGATTTTACAGCATCCAAATCGCCAGTGTTTGTACTATAGCGAATTGACTTATTCCCTTCTTATCTGCTGCTCCTCCTTGTTGCTGCTCCTCCTTGTTGGTTGTAGGCAATCTAGATGCTCCTCTTTGTTATTTTATATTTATTATTACATGTTAAGGTGAAGGGGTGAGGTAAATACCAGCGTAGATCCAAATCCTAGGCTCTATCAAAGGTCCAGATAGATCAAATCTCTGGGGTGCAAACCTCTTCTTAGGTATCCATTGATTTGATTCAAACCAAAAGACACATCTTTTTATTTAAGGTCCACATATAATATTTTTATTATTAATATTTAATATTATTTATGATCCACATATAATATTTTTTATTATTTTTTATTTTGTTAGGAACCAACATTGCATCATTTCCCTACACATGGTTTTAAAACCATATGCAAGGCCCTCCTACAACCATGGATTGTTTAGGAGGCCTTGCACATGGTCTTAAAACCATTTGCAAGGCCCTCCTAAACCATGTACAATAAAACCATGGGTTGTTTAGGAGGCCTTTGCACATGTGCAAAACCTCCTAAACCATGCACAATAAAACCATGGGTTGTTTAGAATGTCTTGCACATTTGTGTTTTTTTTTTGACCCACATTTTTTTTATGGATAATTAATTTTTACTTTTTATTGTTTTGTTAAGTAGGAAGATTATAACATCTCCCCCATATTAGATTGTTTTATTTTGACCTATTAGAAAATTTATTTCCCATAATATTCACTATCACTATTATTTTTTGCCGACATGTTATAAACGTTACATTACGTTACAAGATCTCTCCCATAATATTCACTATCACTATTATTTTTTGCCGACATGTTACAAACGTTAGTAACGTTACATCACGTTACAAGATCTCCCCCATACTGGGCTGTAGAGGGCCTCTCGGCGCAATGGTAAACAATTATAAAAAATAACATGTAGCTAATGAGACCATGGGTGATCCTTAAAAATGGATACACGGTGCCCACCCATTGTTTTCACCAATGTACCATCTCAAGCTTCCCAACTTATCTTTGAAAACTATATGTCACATTGCAAGTTAAAACCAAACAACCCACTCTACCTCCAATCGAAAAAATTATCATCATTTTTCACATCATCAAGCATGATAGTTCTTGTTGAAATGCTAACACTATAATATATAATATAAGTTAATTATATTAACAAATTAATAATCAATGTTGGGTTTAAACATCATTATTATTATTTTAAATTTATTAAATATGGAGGAATTTAAAAATAAATTGAGATAAAAATTTATGAAGGTTTAAAAGATTCTAAATTTAAATGGATTTAAATTAATGACTATATATTAATTAATGTTTAGTAATTTATGTATGTTTAATTTCTTTTACATTATCAATGTTAATTAATTTTGATTTATAAGGATGGATTTTATGTATTGAAGTTCTTTGGCTTAGAAGTTGTGTTCTAGCTTGTGAAACCCTTAATAGTAGCATTTTTTTCATATGGATTCTCCTTCGGAGCTTGATAAAGAGGAGTCTACTTAACTTATCCTTCTTCCTTAACAATGACTCATCCATCGCACTTTGTGAAACTATCATCAATATCGGAGGTTAAGATCTCCTCTTAAGTTGCTTGGTGTAAAGCAATCACCCTTTCAAAACGTGGCTTAATTGGACAATTCATATGATTATGGCCATCCCTAGGGAAATAGAGGTTTAGCTAGATAAAATCTAAAGGCCCCTAATCTCAAGAAGTTTGTGGAAAAATTTTTATGGGAGAGGGGGTTTATTTTTTCCTCTTTTGGAAGAAATAAGATGAGGATATCGTATTTAGGAATGGCCCCTAGCCCTTGGGGGAATGTATTTGAATAGATGATATATATAATTCCTTTGATCCAAAGAATGGCATTCCTTTGGTAATTCTAGTTTTGGTTAAGCTTCCTAACCTATCATTACATTGTTGGTATGATGAGCATGCAATGGTTATTGAAAACACATTTGGTCAATATATTAATAAATCATAGCCAGGTCCATGAATGTTCTCATGTGCTTCAAAAGTGTGGAGGTAGAACTAGAAAAGGGATTGTCGGAAGCCATAAATATCTATATGGATGGATGAACTAACCTACAAAAATATACTATTAACAACTTCATTTTAAATGCAAAATGTTCCATGAATATACTAAATTTGGTCAAAACTATCCCAAAACCCTTGCAAGAGAACCTACAAATGGGAAAGAACAAGGATAGAAACATGTAACTAAAAAGAGGAAGAAAAATCATGCAGCAACTCCACCTAAAACTTCCAAAATTCCCTCATTTTTCATCTAGTTCTTGGCCTTATCAAACAAATAAGAAGTGGAAAAGGAAGAGAAGTGACTTAACCAAGACAATGAGGTGTTAGCCTTAAAATTTCATAACTCTACAAATCATATAGTGTTAGAAGACACGCTAATAGGAAAAGACCTTCTAGCGGAGGTTTTTACAAAATCATTCCATAAAAATGTTGGTACACTTAGTTATACCGAGAGGAGAGGTGGATCAGTATATGACAAGTTTTAACTTTCAAAACTTGTTCACCATGGCATGTCATCTTTCAACAAAATCTATCATTACATTAATACAAAAGAGACACAAATATTTAATGTGGAAACTCAATAAGGGAGAAAACCATGGAAAGATGTCCTCACAATAACCGATGATTACAATGATTTCCAGACACCCATCTGCTGGAAACACCAACCTCCCAATTTTACAAGGAATAACTTGTAGGAGGCACCATCCCCCTAGATTCTCTAGCACCAACTAGAAGGAAGCACCAACTCCCTAGATTCTCCAGCACCAATTATAAAGAAGCGTCAACTCGTGGATTCTCCAGCACCAACTAGAAGGGAGCACTGACTCCCTATATTTTTTATTGATGTACTGTGCAACAACTCATATGTTGTACATTGTTCTATCATGCAAGAAAATATTTACTATCATCGCACTTTGCTCTATGCAAGAAAATCTTATTAGAATTTAACAAGCATCATTAAATAATATACGAGATAAAAAAAATTCTACATAGAAACACATTTAAGATAGACACACAATGTTCAAAGCCAAAACCGAGAAAATCCACCATAATAGATCTATCATTTCCTTTGACCTAAACTAGCCAAGTCGATCCAAGTGAGATAGCCACCACTAACCTCTAGGCCACTTTACAATGGAGCCTCCTCAATCCTTATAAATACTTCCTTACATGTAATACCATGGGCCACCAAACACCATCGAAAAATACCATTGGCCACCAAATACCATGGTCCCAAAAACATGTGCTAGACCTAAACCACCTTTGACTAATTTCCAAGTCAAGGTTAACACTAACAATCCCCCCTTTAAAATTGTCTTGGAGTAATCACCAACCCCCCTCAAATTGTTTACAAAGGAATCTTGCATACAGCCCTCTATCACCTAGATCTATCTCCCCACTTTACTAGTGAGTTACCACGAGTATGCATGCCTTACCAGGTCTTACAACCATATGCAAATTTACATGCAAATGGATCCAATAATTTTTTGTCATGTGTCTTCATGGTGACTACACCATCACCATATGTTGCTTCATCATCTCGCTTTTCCATGCTCTCTTTCTTGCTCGTCTACTTGCTCATTTTCTTCCATGCTCCTTCTTTACTTAAATCCAACCCTGTCATTGATGTCCATATAAAGAGGAATCCATCCAATGGATTACATGGGTCCTCAACCATTTTAACCACTAGTTCTCTAGAAATTCTCTTCACATACATGGTTCATCAATATTGGTCCCACAACTGAGATTAAACCATCTCACATTCCTCTCGCAATCAAAGACTCAACCTCTCTGATCTACATCAAGTTAGGCTATGAGTACACCTACCACCATCGTACCTACCTAGTGGATCCTTCCATGCCTGATTCAACATTCCTTATCTATGCATAAGAGGGATACCTTGTGCTTCTAGAACCCGAGGAAATTACACTCTAACCAAGAACCCAAAAATACTACTAGGGTGTCGAGTACCATCAAACATGCACCCCATAATTAATTCAAAAACAAGTACAACACAATGAGCACAACTATATTCCAAACCATGACTCTGATACCAACTCTTATTAGAAGTTAACAAGCATCATTAAATAATACATGAGAGAACAAAATTCTACATAGCTATTGAAATATTGTAACTTCAAAGAATATTCTAAATGTTCTTTACTAATGTACCCCAAGAGATATGTCTTATTTCTCCATCAGGATGTTACTATTGTAATTGGTCATCATAGAGTCATGAGGTATAACCTCCATTGTAACTTGTGTCAATAGTACCCTAGTGAATATAGTATAATATCGTTTTGAGTCTTTCTATGTGATGTCGACCCAGTCAGTTTAGTGGGGCCGACTTGTTAGGTTAAAAGTCAAGTAACAGAGTATAAATAGAGTTTTGTTCCTCATTTGAACACACACACTCACTTGTGTATAGCGCTTAGGATAAAGAGAAAGAGACATACCAGCAAGGAGGAGGATCACCTATTTTGGGGCTTTATATTATACATCTATATAGAAGAAGTTTTGTTGGGTTTTCTTCCCCTTGAGGGTTTCCTAGGATAAATATGTGTCTATCTTGTGATTGTGTTTCTTTCAGTGATTCTAAATATGCTATTGTTGTGAATTTTGATTAAACACTAATGATATCTAGATAAGCATATGAAATCTTAACATGGTATCAGAGGTAGCATGAATAGAACAACTTTCACAATGTGAAACTCTCTCTCCTCTCCCTTCAACAAGAAATTAGGGGTTCTTAAAAATTTGGGATTTTGAAGATCTCCTTGCATAGAAATTTGCACCTTCATAGAGCGCATCTATTGATCCCTAGATTGAAGTTTTTGAGTGGGTGAATATTCGATAAATCCAAACCCTAGTTTGGACTTGAACCAAAAAACTGCAGAAAACCAGAACTAGAAATCTGCAGAAACTAAAATCTTGCAAGAAAGTTTTGAAGGGTGAAGATTTGGAATCTCCACAAACCAAGTGGTCCAACCAACTCGCCTCATTCAAGCGCATCTCTTGGTAAGTTCAGCTTTTCATTTTGAGAAATTTAAATTTTTAGTGACCTCCTAGATAAGATGGCCTGAAGCACTAAGCTTGAGGACAAGTTGGAAGGAATAGAAAAATTCTAAGCATTGAAGTATAGGATTGGTCTCATTCTTAGAGAGAATGATATTGAAAAATACATCAAAGATGAAGTTGTGAAACAATAAGAAGATGAAGCAAAGGAGAAGCACCGGAAGGACCTAATGAAGGAAATGAGGACCACTGTTGATTCTATCAGAGATCACTTGATCCCTCAAGCATCATCTAAAGAGACACCAAAGAAAATGTATGACTCTCTTTCTAGAATACATGAGGGAAAGAACTTCAACAAAAAGATGAATTTGATAGCTCAACTGAAGGGTACCAAGATGAGTAAAGGAGAATCCATTCAAGATTACTTCACAAGGGTATCCTAGTTCAAGGAACAACTAGATTCCATTGGAGACTCCCTTGATGAAGATGAACTAGTTATGACTTCTCCAATGGTCTCACTAGGCCTTGGGAATCATTCATACAGACCATGTGTGCCAGAAAAGAAAGTATGAAGTTTGACATTGTATGGGAAGATTGCATTCAAGAGGAATCTAGAGTAGCTAACAGAGAATCTCTACTTAAAGAAGATGATTAAGCTCTAACAACCCATACCAGAAGAAGAAGACAATAAAACTTCAATAAGTATAGTCACAATGAGTATAGACCTCCAAAGAAGTTTCAAAGGAAAAGAGAAAATAGTCAGAAGAAAGACTACTCCAAATATCAATGTTATAATTGTCATAAGATAGGACTCCTTACCAGAGAGTGTCCATTGAAGAAGAAAAACAACAAAAGACATCATTCTCATCTAGCTAAAGATGAGGATGAAGAAGAAGAAGAAATACCTCAAAAGATACAAGCAAAAGAAGAAGATGTAGAAGAATATGTATTATTTTTTGCACTCTCTTGGTCTGTAATACCTGGAGAAGATACATCGCTTATTGATAATGGTGCTTAAATCACGTGACAGGGAAGAAGCAAACTCTGTCAAGACTTGAAGAGAATAACCCTCCTCATAAAGTATCATTAGGAGATGACTATCAATATCCCATCAAAGGAATTGGTGAATCAAGCTACAAGCTTGACTCTGGAACCTCCATGAAGATGAAGGAATTACTATATGTACCAGGTTTGAAAAAGAACTTACTTTCCATCTCATCATTAGATAAGAAAGGATATAGAGTTGCTTTTATAGATGGAAAAATACTCATGTGGACCAAAGGAAAGAAAAATGAAGATGGTGTGGTAATTGGTGAAGAAAGAGGATTGTACAAACTCAAGGGACATCCAGAAACAACCCTCATCCATAAGATCACTAGCTCAAGTGAACTATGGCATAGAAGGCTTGCTCACATAAACTATAAAGCATTACCCTATGTGAGCAAGGTGGTAACAGGTTTACCATATTTGAAGATCGATCATGAAGGTACTTGCAAAGGATGTGCAAGAGGAAATAACATCAACAATCCATTTTCGAAGAGTGAAACAAATACTAAAGGTATGTTAGAACTAATTCATTCTGATGTATGTGATCCTATTCCCTCCACATATTTAAGTGGATATGAATATTATTTTACATTTATTGATGACTATTCAAGAAATAAATGGATATACTTCTTGAAGACAAAGAGTGAAGTGTTCGGGAAATTCAAGGAATTCAAATCCTTGATAGAGAACCATTTAGAAAGAAGAACCAAGACACTCAGAACATATGATGGTGGACTCATATACTTCAAAATAATTTGAATTCTTTTGCAAAGAATAAGGAATCAAGATGGAACTAACCACTCCCTACAATCCCCAACAGAATGGTGTTGTGGGAAGAAACAATAGAACCATTATAGAAGTAGTGAAAACAATGATTAATGATCAAGACTTCCCATGCATATGTGGGCTAAAGCAGCAAGAAAAATTTTGTATGTGCAGAATAGATTATCTCATAATTCCCTTGGATTCAAGACTCTTGAATAAATGTATACAGGAAAGGAACCTAAAGTGATCCATCTCAAGATATTTGGTTGTCCAGTATATGTTCACAATCCAAAAGAAAAGAGAACCAAGTTGGATCCTTTCGGAAAGAAGGAAATATTTGTTGGATACTGTGAAGTCTCCAAAGCATTCATGATATACATTTAAGGATTCCATCATATAGAGATTAGTAGGGATGTAACATTTGATGAAGAAATGACTCTTAATAAATCCAGAATGTGTCAACTTGAAGAAGTACATGAAGAGGATGTACCTCCCATAAAGTTAGAAGTCGAACCCTCTCCTGAAATAGCAGCATTAGAAGGTCATGATATGCTAGAACCTTAGGAAACCCCTTCTATGGATATATATCGAAAGAGAAAACCTGCTTGGGTAAGAGAAATGATACAAGAAGCAGAGAAGTATGGAGCTCCATAAGGCTCCACAAGAACAAGCAAGAGATCAAAGCCATTCTCGAACTATGTAGCTTTGATGAGTGATATTGTAGATCAAGAACCTACCAATTACAAGGAAGTTGTACAGAAGAAAGAATGGGTAGAAGAAATGACGAAAGAATATGAGTCAATAATGAGGAATGATGTTTGGTATATAGTACCCAAAACAAAAATCAAGAGTGTGGTATCTTCCAAGTGGATCTACAAGATAAAACATGTTGCTTATGGAAGTATCGAAAAATACGAGGAAAGATTTGTGGCTAGAGGATTCTCTCAAAAAGAGGGAATTGATTATGAAGAGACATTTGCTCTAGTAGAAAGGTACACTTCCATCATAACCATCATGCCACTTTCTTCCATGATGAAGTGGAATCTACACCAGATGGATGTAAAGACAATGTTCCTGAATGGTTTGATTGAGGAAGAAGTATACATCGAACAACCACAAGGATTTGAAGTCGATGACACAATGTCTCATGTATGTAAGCTAAAAAAATATATGTATGGATTGAAGCAAGATCCTAGAGCTTGGTATGGAAGAATAGATAGCTTCTTGATAAGATTGGGATTTACCAAAAATAAATTTGATCCTAACATTTACCTTAAGGTTATGGATGATGAACCTGTCATATTATTACTATATGTGGATGATATATTTCTGACATGAAATGAGAAATAGATTGTAAAAAACAAGAATAAGCTAACTGAATATTTCTAGATGAAATATATTGGATTGATGCACTATTTTCTTGGGTTGGAAGTATGGCAAATCCCAGAAGGAATCTTTCTGAATCGGGAAAAGTATGCAGTGGAAATCTAAAAAACATTTGATATCTTGGATTGTAAATCCATGGTCACACCCATGGATACCAACTGAAGTTGTTATCTGATGAATCATCAAAGCTAGTGGATGTGACTCGGTACAGACAAATTATTGGGTCGTTAATGTATCTGATGAATACTAGGCCAGATATATGCTTTATTGTGAACACTCTAAGTCAGTATCTAGATAAACCTAGACGTGTTCACCTGATAGCTACAAAGCATGTGATATGGTACCTAAAAGGCATGATAGACTTTGGACTATACTATGATAGAGATCGTGACTATGGATCGTATGGATATACGGATTCAGATTGGGAAGGAAGTGTTGCATACACAAAGAGAACCTCAAGTGGATTTTATTGTCTGGGATCCACCATGATCTCATGGTTTAGCAAGAAGAAGTCTAGTGTTTCTCTCAGCATGGCTGAAGCAGTGTACATAGCAGCTTGCTCCACTAGTTGTGAAGCCATATGGCTTCAGAAGCTGATGTCAAGTCTATTTGACATGGATTTGGATACCACAATAATTATATGTGACAAATAGAGTTGTATAAAGATGACAACGAATCCTTTTTTCCATGATAAATCAAATCACATAGAAATACAATATTTTTACATAAGGGATATGGTACATAAGGGAGCTATAAATTTCCAGTATGTGAGTACCGATGAGCAAGTTGTTGATGTGCTTACCAAGCCTCTATCTCGAGTAAAGTTTGAATACTTTCATGACAAGCTTGGTGTAGTTTGAAAAGACTTTCGTCGCAAGGAGGAACAATGATGATGATACTAAAGAATTTCCTCGCATGGAGGAACATTGATGATGATATTGAAGACTTTCCTCGCAAGGAGGAATAGTGATAATGATATAGATATTTCCTCATAAGGAGGAACAATGATGATGAGGTTACAGAATTTCCTCACAAGGAGGAACGATGATGATATGAACCCTCCTCGGCAAGGGGGAGCTGGTTGATGATATGGATCCTCCTTAGAAAGGGGGAGTGATTATGAGACTATCACTACGAAGGAGATGGCAGTGATGTGCCAGTACAAAAGAGGTCAAGTGTGCCTGCAGATGCTAACGTTCCTACATTCACTTGTATATGTCGTAGAAAATAACACTTGCTTGGGAGTGGTCCAAGATTTAATAAGGTGAGGGTGGTCTATTATGAGTCTTGCACTCAATTGCAGACGATAGGTCCTGCATTCAGTTGCAGATGATACTCTCACATGGAGAGTGTTCCTACATTCACTTATAAATGTCGTAGAAAATAACACTTGCTTGGGAGTGGTATTAGATTTAACAAGTTGAGGATGGTCTATGATGATTCTTGCACTTAGTTGCGAATGATAGGTCCTACATTCAGTTTCGGATGAGATTTGCATTCAGTTGCAGGCGATACTCTCACATGGATAGGGTTACTACATTCACTTGTAGATGTCATAGAAAATAACACTCTCTTGGGAGTGGTCCTAGCTTTAACAAGATGATGATGGTGTACAATGTGTCATGCACTCAGTTGCGAATGGAAGGTCCTGCACTCAGTTGTGCATGAGATCTACATTCAGTTGCAAACGATACTCTTTCATGGAGAGTGTTCCTACATTCACTTGTAGATGTCGTAGAAAATAACACTTGATTGGGAGTGGTCCTAGATTTAACAAGCCTAGGATGGTCTATGATGAGTCCTGCACTCAGTTGCATAAGACAAGTCATGCATTTAGTTGCATATAATATATGCATTCAGTTGCAGATGATACTCTTACATGGAGTGTTCCTACATTCACTTATAGATGCCGTAGAAAATAACACTCACTTGGTAGTGGTCCTAGCTCTAACAGGCTGAGGATGGTCTAAAATGAGTCCTTGTTGACGATAGCTCCTGCATTCATTTATGGACAAGATCTACATTCAATTGTAGATGATGTGGTCCTACATTCATTTATGGATGATCTAGCTGGTTGATATTATGGACCCTCCTTATAAAGGGGGAGTAGGCTGATGAGGATTGTATCATCCTTGGACCTATGTCCTAAAGTGATAAAGATTGATCATCCCTTAAAGATATCATGTGTACTATAGGTAATGTTGCGACAAAGGATCGAGAAGATTGAAATGCTGCTACAAAGGATCAATAAGATCGAAGTGTTGTTGCAAAGGATTGAGAAGATCAAAGTACTGCAACAAAGGATAGAGAAGATCGAAGTGTTGTTGAAAAGGATCAAGAAGATCGAATTGATGCTGCAAGGGATCAAAAGAAAGAAGTGTTGCTGCAAAGTATCAAGTGATTGAGCGCTGCAGAAGATGAAGACTCGGTGTTATAGAAGATGATGTTCAAATACTGAAGATATTGAGGATATTCCAATAACTGTTCTAGTTGCTGAAGATTGTTGAAAAATTCCTATGATGTATAGATGTATTACCTTGATACTATTGAATATTCTCTCTCTCGTTACTCCTATAGTTCATGATGTTGTTGTCAGTAGAATTCTCTTCTCATTAAGGGGGAGTTTTGAAATATTGTAACTTCGAAGAATATTCTAAATGTATTTTACTAATGTACCCCAAGGGAGATGTCTTATCCCTCCATCGGGATTTTACTATTGTATTTGGTCATCATAGAGTCAAGAGGTATAACCTCCATTGTAAGTTAGTTCAATACCCTAATGAATATAATATAATATTGTTTTGAGTCTTCCCAGGTGAAGTCGGCTCAGTTAGTTTAGTGGGGTCGACTTGTTAGGTTAAAAGTCAAGTAATAGAAAGAATATAAATACAGTAGTTATGTTCCTCATTTGAACACACACACTCACTTATGTATAGTGCATAGGGGAGAGAGAGAGAGAGAGAGAGAGAGATACCAGCAAGGAGTAGGATCACTTGTTTTGGGGTTTTATCTTATATATCTATATAAATGAAGTTTTGTTGGGTTTTCTTCCCCTTGAGGATTTCCCGAGATAAATAGGTGGTTGTGATTGTGTTTCTTTCAATGATTCTACATATGCTACTATTGTGAAATTGGATTAAAAACTAATGGTATCTAGCTAATCACATGAAATATTAACAATAGCAACACATTTAAGATAGACACACAATGTTTACGTGGAAACCCCAAAACCAGGAAAAAACACCGTAATAGATATATTATTTCCCTTGACCTAAACCATCCAAGCCGAGCCAAGTGATCTAGCCACCACTCACCTTCAAGCCACTTTACAAGGGATCCTCCTCAAGCCTTATAAACACTTCCTTACATGCAATACCATGGGCCACCAAATACCATGGAAAAATACCACTGGCCACCAAATACCATGGGCCCAAAAACATGTGCTAGACCTAAACCACCTTTGAATCATTCATGAGTCAAGTTTAACCCTAACAGATGATATTTACTACTTTTGTGGGAAATATTGCACAAGAGTGCTTCCTTCCCACTTGGTTAGGGGCAAGGGATTGTAGGCTACGACAAAGCCTCAGTATTAGAGGAATGTTTGAGGTGGGTTTGTGAGTGCTCTAAGTGATTCTACAAGTGATTGTTATTAGTAATGAAACAAAGCGAAAGAAAGAAGAACAAAAGTAAATAACATGCAATATGGGGTAAGATATGCAAACTCCAATAGCCAATAGGTGTGAAACCACTTCTTTTATTTCTCAATGGTCAAGCAAATACAACACCTTGGAGATGAGAGCTCCAAATGGAGGAAAATAAACCTCCTAAGGCAGGTCTATTTAGTCCACACTAGATGTCAAGTGGCTTGAAGAACAACTGAGGAGAACACTTTCCCCTTGAGGGAAGGAGGTGAGAGATCTTGAGTAATGCTTGACAATAGGAAAATGATGAGATATGAGGAAGCTTGGGCACAAATCCAACAGCATAGCCTTTCTCTAAGAATTCTTTTACAATTAGCATGCCCATGGATTTATTTTATAGGTCAAGGGGTGGCCAAGAAATAACAAGATATCAATATGAACCCAATGATCCATAATGTGGCTCCAAGATACACAAGAGAGGCCATTTAGGGAAACCAAGTGTGTGAAGAGCCAAAATTTGAATTCTTTGAGTAAATGGAGCTTTCATGAGCCTGGCAGTGCATTAGTAATGTGTCGCCAGAGGGTGAGATCTTCTTGTTTATGTCAATCGCGTGGGTATCGAAGGAATATCCATGCTAATGTGTGGGAGTTTCACTAGAGACACGTGTTGTCGCGCGCATGAATAGTCCATTACCCTCGCGGTTTGTATTTTGACTATTTTGAGGCACTTTTGGACTCAAGATGCTCTTTGGGTCTTATGAATATGTCTTCGATTGGATGCATGATGTATCTTGATGAAACTTTACCTTGTAAATTGTGAGAATGTCACGTGTGTGCAACAAAAATTTTCGTGATAGAAGATACCCCTTGATGTATGAGGTTCGGAGGGTATTGTAGATCCAATGATGCATCATCATTTCTAGTTGTGTTCTCTCTATTTCTCCTAAAAGTGGTAGAATCATAGGTGGACATATAGACCTTTCCAAAGGGGAAAGTTGATGGGGGAGCGATGACTGAAAGTGTTAATTTTATACAAACAAGGCAGGAATTCCCATGCTCATGAAGATGGCCAGAATGACTAACAAAGAAAGAGATCAAGGAATATCTCATAAACTTATAGGAAATGGATGAAGGAGGATTCAAACCATGTCAGAGTACATGAACCTGGAACTGACATTACTAGTGACAAAGAAGCAGAGCTGTCGAGAAAATGGAGAATCCCACATGGGTGGGTGTCTGGAATGGTAGTGAAGACACCGAATATTGCACTGTACCAGAGATGTTGCTACCATGATTTAGAAATGTGAACACGGATACCTTTGAAATGAACGAATCCCCTTTATGTGATTAGAGGTGTTGTTGTTGAGCATAGGGGAGAGTACTAAGTTAAGGAGCACTAATGAATATCCTTACTCAGTCTAAGTTAATTTATTATAGTGATTGAAAGGAATCCTAAGGTACCAGTGTAACTGCTTCAACTCTCAGAATATAAGGCTTTGGAATTGATGATAGCTAAAGAATCCTGATAATAAGAGGGTCTTATCATATGAACCAAGATCATGTTGTAACCAATTGTGGGACTAACTAACATAACATGATACGAGCTGGTAAGAATGGGCCTCATAACTTCCTTTGATCGATGTAAACTTGGGGAGTAACTAACGGCAACATACCTTAAAGTGGATGGACAAGGTGTAATGAAGAGAGACAAATTGTTGATGAAGGGTAAGAATGGAGACACAATACTGTGAATATGGTGACTTGACCAAACTAACCATGTTAGGGTAGGAAGACTCAACTACATTGATCAAAAGGTGACTAGGGGGTGTTGCCAAATAATGGGTGGTTCCCACAGTTGTGAGGGTATGGAGGAGTTGTTTGTACAAAGAATTTTGGGTGGGGTCCCCATGGTTTTTGGCATGTCGGGGGGCCAATTTAATGATGGGTGGGACTCCCACAATTTTTGGTTTGTCGATGAGACAATTTGATGATGGTAGGGGTTCACACAGTTTTGACTGGATTGGGGAACCTTTTCCAAAATGAAGTGAGGGGTGATTTTCAAATGCAAAGATGGGTTCCCCATGAATCCATGTTATGTGGAGTATTCCTACAGGAATAACTAGATATATTTGGTTTCTTTGATGGGAAGGGACATGGACCCCTTTTTTGTTTTGGCGGAGGTGATGATACGAAGAAACTAGGAAGATAGGTTGAATGCTCATGGAGGTATGAGACAACCATGGTAAGTCTTTTGTGTAACTAGTGCCAAGGAATTTGTTTTTACTATACTTTTTGAGGTAGGGTATTAAATGCACATGTATGAGATAATTGGATTCATCTAGGTTGTGTTCTTGGGAGACCAAATTCCTCAAATTTGTGGGAGATTCAACATCATGGGTGTCTAAATGATGTTGGGGTTTGTTGCGGGCTAACACCCATGGGGGTAATGGCGTGGTCCTCTATAGTGACATTGGTTACACATCAATACTGGGATATTGGTGACTATATGGGAAGGATTCTTGGTCTTATCATGAAAAAATAGTGTTAGGGTTATGGTTATCAAAGGGAGGATTGGTGCCAAGAGGCCAGTTCCGTGATAATTCCTATGGAAAAAATATTGCATTAATGTTGATGGTGTTTGATATTTGCATTTTCTGATAATACTAATATACACATGAAACACATAGCAAAGTATAGTAAAGGACTTGACAAAGGTATGGACGATGCAGAAAGAACAATGAAAAACATGACGTGTCTGGGGGTTTCTTGATGAACTTTGAGTGTCGGTTGGGGTGGTTCTTGAGGAGAGAGGGATACACGGGTGTGTAGTTCTCTATGAGTTGATCATGGTGGAAAAAGCAGTTAATCAAACATAGGTATGGTTTGGTCATGGAAAGGTGTTGAATTCTAGGCCATTTTATTTTAAAATCGGGTGGGGCCAACTTCCCAACCATTATTTTTACTACTTGCATTACATACTCTTTTGAGAGATTTTGTGATTTTCGAGAGTGGAGCATCCATTTTCTGAGCAGCGAGAGTGAGGTATGCTTAAACTTTATCTTGTTTTCATTTATCTGAGTAGGATTAGGGTTAGGGGGGTCAAAGTAGCTCGTACAGATAGTTTTAATAATCAAAACTATCCATGCATGTTTTTTCCTTATTAGCGCGTAAGAGCTCAAGAAAAGGGGGAAATATCGTGTTGATACAATGAGAGATATTTAGTTACTAACCTTGCAAAGCACAATATTATCTTACTTCGTTCGTGCAATTGATCCGCCGGACTGTATTGTGAACAGTCGCACAGGAATTTAGCGAATCTTGTGCAAATGACTACATTACTATTCTTAACATAGACGAACTAGGGAACTACTAAAGCGTGCAACTCTCACACGTTAAATATGCATGATAAATGGGATATTAGTCGAGCCTAGCACAGTTTAGGGTGACTTTTTCATGCGGAAGCGGTACATGACCGCATTGTTTTTAGTTTTGTTCTTTTCTAGGGGTTACTTCTAGATAGGTTGTTTGAGGTTAACCCTATTTGTTTTCATGCAACCATAGATGTTGAGTAGCAAGAGCACATCTATGACACCCTATGCAGACACTGTTGGTGATCTGGAAGGTGAGGCAGTTGTTTATTGCATCAAGAGTCATAAAGTTGTTTAGTTTCACTACGATGAGGTCATTGGACTATTTACTTCAAGATATTATCCAAATGTGGGACTCAGATAGAGGGGTATTTATGGTAGGTGGCTAGGACCTGAGTATTATGGCTCATGATATCTACTTTATAAATGGATTGAGTGCCTGAGGGGTGTGGGAGTGCATTCATCCTGTCATGGGTGGGGGGCGTTATTAGGATATTTAGACACTTAAGAGTTAGTTAAGATCAACTTGTGTAATATATCCATTAGGTAAAAGTGTGTTTCTTTAGTATGCATTAGTATGCATTTGTGAATATTATAATCTAACGGTCATGATATTTTCTAGACATAGAGTGATCTGACGATTCAACTTCTCTTAGATCATACCTACCATTGATCCGTGGCTTAACACCCGATTGGTCCATGATCTCTATTTAAAGAGCATGGAGGGTCCTTGGCTAGTTGATAGATTATGAGAATCTCATATGTAACTTTCTTTCTTTTGCATAATAAATTGCTCCAAGTAGCTATTTGGATGGGGCCGTGGACTGTTTCCCTCTTGAAAGTTTGCTTTATTCCTTAATAGGTCTTAAGTTCAGGTCTTATTAAGCTACTTTTTAGTGCATGCAATTTCTATTTTCAAGTTACTTTATTGTAAAAGTGCATCTCACTTAAATAAAATAAAATAAAAAGTGATTCACTTAAGTCTTTTAATTTATTGCCACACTATTTAAAGTAACATTATTATAAAAGTGAATATCACTTGTTCTACAAAAGTAATTCACTTAAAAGAAACTTTATTGTAAAGTGATTGTCAAAGGTTGATCCTGTGAATAGGGGGGTTATTTTTTTAGTTGGTCAAGTTAATATCTGCCACGTCACTATTGGGAACATCTTCAACATTTTATTTAATCAAGCATAACTTCATCATCCAGAATCAGTTTTTAGTGCCTTTTTTTTAAAACCGCATATTTTTTCAAGTTCATTGCATTCAGACAGTTAGTTTCTATTCTTTCCGCCATTAATTTACAATATGGCCACCCCTTGTGATATTATACTTACAAGTTCTAACTATTTCTCATGGAAATATTGTATGGACGAGAATATGTTAAGATCTGACAATGGAGGAGAATATGTTAACAACAAGTTCACTACTTTCTACACTGAACAAGGAATCCAAGAACAACACATTGTTCCATATACACCACAATAAAATGGTGTAGCTGAACGAAAGAACCACACTTTAAAAGAAATCGCTAATTGTATGATCCAATCTAAGGGACTAAGTCTTCAATATTGGGCTGAGGCCATAAATTGTGCAAATTACATAGTTAATCACACACCCACTAAATTTTTACAAGGTATAACACTGAAAGAAGCATGGATTAAAATTAAACTAGATGTAAGTCACTTCCGTGTGTTTGGTTGTGAAGCATGGGCTCACATTCTAGATGAAAAATGGAAAGCATTGCAGCCTAAAAGTGAAAAGTGCATATTTGTTGGATATTCTGAAGATGTGAAAGGTTATAGACATATTCAGCCACATTCTCATGATATAATCATTAGAAGAGATGTTAAATTTGATGAAAATCTCTTATCCTGCAAGCCTAACTTGGCGGGTGTGCCATCTTTGGCCTACGAGCCTGATTCGACGATTGTTCCTTCTTCTTCTTCTTCCAACTTCCTTGACAGGTTTTCAACTCCAGTTTCTAATGATGACAATGAGGATGAAAATCCACCTCCACCTGCTCACATTCCTCCAATTGCACTAGAACCAATACTTCCTCAATGGGTCCGTTCAACATGTGAAGCAACTGGTGATCTTGCCGGTGATCCTAGAGATCAACGTCAAACACGTTCTCAGTTTCAGTGAGCCTCTTCTCTTTTGGCTCAAGTTTTCGAGAATCATGATCCAGAAACTTTTGCAAAAGCTTCAGGAAATCCAGATTGGGATGCAGCTATGGATGAAGAATATCGTTCCTTAATGGCGAACGATGCTTGGGATCTTGTTCTTCTTCCAAAAGGAAGAAAACTTGTCAGATGTAAATGGGTCTACAGAACTAAGTATGCATCAAATGGAAGTGTTAAAAGACTTAAGGCAAGGTTAGTTGCCAAAGTTTTTTCCCAAGTTGAAGGGATTGACTACAATGAAACCTTTTCTCATGTCGCAAAAATGAATTCCATCCACCTTGTTCTTTCCCTTGCAGCCTTACATAACTAGGACATCCATCAAATGGATGTCAAGTCTTCCTTTTTACATGGTGATTTACAGGAGGGAATTTACATGGAACAACCTCCTAGATATGTTCAGGATAACTTTAGCCTTGTCTATCTCCTTAAGAAATACTTATATGTCCTTAAGCAAGCTCCTAGACATAGAGTGATCCGTGTTAAATTTTCATATGCTTAGCTAAGACATCATTATTTCATTTCATTTTCATGACAAAAGCATATAAACAGGATCACTGAAAGATATACAAGCACAACCATAAAAAAGGAACACAAATATTTATCCTAGGAAAACCCTAAAGGGAAAAACCCAGCAAAAGCTTCCTCAATATAGATGCCCCAAAAAGATAAAAGATAAAACCAGCAAGGAGATCAAATCTTGATCCTCCTCCTTCTCCGACTACTTCTCTTCTCCACTGATGCGCTACACAAGTGAGAGTGTGTGTGTCTCAAATGAGGAGCACTACACCTCTATTTATATTCATCTGTTCACTTAAGTTAACTCATTTGACATGTAGGATCGAGTTACACATGTAGGCTCAAGTAACCACACTGGGGTGCTAATGACCCACCTTTATAATTAGAGGGGACTACCTCATGACTCTTATTAGTTCTTCCAATTAGGAGCATCGGGGTACAATGTAATACAAGTGGTTCTCCCGGTAGGACCATCGGGGACCACAAAAAGATACATATAGAATATTCTTCGAAGTTACAATATTTCAACACTCCCCCTTAACAAGAAGGGTATTCTACAGCAACATCAACAACAACAAGAGTAGAGATAGGGGACATCATCAACATCAGCAGGGTAACACATCTATAAATCATTGGAAGCTTTTCAACATCATGTAGTCTTCGTCTTCAATCTTCAGTCTTCATCATCAGCAACATCTTCAGTCTTTGATCAGCAACATCTTCAGCATTTTGATCTTTCAATTAGCAACGACATCTTCAGCACTTGGACCTTTCGATCAGCAACATCTTCAGCACTTTGACTATTCGATCAGCAACAACATCTTCAACATTTTGACCTTTCGATCAGCAACATCTTCAGCACTTTGTCTTTTTGATCAGCAACAACATCTTCAGCATTTTTGACCTTTCGATCAGCAGCAACATCATCATCATCATATTTTGATCTGTCGATCATAATCATCATCACATTCTGATCTTTCGATCAGAAACATCATCATCATACTCTGATCTTTCGATCAAAAACATCATCAACATACTCTGATCTTTCAATCAGAAACATCATAATCATAGTGCGTCATCACCATACTCTGATCTTTAGATCAGTACGTCATCATCATACTCTGATCTTTCAATCAGTATGTCGTCATCATCATCAGCAACAACCTGCAATCCACAACTCAAAGAAAAAAAAGTCTTTGGATCACTTTTGGACTTAAAGTCCAGGGATGATACAATCCCACCACATTCTCGACAATCGAAGTTACCGGATTGATTACGGGAGAATCAGTCCCTATCACTTTAGGACTAAGTCCAAGGATGATGCAATCCTACCACATTCTCAAGGAATGAAGCCACCGGATTGATTACAGGAGAATCAGTCCCTATCACTTTAGGACTATTTCCAAGGATGATGCAATCCTACCACATTCTCAAGGACCGAAGCCACTGGATTGATTACGGGAGAATCAGTCCCTATCACTTTAGGACTATGTCCAAGGATGATGCAATCCTACCACATTCTCAAGGACCGAAGCCACTGGATTGATTACGGGAGAATCAGTCCCTATCACTTTAGGACTATGTCCAAGGATGATGCAATCCTACCACATTCTTGAGGACCGAAGCCACTGGATTGATTACGGGAGAATCGGTCCCTATCAATTTAGGACGATGTCCAAGGATGATGCAATCCTACCACATTATCGAGGACCGAGGCCACCAGATATATTATGGAAAGATGTCCCAGGATGATACAATCCCTCTTCATTCTCGAAGACCGAGGTCTCCGGATCACTTTAGGGCAAGTGCCCAGGGATGATACAATCCCGCCATGCTCTCGAGGACCGAGGTCACCAAATATATTATGGACAGATGTCCCAGGATGATACAATCCCTCTTCATTCTCGAAGACCGAGGTCTCTGGATCACTTTAGGGTAAGTGACCAGGGATGATACAATCCCACTACAACATCACTACTCCCCCTTTCGGGGAAGATATTTTCGAACCACACCAATCTTTTCTCGAAAGTGTTCAAACTTCACTCGGGACATAGGCTTTGTCAACACATCAGCAACTTGTTCATCAGTACTCACATACTGGAGCTTTATGGCTCCCTTCTGCATCATATCTTGAATGTAGAAATATCTGATTTCTATGTGCTTTGATCTGTCATGAAACACAAGGTTCTCTGTCATCTTTATACAACTTTGGTTATCAAATAGAATCATGGTAGTGTCCAACTCTAGGTTGAATAATCCTGACATTAGCTTCTGAAGCCATATGGCTTCACACCTAGCAGAGCAACCTGCTATATATTCTGCTTCGGCTATGCTTAGTGCAACACTGGATTGCTTTCTGCTAAACCATGAGATCATAGCAGATCCCAAACTATAACATCCACCCGATGTGCTTTTTCTATCTGAGATACTTTCGGCCCAATCTGCATCTGTATAGCCATACAATCTATACTCATGGCTATTATCATAGTATACACCAAATTCTATAGTTCCTTTCAAATATCTCATCACATGTTGTGTAGCTACCAAGTGAACCCGTCTAGGTTGAACTAGATATTGACTTAAGGTGTTCACAGCAAAACAAATGTCTGGTCTGGTATTTGACAAATACATTAATGACCCAATGATCTGTCTATAATGAGTCACATCCACTAACTCTGATGAGTCGTCAGTTAACAACTTCAGGTTGGAATCCAAGGGTGTGGACAAGGCTTTTCATTCCAACATGTTGAATCTTTTCAATATCTCTACTGCATACTTTCCCTAATTGAGAAATATTCCTTCTAAACTTTGCCATACTTCCAAACCTAGGAAATAATGCATTTACCCAAGGTCTTTCATCTCAAATTCTTCTGCTAGTCTCTTCTTGCTTTTCATAATATGTTTCTCATTTCTTGTCAAGAATAAATCATCCACATATAGTAGTAGGATGACAGGTTCATCTTCTACAACCTTGAGGTAAAGGTTAGGATCAGCTTTACTCTTGGTAAATCCCATG
The DNA here is from genome assembly GCA_001517045.1 of Pseudotsuga menziesii. Lineage (NCBI taxonomy): Eukaryota > Viridiplantae > Streptophyta > Pinopsida > Pinales > Pinaceae > Pseudotsuga > Pseudotsuga menziesii. The sequence goes on along the minus strand of LPNX010783208.1, from coordinate 37,798 downwards.
CTTGGTAGGAAACTATCTATCCTCTCATACCAAGCTCTAGGAGAATTTTTAAGACCATACAAGGCCTTCTTCAACTTGCATACATGAGTATGTCTGTCTTCAACTTCAAATCCTTGAGGTTGTTCTATGTAAACTTCTTCTTCGATAACACCATTCAGAAAAGTTGTTTTCACATCCATCTGGTGTAATTCCCACTTCATTATGGATGCAAGTTCCATGATAGTTCTAATCGAAGTATATCGTGCTACATGAGCAAATGTCTCTTCATAATCAATTCCCTCTTTCTGAGAGAAACCTCTAGCCACAAATCTTGCTTTATACTTCTCTATACTTCCATCAACTGCATGCTTTATTTTGAATATCCATTTGGAGGATACTATACTCTTTCCTCCTGGTTTGGGAACTATATCCCGTACATCATTCTTCATTATTGACCGGTATTCTTCAGTCATTGCTTCTACCCATTCTTTCTTCTATACCGCTTCTTCATATTTTGTAGGTTCTTGTTCTACCAGATCACACATCAAGGCTACATAGTTGGAAAAAGTATTAGGTTTCTTTCTTTCCCTTGTAGAGCCTTTAGGAGCTCCATATCTTTCTGCCTCTCGTAAAATTTCTCTTGTCCAAGCAGGCTTTCTTTTTCTTGATATCTCCATCATGGGAGGTTCTTGTGGTTCTGCCATGTCATGTTCTTCAGGAGCTTCATCTTCAGGGAGACATGTAGTTTCTTTATTTTTGGGTGGTGTCTCTTCTTCATACACTTCTTCAAGTCGGCACTTCCTGGATATCTTGAGAGATGCCTCTTCATCAAATGTCACATCTCGATTGATTTCCATGTGGTGGAATCCAGGAATGTAGATTCTGAATGCTTTGGATACTTCACAATATCCAACAAATATCCCCTTCTTTCCAGAAGGGTCTAATTTGGTTCTTTTCTCTTTTGGTATATGAATATATAACCAGATATCTTGAGGTGACTTACCTTAGGCTTCTTTCCCGTGAATATCTCTTATGGAGTTTTGAACCCAAGAGCACTGTGAGATATTCTATTTTGTACATACACAGCAGTTCTTTCCGCTTCTTCCCATAGGTGCATTGGAAGATCTTGATCATATATCATTGTCTTCACTGCCTCCATGATGGTTATGTTCTTTCTTTCCGCTACCCCATTCTATTGGGGATTGTAGGGAGTAGTTAGTTCCCTCTTTATTCCTGCATCTTTGCAAAAAGAATCAAACTCTTTTGAGGTGTACTCTCCTCCATTGTTTGATCGAATAATCTTAATTTTCTTGTTAGAAAGATTCTCTATCAAGGCTTTGAACTCCTTGAATTTCTCAAACACTTCACTCTTTGCCTTCAAGAATAAATGTGATATAATATTCAAATCCACTTAAGGATGTGGAAGACATTGGACCACATACATCTGAATGAATCAATTCCAACGTACCTTTTGTTTTTATTTCACTCTTTGGGAATGGATTCTTGATGTTCTTTCCCTTCACACATCCTTTGCAAATGCCTTCATGCTTGATCTTCATGTCTGGTAATCCCGTCACTACTTTGTTCACATGAGCTAGAGCCGTGTAATTGATGTGGGCAAGCCTTCTATGCCATAGTTCCCCAGGGTCAATGGACTCATGCACAAAGTTTGTTTCTGAGTGCCCCTTGAGTTTATACAAGCCCCCTTCTTCTTCACCAATGATGATTGCATCTTCAATATTCTTTCCTTTGGGCCACATAAGTACTTAACCATCTATGAAAGCAACTCTGAATCCTTTCTTATCTAAAGCTAAGATAGAAAGTAAATTTTTCTTTAAACCAGGTACATATAATACATCTTTCATTTTTAAGGGATTACCTGATTCAAGTTTGTAGCTTGCTTCACCAACTCCTTTGATCGGATATTGATAGTCATCTCCTAGGGATGCTTTCTGAGGAGAGCTCTTTTATTGAAGTTTGGACAGATTTTTCTTTTGTCCCGTCATGTGCTTTTAAGCACCACTATCAATAAGCCAAGTGTCTTCTCCAGGAGTCACAGACCCAGAGAGAGCAGAAAACAGTACATATTCTTCCGCATCTTCTTCTCTTGCTTGCTTTCTCGAAGGTCCTTCATCTTTTTCTTCTTCATCCTCATCTTCAGCTAGATGAGCATGATATCTTTTGTTGTTGTTGATCCTCTGCTTATATTCTTGCTTCTTTATAGGACAGTTTCTGGCAATGTGTCCTATCTTGTCACAATGGAAGCATTGAAAACCAAAGTAGTCCTTACTTGATAGACTTTCTTTCGATCTTTGGAATCTTCTGGGAGGTTGATGCTCTTTGTGACTTCCCTTCTTGAAGATGGGTTGATTCCTTCTTCTTTTTCTGGTATGAGTGGCTAGGGATTGATCATCCTCTTTTAGTAAGGCTTTTCTATTTGCCACTCTAGTCTCCTCTTGAATGCGGTCTTCCCATACCACATCAAACTGCATGCTTTCCTTCCTAGCACACATCATTTGAATGAATGATTCCCATGGTCTAGTGAGACCATTGAGAGCAGTCATAACCATTTCATCTTCATCAAGCTTAGCTCCAATAGCTTCTAGTTGCTCTTTGATCTGGGAAACCCTTGAAAAGTAGTCTTGGATGGATTCTCCATGACTCATATTGATGCTCTTCAGTTGAGCTCTTAGATTCATCTTCCTGTTGATGTTTCTTCCCTCAAACATTCTGGAAAGGGCATCATACATTTCTTTTGGAGTCTTCTTGGATGACACTTGAGGAATCAAGTGATCCTTAATGGAGTCAGCAATAATTCTTTGTGCCCTAATCATATCCTTTCTATGCTTCTCCTTGGCTTCAACTTCTTCAGGTTCTGACACTTCTTCTTTGACATACTTATCAAGATCATTCTCTTGGAGAATGAGACCAATCCTGTATTTCCATGGTCAAAAATTCTCTACACCTTCTAGCTTGTCTTCAAGCTTAGTGCTTGAAGTCATCTTGCTAGAGAATTACAAAAAAAATTGAAATTTTGTGGAATGAGAAACTGACATTACCAGGAAATGTGCTTGAATGAGGTGAGTTGACTGATGTACTTGGATTCTGGAAATCTCGATTCTTCACCTTTCAAATCAGATGATTCAGCTTCTGCATAAATGCCCGTCACTGTTTCTATGATATCTCCGCACTTGCTTCCTTAATGTGTCTAAAATTTCGCATTGAGGTATGTCCCTGATCCAACACCATAGGTTTCATCAAAATTGGTTTCACCAATTTGTATTTATGATCCTTTTCCCAAGGTGACCTGTTACAGGACTGTTCAGAACAGTGAAGTTCTAGAGCATGCCATGTGTCACTGTTTCATATTCTGGGTCTGAAATTTGGACCAAAGAAATTAAAATCCGTTCCCTTTGTGGAACATATTTAGGAATTCTATTTGGACCTCTGTAGCCCAAGCTATAGCAATTTTTCCTAGGTGTCCTGTTTAGGGATGAATTCTAGAAGAGGCTGGAACCCTAACTTGGAGGGATCATATCTCCCAGAATATACCGAATATAATATTGAATTTTGGACATAGTATACAGAAGGATTTTATCTTCAGCATCTGAAAGTTTCAGCTCCTGAACCTTCTTCAATCTCTGGATATAGCGAATGTACCAAAACTTAGCAGTTTTAGTATTTAGGGTTTTTCTAGCTCGGGGTCAAACTAGGGTTTGACTTTCCCGGAGTTTCACCCAACCAAAAAAATTGATCCAGGTCTCTAGACTTAGATTTTGACGAGGAGAGAAATCCTATGCTGGGCTCACTCAAAAATTATTCTTCTACAAGAAGCCCTAATTTCCCGCACCGAAAACTGAAAATGCTTGGAATCGAATTCCTCTTCGACAGAAAGATGCACCCTTCAATGGAGAGTCAGCCTAGCCTTCTTTTGCTGATCAATTGTGGAGAGAGAACCAAAAAGTAAGAAGCCATAGATTATGTAGCTGCACAATGTCTTCTTTTCAGGGTGGCTCTGATACCATGTTAAATTTTTATATGCTTAGCTAAGACATCAGTATTTCATTTCATTTTCATGACAAAAGCATATAAACAGGATCACTGAAAGATAGACAAGCACAACCATAAAAAAGGAACACAAAGATTTATCTTGGGAAAACCCTAAAGGGAAAAAACCCAGCAAAAGCTTCCTCAATATAGATGCCCCAAAAAGATAAAATATAAAACTAGCAAGGAGATCAAAGCCTGATCCTCCTCCTTCTCTAGCTACTTCTCTTCTCCACTGATGCGCTACACAAGTGAGAGTGTGTGTGTCTCAAATGAGGAGCACTACACCTCTATTTATATTCATCCGTTCATTTAAGTTAACTCATTTGACATGTATGCTCGAGTTAAATCATGTAGGCTCGAGTTACACATGTAGGCTCAAGTAACCACACTGGGGTGCTAATGACCCACCTTTATAATTAGAGGGGACTACCTCATGACTCTTATTAGTTCTTCCGATTAGGAGAA
>LPNX010783208.1:3293-33239 GCA_001517045.1 Pseudotsuga menziesii | reverse complement strand
GGTACAATGTAATACAAGTGGTTCTCCCGGTAGGACCATCGGGGACCACAAAAAGATACATATAGAATATTCTTCGAAGTTACAATATTTCAACAATCCGACGGTTCAACTTCTCTTAGATCATACCTACCATTGATCCATGGCTTAACACCCGATTGGTCCATGATCTCTATTTAAAGAGCATGGAGGGTCCTTGGCTAGTTGATTGACTATGAGAAGCTCATATGTAACTTTCTTTCTTTTGCATAATAAATTGCTCCAAGTAGCTATTTGGTTGGGGCCATGGACTATTTCCCTCTCGAGGGTTTTAACCACGTGACAAACATCGGTGTGTTGATCTATGATCTATTTATGTGAAGCGGTTGCTCAAGGTGTTCAGTCTTTTGGGAGTACCTTGTGTAATCGAACAGGCGCATGATCATGGAATTGATTGATCAAATAAATGGGGGGGGGGTGGGGAGGCGTATGAATCCATTAAGGTTTGTCTATGGTGTTTGAGGGATCTTTTGATATGGGTGGTGTCCATGGTTGTATTGAGGATTATAGGTTCGTCCTCGCTTCATAGGATTACCGATGGGAAGTTCCTATTGTTGGAGAGGGTTATCATCGAGGAGAAGGTAGCATGGGGGCTAATTCTTCGAGAGAGCATGATATCCCAGTCGGAAGAGTTGCATCAAGGTGTTTGGGTTATGGAATTCTGAAATGGGAGTGTCTTGTGCTCATATTTTCTAGAGTGATTTCTATCTTTTAGGTCGTTGGTTGTGATGCCCCATCGGGGACCACAAGATTCAAGGATGGTATACTTGGGTATTATGATTCCTCGCCTTAGCGATGGAGAGGTAGGGGTGTACTATATTCCTTGTTTCATGGAGGTATGGATTTAGTGCATTAGGATGATGAAGCGCTTCCCATGGATTGGGATGGACTACACAAGCGATCTTGAGTTACCGCAACCAGCCCAGGGATGGGATGCATCAAATACAAGGTTAGTGTGTATGTTGCATTGTATTTATTTATGTATATTTATTATAATTAAATACATGATTTTGGATATATGTTATGATGATTTGTTTTTCACTTGGTGACGCATATGCTGGACCGATGCAACCACCTCCTAAAGCTCACCGTCATCAATCGCGGGATGAGGGTGTGGGACCAGCAATGCTTGTTAGTAGAGCTACGAATGTTGGTGTGGTAGTGGATGGTGGTGCTCCCACTAGGGGAGATATTGGTGGAGATGCGTCAAAATTAGCCTTGGGTGAGCTAGAGAGACACTTTCCTGAGATTACCGATGGGATAGATGAGCGATAGATGGGTGATTTGAGTGATGAGGATTTGGACCGAACTTTGCAACTCCTAGTGGTTTGTGGGTTAGGATGGTGGGTGATCCTGTGACGAGTGGCAGTTGCATGCCATGGGGCATGATTGACACATGGAGGATATGGGTCTACTCTGAGGTAGAGACTGTGATAGGGACCAGGGTTGGTATCGGGAGATGACCCATAGGTGGATCAAGGTGAGGTTGTGTGTCCATTGGATATCATAGGGCCTCTCGATCTAGCAGGTGGTGGAGAAGCTTGAGTGCTCGACACTCTACGTATTTTGGTGTATAGAAAAGAGAGCCCCATTTTTGTATATATATTATGACAGATCCTATGGGAAGAAATTTTATGATGTATCCCCCTGTTGGGCCAGGAAAAGTGCACAAGGAAGAATCAGGCGCATGGGAAAAGGAGGAAAAGTGCACGCGGTACAAGGTAAAAGTAGGTCAAGAAGGAAACAAATGAACCATTGCAAGAAAGATAAAATATGCGCGTGGTGGAGAAAGGAAGGATAAAGATAGAAAGGAAGCGCAGAGCAGAGGAAGTTGTGACAAGGTCAGTGCGACGGGGGAAAGCACATCCAAAGTCAATGGAACAGGTAGGTATAAGAGTTAAAGATGGACAGATGAAATTCAAGGAATACTGTAGAAGGAAGAACCAGCAGAAGATGGAAGGACAGTTTTGTGGCTAGTTATGACTAGTACAAACCAGATGAAAGAAGTTTTTGTGGCTAGTTAAGGCTATGGTTAATGCATTACAGGACTTTCGCAGCTAGGTATGGGATGACATTTAATGTATCAGAGATATTTTGTAGCTACTTGAGTCTGTAATAACTGAGTTGTACTCAGTTGACCCTGTTTGGTCTTGTAAATGTTATAAATAGAAGGAACCTGCTCTATATAAGGGTTAGATCCAACAAGCTAGATTGTAAGAAAGTTAGAAGTAGTATGGTTGACTCAGAGGAGAGTCTGGTAGAGGTAGAAGGTTGTTGAGCCACTGATCTTTCAACTGTGTGTGCAGACCGCTAGTAAAGTTGAAGAGTCGATCTAGGCTGTGTGTGGATTAGTAGGAGTAGATAGAGAATAAACTAGAGAGCATGACAGCAAGAAGAGATTGAGTTAGATAGACAAATCTTAAGAACAGATTGCAAGGTTCTATATACATTTCTCATGCCAGATGAAGAGAAACTTGGTGGTTTTTCCCATATGGGTTTCCACATTATTTCCTATGTCACGTGGATGAATTTTGTTGCATGGCGAATGTTTATGCGAATGTTTGTTTACCTTGAATTATGACAGTTACAGTTGTTGTTGAATGTATGTCGCAGTAGGAACAATGAATGAATGAATGTTTAAATCATTTTTGGAATATTATGTATGATTTCATGGTTAAGCTGTTAATTTAAAATATAAGTCGTGCAATTTCTGTCAAGTATAAAGAATCAGTTGCGTGGCACCATTGCACCAGTCGCTGAGTTGTGAGGACAAGGTCGTGTTGCACGTGAATTGCGACACATCATTGTGTTATAGTCGCAGAGTGAAAGACTCCATCCCACCATATTTGCTGAGCACCTTGGTCGCACGCCAAGGGACTATAATCCATTACCGACTGCGGAAACATGGTTCTGGAAGTTACACATTAAGATATCTCGGGTGACACTGTGCTTGCCTCATGAGCGTTGCCAACTGAGCTTGCTCTGTTGGGACAATGTCTTTTAGTGTCTTGTTTGTATTGTGTTTTTGTTGAACCATGGGTCAAGACAGGAAAGGGAAAGAGGCCAACAAATGGTTCTGTTGTCGGGACCTGTTAAACATTTGAGTTGAGGGAAATGTTGTGGCATCCAACAAAGAACTAGATAGAGGATTGGATGGAGTCTAAGATGCTAACATTCATGCAGGAAGAGAGCACGTGATCTTAGTTCAGATTAGAAAACTGGGTACCAGTACATATACACTGATATCCATGATATATTCTTTGTAGAGTTTCCCATTGTGTTGCATGAGTGGTTGTCAAGATTGGCAAGAAGGCAGACAAATTTCCATAGAAGAGAAGCAATCAAGTGGAGTGATCAGTTGGTTCGTGAGATAACCAGTATAAGTAACACCATCTCTAGAGCTATTGATTTTTGGGTTGACAGTATTTTGCAAGGATATATTACTGAGTTTACAGTAGAGGCTATAACCTCATATAGTGAGGCTGAAAGAATTTTTTTCCAAGGACCTCGAAGAAGATATTTTTTATCTATAAGTACATGGATCAATATGCTCATTTATGAGAAAGGTATCTTACAGATTGAGTAGTTGAGTCGCATACCTAGAAGGAAGGCTATGTCGCAGACGACCTGTCAAGAAAATGGGAAATGGTGAGTTGAGATGTTCCCAGGAAGTACAGAACCTGAACTAGAGGCTATATTCCTAATGAGTGGAAGGAGATTTAGATCAGGCCTAGAAAAGAAAGACAGAGGAAGGTCGATGAGCTCCTAGTCTGTTTGAAGAAAGTGAGCACGAACTTCAGTCGCAGGTAGACGAAGGATCTTGTGATGAAGAGGAGGACTATAGCCCAATTCTGGAAGGAGCAGAAGACTCTGAAGAGTCTGTTAAGACACCAAGGTCAAGACGTAAATACATCACACCAGAGCTATCGCCAGAGGTAAGGTCTAGAGCCTCATCTCCTGAAAGAGTTGTTAAAACTGATAGTGCTAACACTGCAACTAGCGCGCGAGAGGAAAAACCTTTGTTAAACCATTCATCAGATAACCCTGATGCCAACTTAATGGTCAGGCATGATATTCGGTTACCCACATTCAATGGAAATGGAGCAGAGGATCCAGAGTAGCATTGGTTGATATGTGAAGTTGTTTGGATGGTTCGCTTAGTTTAGAATGTGGACTTAAAGAAAGCGCAGATGATCATGACTCTAAGGGGTCGTGTGCTAGACTAGTTTATGAAGTTTTGTGTGCCACTTCCAGGAGAACCACAAAAGACCCTTGAAGAAATGCGAACTACAATGATCTCTGAGTTCAAAAAACCTAAATCTGAGTTGCAGTGTATCACTGAGATCAAGGAAATCAAACAAGCATTGGTAGAGTCAGTATGGGACTTTGACCAACAGTTTAAAACTTTGATGGCCAAAGTAAGCTTCCAAATGTGGGATGTTCAACATAAAGAGTTGTTTATTGTCTCTCTATTACCACAAATTTGAGGCCCATTAATGCAACAAAATATCGAGTCGTAGACAGAAGTGCTAGAATTGGCAATGAAGATAGAAGCCTACCAATTGGCGATGGTGCCACAAAAATGGTGCAGATTCAGTCACAATTGGCTAATATGACGATACAGCTACAGGACATCAAGAAGGGTAAAGAATCCCATGAAATACTTATGGTGCCCAAAATGTAGAACAAATGGACACTCTAAGGATAATTATCTAACCTTCATGAATTATGTCTCATCCAGTACGCCAAACCCATTAAGTGCCATTTGCGGCCCTGGTGCCGCATATGCCAAACAAGAGGACATCACGATGAAGACTATCTATACTTGAAAAATATTGTAAGCACTCCTGCAAACCTGTTCTATAAGTTTTTCAAGTCAGTAGGGCATGAAGAGAAGGATTGCAGAGAATACCAACTCTTGAAGGAAAAGACAGTCGACACATACTTAATGAAGAACGATGGGAAGCCTCAGGATGAACTGACGTAAGCACCATATCAGCCTGTGTAGTTCCCTCCCTATTAGTATCAGCCTTAGTATGTGCCACAACAACCATATGCGCAACAGAATCACTACCAGTTGCAATACCAACAAAATCATTACCCCTCGCAGCAACCACACCCTCAATGAAGGGGTGGCAAAAACTTCAAAGGAAGAGGGGGAGGAGGAGTATTTGGTAGAGGAAGAGGTCAGGTTACATGCTATAACTGTGGAAAACTAGGTCACTATGCCAGATATTTCTTCAAAGCTACAAAGACATGTTCGTATTGTAAAGCACATGACCATAATGTGGAGAAATGTCCTCAGTTGATTGCAAAGTGGAAAGCAAGGACCATCACAGGTCCTACCCCTGCGCAGAATCTGAACCCGAATCCAAATCCTAAACTGAATGTCCAGATGATTGATGTTGAACCAAGAGAGTCGAGCATTGATGTTGTAACACAAGGAGGTGCTGCAACCGAAGCTGATTTGGATACACCACAAGAAAAACTGTAGCCACAGGTATGACTCGCGACACAGAAGAAGGAGCCATTCGACATCCAAAAATAGAAGCAAGTATTCATGGACATGCGACATGAGTTTATGGATCCAGAAGAACCATCGAAATCAGAAGAAGTCAAGGAGATACCTAAATGATTTCAGTAGATATTTTAGAAGAAGAATCCACAAAAGGTTAGTAAGCTCAAGTCATTTCTGTCAAGTTGTTTAGCATTACTACATGACAAAGATGATATTGCAGAACTACAAGCACTGATAAAAGAAACACCAGTACAACCATAGCCTGAAAAGAAATTTAACTAGGTCACAAATAAATTCAAAAATGGGCGCAAGTTAAGAATTCCTGCAGAGATAGGGGATTATGACATGGATTATATCATTTTAAACCTGGGCTATGATATCAATATTTTGATATGGAAAACTTGGGAAATTATGGGAAAGCCACGCCTGGACTGGTCTCCTGTCCAGCTGCAACTTGCGAATCAGGCGAAGGTCCTACCAATTGGTATATTGAGTCAAGTCCCTGTCGACATTGAAGGGTTGCATACATTTGTAGAATTTGAATTTATTAACATTGTTGATGACACGAATCCATATCCCATGCTACTAGTAATAGATTGGGACATTGACAATCATACCATTATCAACTTCAAGAAAAGGATCCTCTTATTCAAGGATAATGAGATGAGGGTAATGTCTACCATTAATCCATTGGAAGGACAATGATATGTCAAGCATGTCTACAATGAGGGACAGGGTGACTATCTCAACCAGATCTACAATGTCACTACCATGCAAGAAGATTATATCAATCTGATAGTAGATGGAAACCTGAGCTGGAAGAGTGCTAGTTCCTGCACATCCGACTCAAGGGAGGCCTTAGAGAATTGGAAAAACATGTTACATGAGGTCTATATGAGGAGGTGTGCAAGAATTACAAGGTCTGTATGATGGATGGAGAATGAGTTAAGAGAGCTGCCCACCTATGAGGGTTTACCTAACCTTGCGACCTTCCTAACTGAGTTTGAAAGCCTTGTAACAGAGTTGCAACATTTGTTTGCATTAGACCATGTACTGAAGGCTACACTTGCTAGATGGTGGGGTACACACAAGCAGTTCATAACATAATGGACAGAATGTAGAAGGTTGATGGAAGTCATATTCGGTGAAGAAGTCACCACCATGAGCCACAAGTATGCAGGATTGTCAAGCCCTGTCAAGCACATAAATCACTATTGCATCGTATTTGTAGAATACCCGCAACAAGAATGGGTCCATCATTTCATCCACACATTGGGAATGACACCTAGAAGTTGGTACACCTCTATGGAATTGCGACAAAATAATTAGGATTGGGAAGAGGTAGCCAAACATTTCATGCACACATTTGAGTTTGTTTATGAGCAACCTACAGTTGATGCCGCACTTCAAGTAATCAAAGAAAAGATATTTTCTCAAGTCCTTATCAAGGAAGTGAATTCCCACCAATGTAGTGCAACCATCCAACAATGGATGGCTTGTTGCAATCTGACTGGAGATCCGGATGATAACCCAACTAACATAAACATACCATAATCAGAAGGTACACGCACAGTTGAAGGAAGTAGCATTTCCAATGACCAGTTCCTAAAGCCGCTAAAAATCAAGAAAGTAAACATTGGATCGCCAAAGAACCTGATGTTCGTCAATTTAGGATATTATTGGGATGAAGAGACAGTCGCAAAGATCACAGACTTATTGCATGAATATCATGATCTATTCCCTACCAACTTCTCAGAGATGAAGGGAATAGTAGGATATATGGGGAAAATGAAAATACCGCTACGACCAAATGCTAAACCTAGTAAGCAACGACCCTATAGGTTGAATCCAATGTATAAGGAAAAGGTAAAAGAAGAATTGGATCACATGCTTGATACAGGAATAATTGAACCTTTTGAAGAATTAGAGTGGATCATCCCTATAGTGATACAGGATAAGAAAGCAACAGCCAAAGTTAGGATCTGTGTCGACCTGAGAAAGTTGAACGATGCATGCTTGCACGGTCCATTCCCAACACCATTTATAGATGAAGTACTCGAAAGCGTCGGATGGAAAGATATGTATTCATTCACCAATGTCTTCTCTAGCTATAATAAATTCAAAATAGCAAAGGAGGATCACCACAAAATGACCTTCGTCACATAATGGGGATTCTACTAGCAGACAGTAATTCCGTTTGGACTCAAGAATCCACATGTTATTTTTTCTAGAATAGTAGTTTCTGTTTTGAAATATTTCATACATAAATTTCTTGAGGTCTACTTTGATGATTGGTTTGTGTTTGGTCTAGTAAGAGACCATATTGAGAGTCTGCGCATGATGTTGGGCCACTGTCTCCAGTATCAGATAGCGCTCAATTCCAAGAAATGTATTTTTTGCACACCATTTGGTGTTCTGTTGGGTCACATCATGTTTCACGATGGTATTTTGGTCGACCCAGCAAAAGTTGTGATTATCCTTGACTTACCACCACCTACATCAGTCACACAACTCAGATCAGTGCTAGGACATATGAGCTACTACAAGAAATTCATCAGAGGGTATGCAAAGATCACTACACTGATGGAGAAACTGTTGAAAAAAGAAACAAAGTTTCAGTGGACACCAGCTTGTCAAGAAATCTTCGAAAAATTGAAGAACAAGATGGCCACTATGCCAATACTAGTATTCCTAGATTGGAAAAAGGAATTCCATGTTTATGTCTCGTCATCTGTTGCGCTCAGCATATTATTGACACAACCAGGGGATGGTGCACTTTACCACCCTATTGCTTTTGCTAATAGAAAACTGTCAATGATAGAAAAGGACTACACAAAGACACAAAGAGAAGGCCTTGTCATGGTCTATGCACTCAAAAAGTTTAGACACTATCTGTTGGGTGGACATTTCCAGATGTACACTGATCATTCAACGCTGAAATACCTAGTCAACAAGCCAGTGTTGGGGGGGGAGATCTGTAGATGGCTTCTCCTATTTCAAGAATTTGATTTTGAGGTCATTGTCAAACCTGGTCAATTGAATGTCAGGCCAAACCACCTGTCGAGGATAGAAAGTTGTGAACAGCCAAGAGCCTCGAATATAATTTTCCTGATGCACAGTTATTTGTGATCACTATGATGGAAGATCAGAACAAGGAATCTAACGCTATCATCCAATTTCTAAGTACAGGATATGCACCTCTAGGATTCTCCATTAATCAGAAGAAACACTTGGTCATCAGAGTTGCGGACTTCACATTGATTGTTGGACACCTCTTAAAGTTGGGCGTAGATAAAATACTGCGGCGTTGTGTTTTTTACTATGAGCGACCTTCATTTATGAGCGAAGCACATGATGGTGTCACAAGAGGACACTACCCAGGAAAGAAATCATGCGCAAGATATTGCAGGCAGGACTATGGTGGCCAACCATACACATGGATACTATGAGCTTCTGCAGGCGCTATGATATCTGCCAGAGAATAGGAAAACCATCGCGTCATGACGAGATGCCGCTTGCACCGCAAATAACACTGCAAGATTTTGACAAATGGGTTGTTTATTTTGTTGGACCGATCAGTCCACCAGGGAAAAGGACTAGTATGCACTACATTATCACTACGACAGACAATTTAACTAGATGGGCTAAATCCACGCCTGTTAAATATTGCACCACTACGACTGCGGCGAAGTTTTTATTTGAAAATATGGTGACTAGATTTTGATGCCCGAAAATTCTACTAAGTGACCAACGTACGCATTTTGTTAACAAAATGATTGTTGAGCTTACTATAGAGTTCCAGATCTAGCATAAGAAGATGACACCCTATCATCCTCAGGTGAATGGAACGGTCGAAGCCTTCCACAAGATTATGGAAAATGCATTGACCAAGGTATACAACGTGCGTCAAGATGACTAGGATCATAAAGTCTCAGCTATGCTATCTGCATATCGCACAACTTGAAAATGACTGATAGGGCACACCCCATTCAGACTAGTATATGGACAGGAAGTTATTGTTCCAATGGAGTATATCGTGCTAATTATACGGATTGTTGCGCTGACGAAGATACTATTGAACAAAGGTTGTTGTAGCTTGTTCAGATGGAAGAGGAACACTTCATCATAGGATTTCATCAGACTGTCGAAAAGAAAAGGCAGAAAGCATGCTATGATCGCCATATCCGGATTAAGCAATTCAAAGTCAGAGGACTTGTGTTTTTGTATGACGGAAAGTGTTTCAAACACCTAGGAAAGCTAAAGACGCATTGGCTAGGTCCAATTGTGATCGTGCACATCATTGATGCGGGCGCATTAAAACTGCAAAGACTAGATGGAACTTATGTCATAGGAATGGTGAAAGGTAGTTGTCTGAAACCTTACTATGATGGTCACGACATGCCTAGCTAAGGTCGCGCTACATGTGAAAAAAAAAGAGAGTGGGAACACAAGGAAACTATTTTGTCGCATGTCTACGACAGAACTAGCCAAAGCGCAGGAACAAGCTGGAATGACAGGATGGTCGACATTAAAGAGTGAATATCCGGCAAATATTGAGGTGGTCATGACAGCTAAGTGTCATTAATTCGACAAGATATGAGGAGAATGATGGCATGATTTTTTGTCCCATCAATCATCCTCGTCACAACTTCCATAACTATGCTAATAGGTACAACGTAGCACTCAAGTAGCCGAGTTAATGAAGGAACGCGTCAGCCAAGAATCCCATGTGATCGATTAGACCTCAACCTCCCATCACATGATGACTACAGGACGCATAGGCGAGTATAAATATGAGGCTTCACCGTCAAGCATTATTTTACACACACACAGTGAGCAAGAGAAAACCAGAGCTGAGAGTTCATAGAGCTAAAGTCTGCAACATAGCGAGAGCTGAAACACATGGTAATAGAGATTTCCAGTGCCAGTGAGGTCTCTGAAGTGATTGTGACCCTCGGGTGTCCAATTGAAGAGGAGATATAATCACCTGAGGAACAACAACTAGAACAGGAACTCGACCTGATGGTGCAAACAAGAAAGCGACCTGTTACTGCGGCCGCTCTGGCCCCTGTTCTATCCCCTAGTTCGGGCCCTCTACCAAAACCTATTTAGAACCCACCAGTTGAACCTATGGAACCACTCAGGGAGCCAAGGAAGACTGGGGAGAGAGGGCCTGGAGATTCATCCAGGCCGGGACTGTCAAGGAAACACAAAGCGAAGGATGTTTTGGATAACCCAGAGGACGACCTGATGGAGGAAGAACTGATGGAGGAGGACTCACCACCCTGCAGAGACCCGGATGCTGAGAGGGAAGAAGAAAACTTTCCACACTATGTCCGGCTGAGGAGAGCCGATGTGGAGAAAGTGTCACTTCCCAATAAAGCACACACATTTTTAGTGACACCCCAGATCCCGGATAGCATAGCCATGTTGCTGAACATATTTCCAAAGATCGCCAAGTTGGCATTTGAAGATGCTGACACTCGCCAGCAGCTGGGCTTGGAAAGAAAGAATTGCATGATTATGACTCAAACCAAGACGACTGAGCCCTAGTTCCTAGTACCAATGAAGTGGGCGAGTGGTGTCGACAGCACAAGATTGTTAAACTTGATGTTCATGCCACATTTCGACCACAGCCTACAGGCCAATACGTATGTGAAACAACTCCTGGTCTATTTCCACAGGGGATTCCTATGGCTTGATCGACCCTACCTGGTCGACGTTGAGCTTATCTCATCAATCACAGGTCTGTCAAAGGCCAGACACAACCCCATGCCATATTTGCATGAGAACAGGGACACCACCAAGATGAAGCAGAAGTATAAGATTCAGCGTGCAGGTAGGGGATTCCTCATTGGCCCCATAAAGGATAGTAGGGTAAGGTTTGCAGCCAGAACTCTATCTTGCAAGCTATTGCACAAGATGAGGATGACTGAGTGCACTGTCGGTGCAGTGGAACTTGTAGAGCAATGCACAACAAGTGTGAATTTCAGCTGGTCGCAATTCCTGCTCAACAAACTAATAGACGATGCAGAGCAGGCACAGAAGGAACCTAAGGCCAAATTTCACTGCTCCTGGCTACTCATCTTGATCTCATTCATTTTGTGGTCCAACCCACCGGACTACAAACTAATGTATTTCCTAGTACTTTTCCTTTACGCAAAGTATCAGAACCTATGGGAAGATAAGAAAAACAAGATCTGCTAGACGGATAATAACATAGAGTTTTTTCTACACACCGAGGCACTGCGCGATGTTATCATACGATCCTACAGCGTATGGGATGGGATGGTGCATAGATATTTGGCATTCATAAATTTCCAAGCAGGTGCACATAACACTATTTTGGAGCCAAAGAACCACCTAGCCAAGCAAGCACACCAGGCATGGTTTATGATTACCAATGATGATGTAGACGCAATTGTCAAGGAGTGACCTGATGAATTGCACGACCCAGTAGCAGAGCCAATGGGAAAAGGAAAAAACCAAGAAGACCCACCAGTTAACCAAGGAAATGGCCAAGATAATGGCTAAGGAAATGATGGAGGCGGTGATCACGACAATCAGTCACAATAAGGAGAAAGAGAAGAGAATGATGGCAGTGATGGTGGCTCTAATCGAGGCGATGGAGAATAGACACCTACTATTTAAGACATTCGCAACCTCCAATAAGAACAACAACAACAATGTGGGCCACATCACAAAAAGAGAAAAGCTAGAAAAATGACTAACACTAACACATTGACTGAGGAACATATTAGCACACTAGCAGACGCTATAGCCGAGGTCGCCAAGAACAACCTCACGGTTCTAAATACGCAGCAAGCAAACATGGCTAGTCAAGTTATGGAGCACCTCAATAAGCTCGTAGAGGGCACTAATGAGGTCAAATCCACTGTCAAGGATGAAACATATGGCATGGATCCCAATGTATCATTATTCACACAAGAGTTGGTGCCACCGATCAAGGTAGAACTCCAGACACATGTTTTGCAAACAGGAATGCCTGAGTATGATGCAACCATCCATGGGTTTGATACCCTACATATAGAATTCCCTAAACTGAGCTTGAATGAATTCTATGAGATACAATAGGCAGTTGCAACTAAGATACAGATTTAGGAGAATGTTGTTGTATATCAGGCAACAAAGCAGCAAAGGAAGGCGAAGCAGCACAAGATCCTTCTAAGAGAGAAAGAGCAGGAAATTCAGGCGCGTGAGCAGAGCCGGGTTATGCTTGATGAATCCATCAAGGAATTTTTCGTCGAGTTTCCTTTGGAAGAATGCCAACAAGATATAGATATGGCTTCTAAGGTAGCAAGGTTGTCGTGGATTGCGGTAGATCTTAGAAAGCAGGTCGAGGAGATGTAAGCAAGGCAAGTACCATGCACACCTCCTGAAGTGCATGAGGAATGCAACAAAGCAGTGTATGATGCTGTTGGGAAGATAAGCGAGGGAGAAAAACTCTACACTAAGGTAGTTGAATCTGTTTCCACGATATGGGAAGTGCTTCTAGAAGATGAGACTGGAGAAAATATCAAATCAAGGAAGATGTGTGGCAGGCTGATCAGAAAATCACACAGCAAAGGAAGAGATGAAAAAGCTCCTACTGAAGGAGAAGGTTACAAATATCACTGAGATCAAACAGTTCCAGCAGAAATTTCAACCTCTTCACGATCAATAAAGGACTAGGAATGATGAAGTGGTTGCACACCAGTCGGAAGAAGCACGAGTAACAGGGCTTATTCAGCCTGTCCAACAAAAGCTTCAGCATATCACGCAGTCACTGGAAGCAGGACCGTTGGAACACATCAATTCTGACCATGTGGAGCAGTTACAGAAACAAGCTGAGGAGGTCAGCATGAATGTTTCTTGGGTGCAGAAAATTTTGCAAGAGTTTCAAGACAAGGATAGTCCTATGGTGCAGCCTACACCAGAGACATAAGTGGTTGCAGGAAACTAAAGTTCTGTGGCATGGAATTTTGCAAAGACATCCCTTTTTTCTAAGTGGCTCAGGACAAGCCACATGTGATTGTTGGGGGCCTGTTGGGCTAGGAAAAGTGCACAAGGAAGAATTGGACACACGGGAAAAGGAGGAAAAGTGTGCGCGCGACAGGGTAAAAGCAGGTCAAGAAGGAAACAAATGAACCGACACAAGAAAGATAAAATATGTGCATGGCAGAGAAAGGCATGATAAAGATAGACAGGAAGCACAAAGAAGAGGAATTTGTGGCAAGGTCAGTGCGACGGGGGAAAGCACATCCAGAGTCGGTGGAAGAGGCAGGTAGAAGAGTTAAAGCTGGATAGACGAAAGTTAAGGAAGACTGCAGAAGGACGAACCAGCAAAAGATGGAAGGACAGTTTTGCGGCTAGTTATGACTAGCAATTAGAGGAAATTTCAACTCAAAATGGCCCTCCTAAGGAAAATAATAAAATAATAGCTAAAATAATAAAATAATATTTATTAATTTTGGAGGAAGAAAACAAAAAGCTACTTTTTTTGTTCGTATTTTTGACATATCTCTTTGTGGTTTTACTCAAATTTCGATCAGGAGAGCTCGTTGGATGCGGAAATAAATTCTTCATCCAACGAGTACCCACTCAACATACTTTTGATGGACCCTGCTACCCAAAAAATAAAAAATACCTGAAAAAATGTGATGATGACATCATCGTCACATTTTTTCAGGTATTTCTTGTTTTTGGGGTAGAGGGGTCCGTCAAAAGTATGTTGAGTGGGTACTCGTTGGATGCAGAATTTAATTATGCATCCAATGAACTCTCTTGATTGAAATTTGAGTAAAAAAACAGGGAGATATGTCGAAAATACAAACAAAAAAAGTAGTTTTTAATGATACCTATCCCCAAATTTATATTAAAAAAGTGTTTAATAACTATATGGTATTTCAAATTTAAAGCAATTTCATTGGCTAACACATGATGACATGGAATTCAAATGCAGGTTAAAAGGCCCATTTTGGGTTGAAATTTCCTCTAATGACAAACGAGCTGAAATACATTTCCACGGCTAGTTAAGGCTATGGTTAATGCATTAAAGGACTTTCACGGCTAGGTATGGGCTGACATTTATTGTAGCAGAGATATTTTGTAGCTACTTGAGTTTGTAATAACTAAGCTATACTCAATCGACCCTACGTGGTCTTGTAAATGCTATAAATAGAAGGAACCCGCTCTGTATAAGGGTTAGATCTGACAAGCTAGATTGTAAGAGAGTTAGAAGCAGTAGGGTTGACTCAGAGGAGAGTCTGGTAGAGGTAGAAGGTTGTTGAGCCGTGGATCTTGCAGTTGTGTGTGCAGACCACTAATAAAGTAGAAGAGTCAATCCAGGCTATGTGCGGATCAGTATGAGTAGATAGAGAATAAACCAGAGAGCATGAGAGCAAGAAGAGATTGAGTTAGATAGACATATCTTAAGAACAGTCTGCAGGTCGCAGACTACAAGGTGCTATACACATTTCTCATGCCAGATGAAGAGCACTTTGGTGGTTTTTCCCAGATGGGTTTCCACATTATTTCTTGTGTCACGTGGATGAATGTTGTTGAATGGTGAATGTTTATGCGAATGTTGTTTACCTTGCATTATTACAGTTACAGTTGTTGTTGAATGTATGTTGCAGTAGGAACAATGAATGAATGAATGTTTAAAGCATTGTTGAAATATTATGTATGGTTTCATGGTTAAGTTGTTAAGTTAAAATATAAGTCATGCATTGTCTATAAAGTATAAGGAATCGGCTGCATCGCATCGTTGCACCGGTCGCTAAGTTGTGAGGACAAGGCCGTGTTGCACGCGAGTTGTGACACATCGTTGTGCTGCTATCACATAGTGAAAGACTCCATCCCACCATATTTTTCGAGCACCTTGGCCACACTCCAAGGGAATATAATCCCTCTCCAACTCTAAAAACATGGTTATGGTAGTTACACATTAAGATATCTTGGGTGAGACTGTGCCTAGCTTGCGGGTGTTGCCAACTAAGCTTGCTTTGTTAGGCCGATGTCTTTTGGTATCTTATTGGTATTGTGTTGTTGTTGAACCGCGGGTCAAGACCAGAAATGGAAAGAGGCCAACAACCCCATAAGGTGCATGATTCTTTTTGTATATGCCCCATGGAGGGCCATTTCATACATAACACTATTTTAATGAAACTTATTTATATATATATATACACCATTTGTGGGTGGCATATATTGTTTTCTCTTATGGATGTTGTGTATATGTGTAATGATGGTGATGATGTTATGTTTATATGTTGATATGGGCTATGTGTAGTAGTAGGTACTTTCACATGATGTTATATTGATTATCGACATATGTTTATGATATGGATGTTTATAGATGCATAGTTATAGGTACATGTACATGTATTGGATGACTTTGTTCATTTCAGCAGGCTTAGGTACGATGTGTCAAGTGTCAGGTCAAGACCTCATTGGAAACTAAATCAGTGAATGTGTTGGAACTTCTTGGGAAATGGGTGAAGGTGATGGTTTCAAACTATCGTATGAGAAAATGCACTCAGAGGTAATTGCAGAACTAGAGGAGTGGATTAAGGACATGAAAGATGTTGTTGAGCTGCAACACAACAAAATTAGAATCTAGATGGACATGTAAATGTCTTATTCCAAGGTGGATTGCATCAAAAAAAATACCGATAACAACATTGTACTTTGATTGATTATTCATGAGTGCCCCCAAGTAGACTTTGCCTATGTGGTGTAGAGTTTGGTTGGGGGTATAAATGGCCCAAGCAATTGATGCTAGGTTTTTCGACCAATGAATCATGCCATCTGCAAAGATGATATAGTTTTTTTTGTTGTCATCCATCTACATTATGAACAAAGGATGATGTTTAGTTTTCTATCGATGGGATTGAAAACATTAAATGATAGATTGTGAATCTTGAAATTTGAAATAAACAATGGGTTCAAGTGGTTCACTTGGGGATTTGCTACTTATGTCAGGGAGGTGTGTCTTACATAGGAAATATGATACATAAGTATATGGTCATGTTCCCAACGTAAATAAGGAACCCCAATATGACTAATTAGGTAATGGAGGAGGAGGGTTCCCATCCAAGGAGGATGAGTCCTCATTAGATGATGATGAATCCTCACTAGTGAGTAATCTGGCCATGGGGGATATGTTTTCGATAGTGTCTTCTACCATGGGAAAAAATTGCTCCAGTAGTGTTCCTTCTGGAGAGACACTTAGTTGGAGCAATTAGTCTTGGAGACACATATGCTTGAGGATAACTTCTCTTTCAGCGTGTAATATGGGGCACTAAAATAAGTAGTGGTAAGTAACACCACATTCTCATCATGGGTGTGATCCACTGATTGCTACGAGTCTTGGTGTTATGAGGTATTTCTTCATGGTTGGCGAGGTTGGTCGACTATGACTAGGAATCATATGGTTATGGTTCTCACAAGAAATGCACCCACTAGGTTGGATATCATGGTTGGTATGAGCAGGGTGTGCTTGGGGTGATGTATGGGTCTCATGAGTGGATAAATCTAGAGATGCATTTTTTGTAACTACATCGGTGGTGACCACAATAATGTAACCTAACTCAGATGGTAGGGGAGTTGTAGGTCCCTCCGTTGGTTTTGTGAGCCAAATCGTTTCCAATGCATTATGAAATCAAGGGAGGTTGGGACAATGGTGTGCATAGTGTCCAAACTATGAACAAATTAAAAACGATTTATTGGTACGTAATGACTTGGTCTTAGGGGTCATGGAGGTTTATGTGCCCCCAGACATGACTTGAGGGGAATGTGTGATACTAACTAGTGTGTTTAGCAATTTTCTGAGTTCTGGAAACATCAAACATAGGTTTTTTGCATGGCCTTGCCTCCCACATAACTTGCATGGAGGAGTTACTCTCATGGTGGTTGTATCACGCGTTATGGGAGCTTTCAACGTTTGTTGGGTAGCACCTATCATGTCCTATTTGGTGGTTGATGATGAGGACTTAGGGGCAGGGTTGGTTGTGGTGGGGGATTTCAACTTGCACTGGTTAATGCCTCTATTGGTGGGGGATTTTGGCTTGGGTTGAATGATTCCCCCATTTTGTGGTTTTGTGACCGATGGTGGTGGTTACGTCATAGGTGGTGTAGGTTTGACCGAGGATACCATAGGGGTGACTCACGATAGTGCCACCATATCATAATGCACAATGGATTTTGAATCCATCTTGAGGAATGGTGGTGTGAGGTACCACACAGGAAACCTCAATCTGATCCCTGGGATTGTTAACTGAGCCATGATCAGTGTTCCTTGCACTCCTACGGGGGGGTACAAAAATGGTATTTGGAACATGAGAGGCATATAAGGGTTCAAGGATTTCTCCACACCATGATTGGTTAGGGTTGTTGATGATGATGATGTTGGGTGAGGATACTCTTTTTCAATGGTGAAAAGGGTACAAATGAGACCTTCCATTGCAATGGGGATTTTCGGTGGAGGGCCTAAAGATGCCCCTAAGAGGTAAAAATATTTGTACACACCCAGGACAATTTTGCCATAGGGAGTTTGTTTTGCTTCTCCTACTGTGGGTAGGAAATTATTAGGGTTGGTATAGGCATGGGGGTCATAGTACTTAATTTGGTCGAGGGTGACCACTTTCTCATTAAAGGGGAACATCATGATACAAAAAACTACGGAGGCGACTGCATTCATGGAGTACATGTAATTTTGACCTAAGAGGATGTTGTAGTCTAGTTGGGTGTCAAGGAATTCAGCATCGATCATTTCCATCTTTCCCCCTAGCTCAATGGGGAAATTCTAGTACAATCCCAGTGGTTAGGATGGTATTTCATCATATGCATGAAGAGTGATGGAGGATGGTACTAACTCGGTTGAGCCCACTCATTTCCAAGCATTGGAAGACATAACACATGTGGATGCAACTTCATCGATGATACATTGATGAATGATGATGTTCTTCACAATCATTAGGACTTGGAAAGTGATGGATCATGGTAGTCATGGATCTCCTTTGTCAAGGTTGAAAGTCACAAGGCATGAGTCGAAAGGGTCAACGATGCCTAGTACATTCAATATCATCTTGCATTATGTGGGCAAAGACTTTGACATAGCAGCTGGTGATTACGACAAGTCATCAACAATACTGTAATTGTGGAAAGCCTTAATTTGAGGGTTATGATGGGTACACCTAAGTGGTGCTTCAGGTATCCTCAAAATTTTCTTTGTACCAGGGCGCAGAATATGCAAAGGGATTGAAGTCTCTTCAAGGATGGGTGAGGTGTCAGCGCTAGTATACCATTTGGAATGTGTCTAGAGGTTGATTGAGGTCGATTTCATAAAAATGTTCTAGGAGGATCCATTTCCTAGGGTACATGGATCCATTAGTTGGCTAACCACTCCTTGGTTGGAAAAGGGTTGTTTCAAAACAACTTGTTGGGGTAGTGGTGTAGGAGGCACTTGAGGAGGGTTTGTTGGTTTTTGTTTCTTTGCTACCACCAACTCTTGGAAGTCAGGTATGAGTGGAAAATGGTGAGTGTAATGGTCATACTCACCACATATTAAGCAAGGGTAATAGGTCCTTAGGTTGGAATTATTTCCTTTCTTGAGGGGGTTACCCCTTATTTTGGTTGGTTACCTTCATTTAGGTTCTATTAGGGAACATGGTTTCCCCCGTGCCCCTATTGTTGGGTTTGTTTGTTATTTTCCTTCTTCTTCCCATGATTTTGAGGATTTGGGGGATTGGCTATGTTGAACTGCTTGAACTGTTTAGTTTGTTTTTGCATACAAAGTTGAACAAAGTTGACTCCCATATGGGTCATGGTAGTCATTCTAGGGGGGCATGAGTATGGATAATAAGGATTATACCCAAAGGTGGGATAGGTTGGTTGCGTTGCATATGATGCGGAGGTAGGTGCAAGTGGTTCCCTTTACAGTTGGGAAACCATTTTTACTTAGATTGTACTAGGGTCAATAGGGTTGTATGGTCAGTGCTAGGTCTGTCCAAATGAATAATTTAGCATAGTAGTAGTGGGAGCTGACACAACGAGGATAGGTGGGCATTGCATCATCATGGGTGGTGGTGAAAGAGTAGTTTGTGGGGAAATTTACTATGGGAGGAAATGGACCTGATAAGACCATCCATGGAATGTAACATCCCTGCAACGGGAGGATTTAATGATCAATTCCGAGGGGAATTTGGTAGTACGGTGTACAAATCCCATAATTGGGCATAGATGAGGTCAAAGTGTTGGGATTTGAGTATTGCTTCTTCCTCATTTTGTGGAATTGTTGTTGCCACGTCCTTCGCAATAATTGGTTGGAGGGATTTGAGAAACCAATCCAAAATGAAGGGAGGTTGAATGTCAATTTTGCACAAAGTGTGACGACAATGCCATTCATGGATGTGATCTCCTATTTGTGTCGCAATGTTTTGTCGAACTCTATGAGAATTTCAAGGCCTAAATCATGTTATATGGGTAATTGAAAGAAATGTTAGCATTAAAATGAGCATCAATATTATTAATATATGAAAAAATAATAAGAACAAGCAACCACACATTACACACATAAATTTTACCCTGGAAAACCCCATGCATTGAAAAACCAACACTAATGAATATCTTCATTGCATGGACAAAACTGACCAACGGGGCCAAGCCATCTAGCCACCACTCCACTCCATGCCACTTTACAATGGATAATCCTCAACCCTTATAAAGACTTACTTACATGTAATACCATGGGAAAATACCATGGGCCTACAATAAACCATGTGCTAGACCTCAACCATCTTTGACTCATTCCCAATTCAAGGTTAACCCTAACAATCCCCCGTTTAAACTTGAATTGGATTAATCACCAACACCCCTAAAAATTTTACCAAGGAATCTCACATACACCCCCTATCACCTAGGTATATCTCCCGACTTTACCAATGAGTTACTAGGGGTATACATACCTTACCATATCTTATAGACATATTCCCATTTACATGCAAATTTCTCCATTAATTTTTTATTTTTTCTCATGTGTCTTCATGATGACTACACCATCACCATCCGTTGCTTCATCCTCTCTCTTTTCCATGCTTGCTTTATTTCTCATCCTTCCATGCATTGCATTCTTTCCATGCATATTTATTTTTCCAATGCTTATCCACACACAATTTAGTTGATCTAGTTTCTGCATATTCAGCATTTTCTCCAATGTCGTAGGTGACTGATAGATAGGGCACCTTGCTCTAACAAATCACCACCATTATCTCCTATGGACACATTACTTCTCAACGCCCCGCACATAATGATGTGAGAAACACTTTTCAACGATGGAGTCTGTCATATATCAGTTATGTCCACTAGCATCTTCCACATGGAACCATTTAGCATCTCTTTATAGATCGACTCTCCTTGTCACCACTTGTCCATCTAAGTGCTTACACTAATAGTTGTCATTCACCATATCTCCACATGTACATGAATTCAAACATGCGCTCTCCATCCAAGAACAACCTTTCTGTCATAGCAATAATGCTTCCTTTTATAGATCTCTGTCTATTTCACTGTGACCATAAAACTCATCCTTATTTCACATCCACAATCTTTTGAATTGTGTGCATTATTCTACAAAAACCTTCTCCTAGTGATTTGGATTTTATAGTCTCCTTCTAACACCACCGTAACCTCCACATTATTCTCTCCTCATGCAAGCTATATCTTTGGCTCTGCCCTCTAGTTTCTTAGTGACTCCCTTTGGTATGCGGATCCCTTTGTGTCCTTGCTGACAATAAATATTTCAAATGACAAAATAGGCATATTAATGCACATTCCTCTTGCATTCAAATCAATACATTCCTTCATGAAATAGGCATATTAATGCACATTCCTTTGCACGTTGGTCCATACATCCACATATATGCTAATACACACTTACAAGAAGCCTCATAATGGCCCACTGTGACTCAAACAACAACCCACAATGATATGCTCATGAATCTCAGCCAAATATTTCTTTGACATTTCATGCAGAGGTTTTATTTACTGCTTCATATATCTACCACATGCTTCCAGTGAATTCTCTCTTTACAAAATTTCTAATGCAAGTTCTCTTCACACATTGCAGCTAGTTTTCAAACCTTGGCCACTTATTCCAAGAGAATTCCATCGGGCTCCTCTTGCAACCTCAATCATCCTCTGACCTGATCTCTTTTCAGTGTAGTGATCTCCTCTGACTTTGAGCCATGATCCTTTCTTCACATAACATTCAACACATGCTAACAATGCCACCCAATCCTTGGCATTTTCACGTTGTTCCACATGAATCCTTAACTTAGAGCCACAACAACCACATTATTTAACAACTGATTTTCCCACATAAATCATGGATGGGGCCTCCTTAGCATGATTCTCTAATATGATCTACAGTCTTCACGTCGACCAAATTTATAAAAAAAACAGGGCAATTTTTTTTTTCTCTAAGGATCCCGCCCTTGAACCCCATGAATATTTAGGCTCGGGGGTGGTCCACCCTCTAGGGCCCCTAGATATCTTGTCTAAGAATTCATAGGTCTCCCACAATCAATTTATTTCCTTCACACAAGCTCACATGATTTATGATACAATTTGTTAGCATTTAAACGAGCATCAATATTAATAATATGCAAGAAAATAATAAGCACAAGCAACCACACATTAGACACATAAATTTTACTTCGGAAAACCCTATGTGGGGAGAAACTAGAACCAATGAAGATATTATTTACATGGAAAAAACCAACCAATCGGTCCAAGAGAGCTAGCCACCGCTCACCTCCATACCACTTTACAATTGATCCTCCTCAACCCTTATAAAGACTTCCTTACATGTAATTCCATGTAAAAATACCATGGGATACAACAAACCATGTGCTATACCTAAACCATATTTAACTCATTCTTGAGTCAAGGTTAACCCTAACATGTAAGAGAGGAATGTGGTGGCAATTGTCTCAAATGTGGTATGAGATGCTTGAGTCAAATTCGTGTACCACTTTGCAATTGTACTAGTGAGGCATCTTCAGAAGAGATGGTGTCGTACTGAATCTGTCACTATGTTGTTGGAGGAACCCCATAGATGGAAAGACATGATGTGCTTGGCAAGATTGTCTTCTTGTTTCCCTTCAAACTTAGGGATGTCCAATGGTAGATTTTCAGAAATATCTGGCCAAGTAGCATCATGAGCTATGGGATGATTAACCAACTTGGCTAGATCAAGGAGGTTCAAACTTTCTAGGAATGGTAGGTTTAGGTTGGGGGGCTCCATTGTATTTATTGTATTATTTCTGCGAGGGGGAGACCTTCGAATATGTGGTTGTGTTCTTTGTATCCTAGAAGAAGATGAATATGTATTGTCTCCTTTTCTTGAAGTGGGGGAAGAAGGTGGGGCACTCCCTCTTGGGGGAGTAAATAAAGGTAAACCTCTTCTGTAAGAGGAGGAGGAAAATGGATCTACACTGCCCTGTAAGGGGAGATAATGAGTCAAGTGGGTTATTTCCTTTTCTAGATGATCCAATAAATGTGGTATGGGAGTAGCCCTAGCCCCCGACTAGGTGATATCCCTCATGTTCCATAGGGAGATAACGGGAAAACACCCCTTGAGGGAGGGGGAAGGCCTTACAATCTACGGGACTACCTTAGGGGGGGCTTTGCTCCTCTATGGTGGAATTCTATTATGAAAGTGAGAGAGATAGGGAGTGAATACACAAATGGACAAATGCAAAAATATGCCAACAACAACATATGAAAAATCACGCAATAAGTGAGTGATATGTGCAAAGATGGCTTAGTGTAAAAGTGTCCACATGTAGCTTTCTTTTAAATTACAAGTTAATGAACTTTTATTTAGAAAATAAAAAACAAGTGTAAATTACCTAAAAATACCTAACATCCTTCCTCTCAAATTTAAATGGGCCTCCAAATAGCACACAATTGTTGGTGATAGTGGAATCCACACAATAACTAATTAGTGGAGTTAACAAAGAGCCAGTTATACTGGTGATGGGGCCAATGTTCCAATCAAAGAGACTCCATAACACCTCCCAATGACAATAGTTGTCTTCAAGATTCACTTTTCCTCACAAAGGATCCTTGGTGATTCCCTAAGCTTTGTCCACTAATCTTACCTTATGTCAAGTGTGGATTAATTATTGGTCCTAGACGGTATAGTGTTATCTATCTACAATAAGATGAGTGAATCATATGGGAGAAAAAAGGAAACTATACCTCGAATTTTACCTCCTTGGTCATGGTACACTTCTTATCCGAGATTTCATTGAACACTTGCTTATAGTAGGATTTTGATAGCACCCTAAAAGACAACAATGCTATGTTTCAAAAATAATGCCTAATGAAACTAATGAAACTAGATTGGTTGGCATTTTTTGGATGCATAGATCCAATTAATCCTTCCAAACTAAAAAGTTGTTTTGTGACCTCCTATGGAGGAATTTAGTTGGTTATCATTTGCAATGGTTGATTTTATGGGTTTTTCTTGATTTAAGTTGTGTAAAGGAGGTATTTCACAATTATCTTCCTTTCAAATTCATTGCAATCGTCAATAGCATACTCGGATTGAAAGACTCTTTAGGTCCCTTAGTGTGTGAAAGTGGGAAACCACATGTGATGTAAGAAAATTGTATTGTTGCAATTAACTAAAGTGCTCAAAAACAAAACAATGGAAATTGTAAGTTGAGTTCTAAAGAAACTAGTGATGCTTGCAAAAACAAATGCTAAATGTGCAATGGAGGTATTTCAAACTTCACTCTCATTTTTTATTCACCAAAATTGTGAAGAGCATACATCGGGAGAGGAGAATATTTAGGTCCTTGCTTGTGTGCAAAATGTGGATTCTACACTATTTGACCTAAAGATGTTCAAGTAAAGCAAAGAAACATAAGATGTCATGAATACTAGTGACAACAATTAGGTCCTTGGGGAGCCTCAATATTGGTTACCTAAGTATATTTAGAAGGATGATCCCTTTAATCCCTAATCTTAGTCTAGGTGGTATAATTACTAAAGGAATGAGTAACTATTGCAAGATTACTTAGTTTTAGTTCATTAGTGAGGAACAATTGAGTTGTAAATTATTGATTGAACTAATAAAAAGCAAATAAAGAACAACAATGTGACAATACAATTAACAGACCCGATGTGGCATGGTAGAAACTATTGGAATATAATCCGTCAGGATTATATTTTGTAAATAAATAAAGAAAACTGAATAGTTATGTAGGAAGCCGAAAAGGCTGGGCGGAAGATGAAACACAACCGTCATATGAATTGTATAAATATATGCATTAGCAATGGAATAATATGAATCGGGAGTTATTACCTATCAGTGGTATCAAAGCGGGTTCCTGCCATAACTCCTGGCTGCATTTCAGTCCTGGCCCCTCCTGGGTGCCAGAATGTTCACTCATTTTCCTCAGTTTGCAGATTGCATGCATTGGTGCATGCGCTGGCTGCTCTAACGTTCATGAGTGATGCGCTTTCTCTACTCCGCTCAGCCCCATTCTGCTCTCACTCCACTACTTGTTGAGATATTCTCCACGCCTGCATTGAAAGGGCCATGTGCTACTCTTATCTCATCAACAATCCCTTGAGCGTGTTGTATGAGTATTATTCTGCGTGAAACCCTAATCCCATGAGTAGTTTCCCACATATCCCCGTGAGTATAAAGTCATCAAGGAAGAAGCTGTGAGTTTGAAGAGGCCTGCATAGTATTGGAGAGAGTGATTATTTTAAAGTCTGGTGATTATTTTAAAGTCTAGTGAATCACGCCTTGGAGTTTTTGCACAGCCTACACAAGACCTATTGCACCTGAACTTCACCTATTGTGGTGATGTAATTGTGAGAGTTGCAACCAGCCATGAGGAGATCTCAGTGTTCACAACTGAGAGTTTGTTGAAGACTGAAGATCTTTGGTAGAGAGAGATTGTTCTCTTCAACTGTGTGAAGCGTGCTGCTAAAGGCTACGCCACTCTGAAGGCTGCGTTCTATCTTGTTGACATTGTCTGCGTTGAAGACACTTTCTGCTACAAGTTTGTGGAATATCAACATGGTGAAGATTACACAAACCCTAAATTTTGCGGCTGCACTCTTCATGACTCGTCTTTCTTTTGGTGATACATTGAATGCTATGCATTGAAGTATAGAACGATAGTATACCTAAACAATTGTCTTTCTTACTGCTCCATGTGTTCCCACACCATCCGATCCTCACACCTTTTTTTAGGGTTTCATGTTGAGGAGTGAGAGAGAGACAATGTCGTCTCCAAATTCCAATGCCAATTCGAGCTTGAGGAAGCTCGTCTTTACCTGAGCCTATAAGTGGTCTCACAGAGAGCTGCGACCTACAATTGATCGTGAATATTGTTGCGTGAAGTCTGAAGTGAAAGACTGCTATGTTTGGGTTGGTGCGACCTCTCTTCTTCAGTACTGCGTGTGTTGAGACCATCAAGGACTACGTGAAGACTCCATTCTTGTGAGATTGAAGCTGCATTGAAGCTGCATTGAATACTGAGCTTGTTTGCCATTTTCAAACTGCTGGTGGAGATCGTATAGCTGAAGACATCCACGCTTTACATCCTATGGAATGGAAAGGTTTCCAGCCTATGGAATGGCTTGGGTAAGTGCATTCGTCAAACAAATGCTGGATATTTAGACAAAGCTATAGAAGATTTAAATAGATATTATCTGGAAAGTTGTTGCAGTAGAGTTTGCTAATAATTATATATTCAGTTCATGGAAATTGCTCTCTCTGGTAGCCGCAACTATACTTTTGATCGTCACATGCCTGCAAGCATATTGCTCTGTTTATAGTTGCAAAAACTGGGTGAAGGAGTAGATGTACGCACCGGAATCTAGAGATCTGTTAATATTAAATATCGCTATACCTAACCCTAATATATAATCATGCTCTCATACATTTGCGTGGAGACTGTTTGAAGACCATTACTGTGACTGATATATTGAAGAATAATGTATGCTACGTTGAAGAATAATGTATGCTGACTAATATATTGTGAATGATATATATCATATATTGAAGACTCTTGCTATATTGTGACTGATATATCATACATTGAAGAATCTTGTGAAAGATATATGTTGTATTGTTGGTGTTGATTGCATTAATACTACTCGTGAAATTGAGAATATTGCCACTGTGCAATTATTATGCTGCTGCAACTAGAAGTACTGCATCAAGCTGCTGAAGTTACGACATGCCTTGAAGAATAAATTCTATTGAAACAATTATATTGAAGAATCCTGTGTATGCTATAAACTTGCATTGTATTCGCCTTGGCAGAGACTGTAGACCTGCAAGGTTCACTACTACATTTCGATCCAAAAACTGACGGTTACTTCCCACAGCGCGTGGATTTTTTGTTTTAAACCTACCAAAAATCACAAAGTTCATTTTTTTTTTGTAAATGTGGCCATACGCGTCAGTTAAGCGACGTCTATTCTCCTAACCGTCGCTTAACCGACGGCGAGTTGGTCAAAAAGGTCATCCAAACAACCAAAGAAAAGCCAAAAGGTCATCCAAACAACCAAAGGGAAGCCAAAAGGCGGGGAACCATCGCTTAACCGATGGCGCGTTAGTAAAAAAGAAAGCCAAAAGGGCGCGGAAGCTACAAATGCCATTCACGCCAAGGATTCACCTTTTAGCATTATACCGTGAGAAGGCTGTCTGTATGGCCTACCTAATGGAAATTCACAGATCGCACAGCTCAACTCAGTGCAGATCCAGGGGATGATATGCACCGAACCCATCTTGGTATTTTGGCAATTTGTGTTAATTTGAGATGAGACAATACAGAACTGTATTTCATTAGGTCATCCATGTTTAGCCTCCATGCGTGCACCATCCATTTTCTGATGGCAGTGAGGGCAGATCTGTCGTTGCAACTGGGGCTTTCTGATCGGCAGCTGCAGATGTGGTTCTGCCACAGGAGACTCAAGGATAAGAAGGAGAAGGAGAAGGAGAAGGAAAAATATAAGGAGAAGGAAAAAGAGAAGGAGAAACAACCCAAGAAAGAGAAAGCTAAACCTGCTATTCCACCTGCACCAGCACATTCTGCCTCTCTCATGTCAACATCCACAAAAACTACTTTCTATGATGATTATGATGACTAGTTGGGTATCTTGAAATGATCTACAATTCTTGCACTCATTACTATTTCATGTTGTAAAATTATTAAATGCATGCTTTTCCAGTTTTAATAAGCTTATGTTAGATTCTGTATTTTTACATTCTAGAAACTGTATTTCAGAATTTAAAAGTGTTGTTAGTTTTGTTGGGCATCGGAGTTGTAATTTTGCTGGGTATTGTGGCTGACTTATATTGTCACGTGGTTACTTGTGACAACTGCATTGACATGACATTTTAGTTGGTTTATTGCGTTTGTGGAAATGTGGCCGCAACACAACATGTCCAAAGCTCAAGGGTATGTGCTCAATTGTTCATAAACTTCATGTTTATGGAACTGTTGTTCCTGTTCATGGTCATGATGCTGAAAAATTGCAACACCAGGTGTGTCCTTTTGGGAGGCCAGGGTATCCTTGTCCTTTTTTTTCATCTTATGTTGATTCATGTTTGGTTTCTGACCTATAGCCAGTTTTAAGTTATAACTTATTAATGATCAATTGGAAGCGAGTTAAACAAAGAAACTAATTAAAATGTTGTGTAGAGAGACTCATGGTCTTACAGCAACCGATTGCTATGCACAATGCACATTAGTGGACCGGCACACTCCCAGCCTCATCTATCCACACAAACCAGGCTATATCAGCTATTGGACTGCTCTCCAATATCATAATCAAAACAGGCCTCTTGTTCAAGCAGTAGTCCTCAATAATCAACAATGGCACCTCACTCAAGGATGCTCTCACTTTTATAAACTCTGAAGGGTGTAACTGTTCCCTGCCAAGAAGGTCTCTTGGCTTTCTCATTCCCCATACTAGATTACACTTGGGTGAATTTTATTTTAAGGCCAAGATTAAAATCATCAAAAAGTGGGTAAAAGATAATTTACAGCATATTCCTCTTGGGATTTTACCCAGGTTCACTGTGGTAGGCAATTTAAGGCATTTCCCCCTCCCTAGGCTCCCTCAGCACTAAAATAAGGTGGTCTTAGAACATGAGCCACTTTCCCTTGGGTGCGAGCTCGACATCTTCATCAATGCCTCAACCTGCAAAAAATTAGCTTTTTCCAATAATATCGATACACATTTGCAACATGAACCATCATAAACATCATGAATTAAAATGCATCACGAGGGAAAAGTACATCATCATTGATACCTATATGAGGGAAAGACAATCTTACTAATGCTATGTTCTGGATTTTTGGGTGTTCCAGAAGTTTTTAAGGATTTTGAATCCATTTTTTATCATCAAAATGACAATAAAACACAATTGACTTCCAATTTTGTAAAATAAAAAGACCTATATTCCTACCAAAATAGTCAAATTTTTAAACCTGTCCCATTCATTCACCTCAACTCAATAAGAAGAAATCAGACTAAAAGGGTTCTCAACTGACAGTGTCTGCAAGCTAATTGGCATTGACTTTCTTTATCATTTCAATTCAGGACAGGACAGAACTTTGAGAAGTCAATAGTGATCCAAAAACTACCATGGTATCCACTACCAATGGCCAAATTCACATTGTGGTGGTGCCTCTAATGGCAACTGTAGCCTAGTGGACTAATTCGGATATACAGATACCATGAACCTTGCATAAATGAATCTTATATGCATTCCGAGAACCTAAGACTAACATTTGGGCTAAACTTCTAGCTCTTAGCACAGGGATGAGGGAGTCTCTCAACCAAGGCATTAAGAAATTATTTTTGATGGTGATTTCAGGCCGTGGATAACTTGTAAAAACTTAGCTGTATGTTGTGGTTGGATCTAGTTTTAACAAATGTTTGGGAGTGTAAATTTTATGTTTTAGAAAGAATTCCAATCAAGTTGCGGATTATCTATAGGCTAACAGAGCCTTTCATTGGTTCCCACCATTCACCTGACTTATTTTATATTGCTTTTCACTGTCTTATGTTTATTTCCCCATTGCCCTTGTTTGGCTCTGCCTTGTCCCTCCTACCCTTCTCTGTCATGTGTTTTCTCCCCATTCTATGGTACCCTGCTGTATGTCCATCATTATTCTCTAGAGCATCAATCTCGATGTTGAGGCCAGCCTTGGATGAGTCTTCAAGCAGTCAAGGTGGTCCATTGTACAGCAGACAGAAGTTTTTGCTTGAACCTCACTCAATGGATTCATTGATCAACAGGGTGGATCTAAATTGATACCTCTGGCCTTGATTAGGTGCTTTAT
>LPNX010783184.1:82091-90450 GCA_001517045.1 Pseudotsuga menziesii | reverse complement strand
ATCGCTCAACACCAGGTTAGATTGAGACATTTGCCACGCATTTCACTAGCATCAACATATGTCAAGCAGCCGTTTCTTCAATGTTGAGTTTGTTCAAAATCCAACCAGTCAGGGTAATGAACATGTCAAGTCAATATTCAACAGAAAATTAACTAGAAACAGAGCAATACAATTTGTGAATGCAGGTTTTCACAGTGGTTTGGCAATGGCTGCTCTGAGCTTCTTGTTGGTATCGGACCCCAACACTCCAATGGACACCAATTCCCCATACGCTGCCGGTTCCTGAGTACCCCCAAATGAAATCGCTACCGACCCTTTCAGCTGCCAAAAAATAATGTTAAATACATTAAACCCCCAATTAGCAATATTGACAAAAGGAGCGATTCAAAATTATTCTCTGAGATTCAACATTCTCTGCATGCGAGATCACCAGAAATTCTCTGAGATTCAAAGTTCTCTGCATGTGAGATCACCAGAAAATAGTACAATACTCTGGGTAGTTTCAAGACTTGCTGGTTAATAAGAGAGGGAGCGAGTTGGTGAGCAATGAGACCAGGAGGCCGCAGGTCTTGCATCCCTCTCCCTCCCATTTTCTAAATCCCGCCGTCGTTTTAAAAAATCTCTCTGTTTTGTTGCAAATTAGTGATACCATTTACATAGTACTTTGTTTTCTTAAGTCAAACATAAAAATAAGCAATTTTAGAGCCGTCGCTTAAGCGACACTTAGGAAGATATCCGTCGCTTAAGCGACACTTAGGAGGATAGAAATTTTAGCACCGTCGCTTAAGCGACACTTAGGAGCATTGTCGTCGCTTAAGCGACACTTATCCCCACCATTTCAAAAAAAAATTTAATCTTTCTGATTTTTGGCACGGTTAAAAGAAAAAATCCACGCGCCGTCGGAAAAAACCGTCGGATTTTGGATCAAAATGTACTAGTGAGGGTTGTTCCTTCATTGGGAGCTCTTAGTTGGAGAGCTTCTAGCTGCTCTATCCACAATTCTTCCTCCTTAGGGGATGCTTCTTGCTCGACCCCCTCTTCATGTCGGTCATGACCCGACTCTGGCGGATTCTCTTCCTTGTCGTTCTCCCTAGGGTTTTGTCCTATGTGTAGCTCTAAGGCCCTTTCTTGTCTTGCTTCCCTTCTTTGGTGTCTCTCTTCCCTTTCTAGTTTCTGGATGTCCGACATAATTTCATACGATACTACTTTCTTGAGGTCCTCTTCAGCCAACTTCTCATTACTGGTGACTGATATCGAATTTTAGTCGACTAGGATCCACTATACTCTATCTTCGACACATGACCAGCTACCCCCCCATAGCCTACCCGACGCTTTTAGAAAGCCCGGATAGTTCGATGGCGGATTCTCTTCCTTGTCGTTCTCCCTAGGGTTTTGTCCTATGTGTAGCTCTAAGGCCCTTTCTTGTCTTGCTTCCCTTCTTTGGTGTCTCTCTTCCCTTTCTAGTTTTTGGATGTCCGACATACTTTCGTACAATACTACTTTCTTGAGGTCCTCTTCAGCCGACTTCTCATTACTGGTGACTGATATCAGATTTTAGTCGACTAGGATCCACTATACTCTATCTTTGACACATGACCAGCTACCCCCCCATAGCCTACCCAACGCTTTTAGAAATCCTGGATAGTTCGATTTATTTGCTTAGGAATTATTTCCACTCCCTTTCTGCAATGAATTTCTCCCACTTCCTTTGCTTCTCCGCCCAGTTAGTGTTTGATGGTTGTTCGTACAGTGGTGGACGAGGTTCAACAATGTGTCATGCTCCTTTCTCGATCAAGAATTTGAACAGCAAGGTCGATAGGGAACACAAAAATTGTTCGGTGAATTCTGTGTAAAATTTCTCTTTGACGGTTTCCACCGAAGTTATGTCTTCGACTGCTTGCTCCTCACAGAAATTGTCGACGATTTTTTCAAACCACTCTGACAAATTTGTTCTGCCTCCTCGGATCATTTTCTCCAGCAACTATTGTTCTTTAGTTGTGTCCAGCTTTCTCATCCAGGAGTTGCTTCAAGAGTTGGGGCACTGATTCGACAAACGTTTCATGCGTCTCTGTAAAAAATCTTTCTTTTGCTTTTGCTACTGTTAATCTGTTTCTTCGTGCGTAATTCTGCAAATAGTTTGCAATTTTACGTTCCCACCAGTCCTTAATCTCCTGCTCTGGTATCATATGTGAGCATATATTGCAGTCATGTACTACCGGCAACAGAACCAATGTTGTAATCTCAAAGATCACATAAGGTTACCAATAATACATACTAAAACATACATAAATATAGAACAGAGACAAGAGACAAGAACAGATAGGATTAAACAGATTATATTATTACAATGAGTCCATGCAATGCAGAGAACTGAACTGAGTTCTCGTTTGGCTCAACAGCCTAATATATATGATTTACAAATGGTTACAAAATAACTACCTGTCGGTTCGGTGAACCGACGCAACTTTGTAGATGGCCGACTTAATATCTTAGTTCAGTCGGCCGACCAACTTAGTCGGTCGATCGACTAAGTCGGCCCATCGACTTAGTCGACTGATCGGCTAAGTCGGCTCATCGACTTAGTCGGCTGATCGACTAAGTCGGTCCTTGTTCAAGTCAACCTATCGACTTGCTCCTTCTATAGGGGAGATGAGTATCCCATATCATTTATGAGCACTGGTCTGCAGGGAGCCGAATTGAATTACCCAGCTGTCGATAAACAAGCTTATGCAGTTTTCAAAGCGATAAAACAATTCAAGCCATACATACTTAAGAACCGAATGAAGGTAATAGTTCCACACCCAGTTGTAAGGTCTCTTTTCATACAAAAAGAGTTAGGAGAAATAAGAGGCAACTAGGTAACAACTTTACAAGAATATTACCTCAAATTCAAACCAGCATCCATAGTTAAAGGGAAAGGACTGTGCAAACTAATGGTTGAAGGTAAAAATAATGAAGAAAACAATTGGAACAATGAAACTGAGTTACATATGATGGATGTATGTCCTCTTTTCATAGCTATAGATTCCTAGTACCGAGACCTTGTTCATTACCTTCAGGAAGGATTGTTTCCATAACATTGGAATTCCAAACAATGAAGAGCATTGCGCCTTAAATCAGCTTCATATCAGATTGTTGATGGAATATTATTCAGAAAGAATTATGATGGAGTTCTTCTTAGATGCTTAGAAAAAAAATATGCGAAGAAGGTCATAACAGAGTTACATGATGGGCTTGTTGGAGGTCATTTTTCCAGAGATACGACAGCCCATAAGATTCTCAGAGCTAGATACTATTGGCCCACACTGTTCAAGGATGTGCATGCCCATGTCAGAAAGTGTGATATCTGCCAAAGGTGTGGGGGAAGACAATCCAAAGCAGCAGGACCATTGAATCCTGTAATGATAATAGAACCATTCGAGTAATGGGGGATTGATATCATTGGAGAGATAAAACCAAATTCTTCCTTGCAACACAAATACATTTTGACGGCAACTGACTACTTCACTAAATGGGTCGAGGCCATTCCGTTACGTAAATTGAATGAAGATGAGGTCATGGATTTCTTACAAGATCATATTATGACCAGGTTTGGGGTTCCAATTTCCCTGATTTTTTATAATGCTACTTATTTTTCTTCTATTAGATTAAATGCATTTGCTCATGAAAGAGGAATCAAATTGCATTATTCTGCGAACTATTAAGCCACAAGGAAATGGTTTGGCAGAATCTACAAACAAGAATCTCATTAGGATATTAAAAAGGACTGTGATAGAAAACTAGAGAAGTTGGAATTTAGCATTACCGAATGCTCTTTGGGCTGATAAAGTCACTCCCAAGAATTCCTTAGGTGTGTCTCCGTATACCCTTGTTTATGGAAAAGAAGCTATTCTTCCTCCTAACATTATGGAAAAGAAGCTATTCTTCCTCCTCATAATAGCTTAGGAGTCTAGAGGCATAGATAACGAAATCCTACAGATTAGAATCTATAATCTCTTGAAGGAGGAAGAGTCTAGGTCCAGAGCCAAGGAATGTTTTAAGCATCAACAGGAAGTAGTGAAACAGTGGGTTGATAAACAAAAAGCTGGAAAAAAGGAATTTGAAGTGGGAGATCTGGTTCTTAAGTGGGATCACCCACATGATGAAAAGGGGAAACACACGAAGTTTCAATAGTTATGGGTAGGCCCTTTTCAGATTGCAGCAAAGCTTGGCCCCTCAACCTACAAGTTGCAAGATTTACAGGGGTGGGAAGAGAACTTACCTGTTAATGGTTTAGTTCTCAAACCTTATTTTTCCTGATTTTTGTTTTTGTTTTGTACATAAATAAACTCATTATGTTGTTTGTTTTTATATTTATTTTATTTATGTTTTTTTTAGTTAGATTTTGATCGATTTCAATAAAAGAAGCAAACTTTTGGTTGCATGGAGAGCATCAGAATTCTGGTTAACAAAAATCCTTGATGATAAGACTGTGTACTATTGATTTATCTGAAAGAATTTCTTCCAGTTTAGCAATTTTCCTAAATGGATATGAACACATTGAAGTCCTACTTAATCCTTGTAAAATAACTCAGGATCAAAAGTTCTGGAATACTATTTCGAGGCTCCATCCATCTCACATTTAAAAATGTCTGAGGGGGTGATAGCAAGGATCCATGGAAAGGAAGCAGGGTAAATGGTATATTATATATAAATGATCCCATGCCAAGAATTAAAAGCCAAAAAGGAAAATAAGAGTCAAACATCTGCTAAGAAAGCAATGTGTATCAAAACAAAGTACTGAACCATATGAGTACAAAATTGCCAAAGTTCTTCTATGTTCGTGAGCTGAAAATTAAATATATCTCTCACACAAAAGGACACTATGGATAGAGGTGCCTAAAAAAAAATTCAGAAAGAAATACATGTAGGTGGACTCAAAAAGGACAAAAGTCCAAAAGCACATAAAGTGCAAAATGGCATGGGAATGAGGAACAAATGAATATTTCTGTTTACCATATGTTACAATCCTGTGGTGTCAAAGCTGGAAGCTACCTGAAGACAGAGGTAAAAAATGAAACTCATATTCCTGGCCTGAAAAGAGTTATCTTGATTTTGAAATATTGGTTTCCATTTTCCTAAATTGGACTATCATCAATGATTAAAAGTACATACATTTCCCATTGGGGAAATCCAAACATCTAGAAGAATTCAACATGTTGGTTTTATTGTCAAACAGTTGGTTACTTAAGGAAGAAATTGTCCAGAGATCTGGGTTCACCAGGTAGTCGCCAATTGTTGCAGCTGCAACTTTTCTCCCAAATTTTTGAAAAATTTTGGACCCTCCTTTTGATTTTATCTTGCCTGGATTTGTTTTGGATTGTTGAACTATGTTTTTCCTTTGCTACAATTTTGAATTTCTGAGTTTGATTTGAAGAAAAATGTTTTCTTTCATTTCGGAAGTTGAATGATCTAAACTGACTTTGTCTAGCTAATGCTTTTGACTTTGGAACTTTAAGTTTGATTTGTAAATGGTTTTATTTTATCGATGTCGAAGCTTTGTTGAATATTAAGTCGGGGCAGTAGTTCTCTACACAGCCGCCGTTGCGGAGGGTAAGTAAGGAACGTCCCGATGGACAGTTCTTATTTTCACCGATGTGCTTTTATTTCATTTGTTTGTTTGGATTGTCGGCATTTTTATTTTATCACGGTTGGGGCATTAGCCTTCTATGTCACTGCCGTTTCGGAGGATAGATAGAGAATGGGCCGATGAATATTTTTTTCTTTTGCCGATTACATGGTTTTATTGGTGCAAACTTTTTGCTTTACAATGATTTTTTGTTTCACTATTGGAATTTTTTTGGCAAATAGTCAGAGTTCTAGTCTCGAGCGACGCCGCCATTTCGGAGGATTTGTTGTTTATCTCACCAACATTGTGGAGATGCTTAGTATTAAACTCACCGATCCATAGTCATTAAAGTTTCCAATCGCCGAAGTTTTTGTTTTATTGCAGGAGCCGCAATCTAATTGTTTTTCGCCGTTGCGGCTTTCTAGAAGACTATTCTACTGACGTATTGTGATTAGTCCTTCCGATCTCCGATGCCTGTATGATAGTTTTTAAGGTTTTATTTCGTCAACGTTTTATTTTGTCATGGAACCCTTAGTCTGTATCACTTTCGCCATTGCGGCGGCTTAGTGAACTAACCGTCCGACATACAGTTGTTCCTTTCGCCGATGAAGACTTTGTCTGCCTAATACTTAGTATTTTTCCGTTGGTGAGGGTTTTTCCCGCCGTTTTTGTGTGCTTTTACTCTATTTTTTGGGATGACGAAGTTTCTCCTTGGGTTTTGGTCGAGTCTAGTTTTTCTTCGAGATGAAGAGTGCAGTATAGGTTTAGAATTGGCAGTTACGTTGTTATGATTCACGCTTTCATTGGAGGATTTCGAATTGGTCCAGATGAGGCCTGGATTGAGACAGGGAGCCTGTTTTATCGGGCTTGTGTTTTTAGTTTGGACAGTAGATTTAGCGGATTTCAAACCCCATTTGCAGGATTTCCTTTGTCTTATCTTTTCATGCATTAATATTGTTTATAGTTCATTTTACAGAGTGCATGTATTGATACAGTTTGTGTTACTTTGCTAAACGCTAAATGGTCTAAAAATCTGATATGTTCATGATAGGATGATTGCTGCAAAGAAGACATGGCTAAAGGACAAGGCAGAAGTTAGGCAGCAAGGAAAGAAGAAGTTGAAGCATAATGAAGTAGAGATGTTGCTCAAGGAAAATAAGAGAGTGAAGGTCTGAGATCAATAGGATCTCAAAAAGACCAATGGATTACTGAGTAGAATCGATAGCAATAGAGGCCCAGGCTTGGGAAAAGTTCGTCAGTTACCAAGCTAGTCCCTTTTTATAAAGCGCTCTAAAAACTTAATCTGAAATGTAACGTATTGTATAAATCATGAGCACTCACAAAGAGACAAAAGGGTGGTTTTGAACGAGGGAGCCCAAAGGTTATCGAGGGGCAACCCAAGATTTTTGCTTGTAGTATAAGTATAGGAGAGTTAGATAGCGGAAAGGACTTTTTCCCAGATAGATTTGTGAGATTATGTTGTAAGAAGAACTATTTCCTTTTGCAATAAGAATTACAAGTTTCCTGTTGGAGAAAGCTTGGTGGAAGATTTCAAATGTTGTGCTATGGATTTGTTGAATGTGAAATATTTTGTTTTCAGCTTGCATCCATTAACTGTGAGATCGTTCTAACTATTTGAACCTATGTTCTTGTTATGAATGCACTCTAGTTTATTCTATAAAATTTTCACTGTGAGTAATGAAGGCTTTTCATAAACAATGAGCTATCTTGTTGTTTATATATCTATTAATGTTCATGTGTTCTGAAATAAGTAACAACTATCTGTGATTTTTCTTAATGCATGCGCGGAAATACATTACTCATTGATAAATGATAATCTTTCTCATAGGGACAGGTTATATAGTTAGTTTTAGTTTCTTGCTGTGTGTGATTTAGATGCGAGTGAGTTAAGACGAGAGGTAAGAACCTGCGCATCACATTGTGACCGCTCCTCATATTCTCTATCAATCTGCATTCTTAGATAGGCACTTACATATCATACTTAAATTCAAAAAACTAAAATATACACGGTGTACCGGGACGTAACCGATAAAACCTTGTATTTTGTTACTTGACATACTATAGTCAGACCGTAAACTGGATGGATTCCCCATACCAAATAGTAGCAGGCTAGTTGGGAACATTTACTGGGGAGAATCCCTAGCTGTTGTTTCCTGCGAATTTCCAGGAATCAACACACAACTTCCCCCTTCTTCTGGCAGAAAAAAGTGCCTTCTACAGTGGCTTGTCATTCAAGTACTCCTCACCACCTCAGAAAAGGTTGGTGGATAGGGTGCATGAAAGCTACGATGAAGACCTTGGGCCCTTGATGCTCCAGTATGAGCATTCACTCTTACAGAAAACAGGTGCATATCTCAAAGTGGTGTGTGACGTCTGCTCCCCAATGGTTGGTGCTTCCCTGGTGTGAAAAACCAGGGCGATAGATGAGCTTGGAATCAAGCTCATGAACCAGCAACACACCCAGACTGGCAAGATTCTTGAACCATATTTCCATTGCAAACATATCAGAATCCTTAGAACCTCTTGGCAGAATGATACTGTGAGTTTGCTTCTACACTAACTCATCCTATGCACCTTAATGGCTCTGAAAGGTGGTGCTTATATAGGATTGGAAAACTGAACAAGGCGATCACCCTTTAGCATATTCACAGATTTCATCGTCGAGTATCCTGGTTGACCATATGCTTCAGGGCATATTGACTAGACGTGTTCTATCCCTTTCACTCATGT
>LPNX010783184.1:4591-77091 GCA_001517045.1 Pseudotsuga menziesii | reverse complement strand
CTGAGATCATGATTGGATGCCCATATCATCAAAGAATGGACCCATAACATCTGATGAATTTATCAGTTAAAGAGCTGACTTTGGAAATTTTTCTCCAAGTGGGCTCTCAACCTCCTGTTTTCAACACTCGATCAATTTTTCATATTTTTGGATATGCAAGCTAATGTTTTTACCTCTTTTGGCAGGCTGATATTTTTCTCATGTGGTCACCATAAGAAAAACTAAGAACATGGATGGATAGCTAGTTCATTAAAGAGCATGCCTATACCTTCTGATGAATTTATCATCACTCAAATAGGCTTTGGCGGGCATTTCCAAATGCCTCTTCAACCTTGTGATTTGACACTTAGTCAATTTATTTAAACCCTATGTCTCAAAGGTGATTTAAATTTTTCATCAAACTTGGAGTCTAAGACATCCAATGGATGGAGGACAATAAGATGAATCCATTAAGACCAGTTTCATCCTCTAGAACTACATTATCTCTCCTTGGTGGTCATTTTACTGAAGTATGATGTAAAAGCTACTTAAGACCCTGTTTTGGCAGATCCATAATTTATGCCTCAGGTACTTTCAGGTCAAAGTAAGAACATGGTCAGGTAGCCAACACAACCACCTATAGGATGCCCATATGGTGCAGGCATTTCTTTCAACCCACAAATTATGGCGAGCATTCTCCTAGAGCAACTTGTCTAATTTGACCAAAAAGAACTTCTTTTGGGAGGCATGTATCTTCTTCCTCAAAGAGTTGTTCTAAGAACACTTGTGCCATGGTCAGATAGATACTTCAACCAACTATGGGATGACAGGCCATGGTGGGCAATTTCTCCTTCTTATGAAATATGGTGGGCATTTTCATAAGATTACTGCTTTAGGACAATTTTTCACCACTTAGTCTTTTTTCAACTTTATCATACATGCCTATGCCCATCAAAAGTTATTTTGTCATTAATGAACATCTCTAGGATATTTCTGTCCACAATCATCAGTTCACCAAATGTCACCAATTCTCAAGACTACCTATAATTGGTCTAAATTTGGTGACATTTCACAATGTTATCCTATTTAAAAAAAATCAAGCACATAGTTAGAGAAGGAGTACCTTGCACGAGGAAACTTGCATATCAAAACATCGTGGAAGAGGGAGTGTTAGAATAAAGTTGTCGAGTTTCAGTGGGAAATCCATGAATGAAGCTATATGACCACCGCCCGTTCCAAATTGAATCCCCAACATGATCTATATGAGGGGGAACCCCATACCTCTTTGCATGCATTAACTAGTCAAGTGGCCCAAGAAACACACTTCTATATCCGTGTTGTGAACAAATTCCAAACCAAATTAAATCGTGTCTTATACTTCAAAATAATTCAAATATAAACAACTCTAAAAGAAATTACACCTTTGAGAGAAAAATAGCTTTTGGTAAAGTTTTTGGGAAGAAAAAGCTTTTGATATTAAAACATTACAAGTAAATATATCTGCACGCTAAACTATATCCACTTGGTAGCTTATATTCGTGTTTTATCGAGTGTAGGTACCACCAAATTGGTATATATCAGATATATCTTCCTCGAGTGATGGTGAAGATATACTAGGAGAGGTTGAAAGTGATACGTGTTGTACTAGATCTACCGGTTCTATATCAACTAGATCTGAAAAGGTAAGGAAAAGATTTCGTAGACGCATGCAATATTTTATTGCCAACTTAGGGTCATGTAATTATGATGCTGAGAGCATAGGTGACATTGAGTTTCCCTTGAGGTATATACATCTAGTGCAAC
Source organism: Pseudotsuga menziesii (assembly GCA_001517045.1). Classification (NCBI taxonomy): domain Eukaryota; kingdom Viridiplantae; phylum Streptophyta; class Pinopsida; order Pinales; family Pinaceae; genus Pseudotsuga; species Pseudotsuga menziesii. Next base: position 75,309 of record LPNX010783184.1, on the reverse strand, counting down.
AATGGGTACCTAATAAGCTACCTCAAGTGGACACATATTTCTTCATCAATGGGAGGATGTATCGCATTGCTCCTTCGTCCTTACATGGATTGGAGCTATTTTCCATGGATGGAATAAACGTCGGCAATGGCACTGTAACTGAATTGATGGAGTATGTCGGACCATAATACAGATACAATAATTGGTTGATCTTGGTCCAATATACTCGAAGCATGAGGAGATACAGAGTTTCTGCAAATTATATACAACTAGCAGAACACAATAAAAACAAAGGGGCGACTATATATATTGATGGGAGACCAAAAGCATCTAGAAACGTTGTTGGATTTGTAAATAGTACACGACCGGTGACAACAGATAAGAAACCAAATTGTGAATTTGAGGGACGCGAAGAACATCATATATTTGTGTGTGCAACAAAAACAATACTTCCAGGTGAAGAGTTGTTGATCAATTACAACTTTAATCGAATAGATGTGGCTTCCATGGTCCAGGGTAACCGCGTAAGGTCACATGCTATGCCTCATCAGGGAAATGATAAATATAGTAACTAAACATGACTAAAATAACTAAATGTTTCGATTTTTTTTTGTTAACATTCCATTTCCACCGTTGGCATTCGCTTTTTTCATGCATATTATGAATATTTCCATGTGATAACATGCTTATTGCACTGTTATGCTTATCTCAATTTTTTTATGTTATAATTATTGAATCAACTTTTATTGATTTATTTATTTTGTCAGGGTTGCAGTAGTGGGAAGCCACTTGCTTCTTCCACAATCCAAGGTGACCATGGAAGGTCACAATCTATGCCTCATGAGGTAAATGTTAAATATAGTAAATAAATATGACGTCAATAACAAAATGTTTCGATTTTTTCAGTTAACATTCGATTTTCACTATTACCATTCGCTTTTGTCGTGCTTATTATGAATATTTCATATGATAACATGCTTATTAAATTGTGGTAGGGGTCTTCTAATCCCCATGGAGCAGAACATGTATCTCCTCCTTCGGAGATAAAAGTAAATATTATTGCAGTATCTCATTTTTGTTTATGTTACAATTATTGACTCAACCAAATATAGTAACTAAATATGACTACAATAACTAGAAACTCCAACCCCGGAATATTTCCATGTGACAACATGCTTATTACACTGTGGCAGGGGTCTTCTTCCCATGGTCGTCATGCAACAGAACGCGTGTCCTCTACTTCCATGGTCCAATGTGACCGTGGAAGGTCGCACTATGTGCCCAAATCAAGTAAGTGTTAAATATAATAACTAAATGTTGAGATTTTTTCTGTTAACATTCAATTTCCACTGTTACCATTTGCTTTTTTCGTGCTTATTGTGAATATTTCCATATGATAACACGCTTATTACACTGTGGCAGGGGTCTGCTCATCACCATGGAGTAGAACATGTATCCTCTCCATCGGAGGTAAAAGTAAATATTATTGCAATATCTCATTTTTGTTGATGTTACAATTATTGACTCAATGAAATATAGTAACTAAATATGACTACAATAACTAGAAACTCCAACCCCAAAAGATTTACATGTGACAACATGCTTATTACACTGTGGCAGGGGTCTCATGCCCATGTTCGTCATGGAACAGGACGTGTGTCCTCTACTTTTGAGGTAAAAATAAATATTATTGCAATATCTATTTTTTTATTATGTTACAATTATTTTCATAACGTTTATCTATTGATTTATTGTGTCAGGGTGGCGCCGGTGGAAAGGCACCTATTGCTTCCATGGTCCAGGGTGACCGTGGAAGGTCACGCTCTGTGCCCCATCAGGTAAGTGTTAAATATAATAACTAAATGTTTCAATTTTTTCTGTTAGCATTCGATTTCCACTGTTGACATTCGCATTTTTCTATGCTTATGGTGAATTATTGATTGATTTATTATGTCAAGGTGGGGACCGTGGAAAGGCACCTACTGCTTCCACGGTCCAGGGTGACCATGGACAATCACCCACTAGAAGTAGATTAGTAGGGGGTGACCGTGGGAAGTCACCGGCCACAACACCGCATCAGGTAAGTGTTAGTTCTTAATAGTAACTAAATTTCATTACAATAACAATGTTTGAATGATGTTAAAAATATTTTTCTTAATTTTATTGTTTGATGAATTTAGTCCAGTGCACTTCATCTGGGTGATGAGGAGCTTGAGGATAAAATTTACTATTACATAGACCCTATGGATACTATAAAGAAGGCCCTGAAAAAAAAACATAGAAATGATCTCCTTGGCTTGCATAAGGCCCATGACACAGGAGATCATGGCAAGGATTGAAGAGCTGAAAGAGCAAATAAAATCTTATGGGGTAAATGGAATCTTCACATATTTTTTTAAGCTATGACATGATTTCATATATGATATTATGTTTTCTATTTTTCCAACTGATTTGAATTTTTTACAACCCATGACTAGACAAATTGTCGAGACAGGTATAGGTAGCAGTCATGCTCCAATGCAACAACAACAACGCTGACAAAGCAATGTACCAATGAGGATTTTTGACACTCCTCTCGTTGGCCTCGAATCCATTGATGAGGGCACCGAATTTGATCAGCATGACATGCCAAATCATGATGAGATGGAGCTTAGGACTCCACATGACTCCGGAAATGAACCTACTGTAGATGACCAGGAAACGTTTCCTAGAGCAACACGAGCTAAAAGCACCGGATCACTAGATCTAACCTTTCTGGTGGATGACGCTTGTGTTCCGATCAAGATTCAAAATATTGCGGGTATTTATTAATTAATTTATTCATTTTAATCATGAATTGAAATGGACATACGCTAAAATTATTATAAATTAATGGATTACACGTTTCTGCAGGAAACAATGTTTTCTATAGGAATTTGAATAACAAAGCATTGGAGCTGTTTGGCCCCACCATTCGCACACGGTGGAATAGCCAACATAGCACAAAGAAATATGTATTGATAGACCACATAGTAAACTTGTTCGGTAATACATTCAACAAGAAAGTGGTTGCAAAGTTAGCTGGCGAGAATTTAAAATATACCAAGGCCTAATATAGGGATAAATTGCAACTTGAACTCAAGCATGAGCGCCCTCCCATGATTCCGGAGAAAGAGTGGAAGGAACTCATAGAGGATGCAAAGGAGAAGTTGCTAAAAAGACAAGGGAAACAATTACGGCCTGGAAAAGCAAGGTACAACACATATCATCTTTTTAGTGAAATATGCTCATTTATTTTTTTCTTTTTGTTTTAAGCAAGAATTCTGATATCTAACATTTTTCAAAATTTTCATATATAGGATACCAGACACCTCCAAAGAAACCAAGGCTAGAGTGGAAAAGCACGGGCAACATAGATTGGGCCAGGGTGGCTATAAAAAACTAAGAACCCGAATCGTAAGAATTAAATGATTAACTGTGGGGAATATTTATTTCAAAGTAGCAAACAAATATCTGTTTTTGATAGAGGGAATTTTATATGTGTTATGCATTGCATGGAAATACGTTCCAAGATGCTGCCACCGAGGAATACCTAAAGCTTGGTTTTAAAAGTGTCATTGAATATCGGAAAAGCTTGGGGAAGACTCCAATCTCCCCAATGACGTATATGCAGGCAAATAAAATGAATAAGGACATCATTGCAGTATACTATTAAAGTCTATTAATTTTTTATTATATCGCCCATAAATAAATATTTATGTTTTCTTTTAAGAAACAGTGCAACCGCAGCACTGAATCCAGCGGTACTCCACACATACCAGCTGATGTTGGGGTGTGCATGTTCCATGATATTGGGGAGCAGAGTGGAAATTCTGGTATGTGTGCTTTGGAAATAGAAATATATACTGTGATTATATATATTTATTTCTTGACGTATACTTTTAAATTTTATTCTTTCGATCGAAGACCGTGAAGCTCAAGAGGGTGAACCGCAAGAGGAATTAGAAAGTAGAGAAACAATTAACACACCAGTTGTCACATCTACACAGACAGGTAAAGAGAAATATTGTAATTCTAATCAAAATGATGAACTATTAATTTAAATAATATTTCAACATATCGATATGCCCATTTTTGTTGTTGCGGTTCACGCCCCTTCAGAACTGCCTCCACGCCCTAGTCAACGACGTACAAGAAGTATGATACACAAGGGCATGGAAACACAAACACTAGAAGGACATGGCTTTGTAGATAATCCACCAAATGATGATGATAATATCCCAATTATCGTCAATTATTTCAATGCAAAAAAATAGAAATCAAAGAAAAAGTAGATGTATAAATTCATGACTTGTATTTGGATGTATATTGATGTTTATATGAATTACCTCATTATGCTTCAATGTTTTTATGTTTATATGTTTTGATGACTAACCTATTTATGCATGAATGTTTAAATGTTTTCTATGTAAACAACATCATTTATTGGGTATGGAGAATTGAGAGTGATGTGAGAGGGGGGTGGGGGGGAGGGGCCATATGAGCTTCCACCTTCACGTGGATGGCCCTGTTCAGTAGGGAATATAAAAATTTTCTCGAAATTGAGAGGAGCTCAATAAGGTATAAATACTCTTTTATTACTATGTATTAAAGATGGTTGTAAATTTTTAAATGCATGTCTATTTCTTAAAAAATTGTTAATAAATTTAACATTTCACGGTTCATTGATTTCTACAGGACTTTGTAGTAGGATTTAAATGACTGTTTATTTGCTTATATTATTTACTCATATAAAAATTATTTCCTTGATGATTTATGCAGGTCTTTATGATGGAAATGCATCTCATGGACAACTCTTATCAAGTTGTATGGGCGAATGGATCTGGCGAAAGGACAATGATAAGGTAAGGGTTTTGACGTGTTCTTTATCCTTAATGTGTTTGTCTTTATCCTTAAATTCTATTTCATTATATTAAGATACAAGAGATAAAACCAATAGTAAATAACTACTTTTAGACTATCATCCAAACTAGGAGACAACCTTCTATATAAAACACAAATGCTTCTTAGCAACGTAGAAAAATAGAAGAAAAAACACGTAGAAGAAATTAGGCTTTTTTAGGCCCTTCTTCCTATAATTTCAGCATGATGAAACCCTAGGTTAAGAAATTTTAATTTTTCAAACCCTAATTGTTCATCTATCTTTCAAAACTAAATTTTCTGATTTGTATACTTGTAAATATTATTCTTAGGTTATTTTTGTTTCTCTTAGGTTTTAGACTTAATTTTTATGTGTTTTTGTAACTTTTATTTTATCAAAAAAGAAATCCCTAAAAAAAGAATTTATGTGTAAAACCCTAAAAACGTAGACCTGCTGCTCCCACAATCCAAGCCCTCTCCTTTATCAAACACAGGTCTACAATATGTATTGCAGACCTCATATGCCCTAGCTTCCTTCTCTGTACACTCAAAACAGAAAACATGTTAGTATTTCAAACTATTTAAATGGTGGTGTATTTTGTAGAAATATATCTTATTGATTTGATTAGTTTTTTGCCCTATTTGCATTAGTTTTCTGGGTAAATGTAAGTCTGATTTTTTACTGAGATCTAGAACCTTACATCTCTGAATGCACGGTGATATAATTCTGACATTATTTTACTGAGTATTGTTTTGGATTTTCTTAGTACTAATTATTGCTATTGAGAGCTGGGTGATGATAAGGGACTTGATGATTTTATATTTCAAAGATTACATATAGGATCGAGTGAATGATAATAACATTATGGTTAGCTTGGCAATAAATTTTCATTAAGTTGGTATTTTATATCTATGCTATCACATACACAGATCTGGAAATCATATGCTAAATGGAACTTTAAATTATTAACATCGGTTATTAGTTGCTTTATTTTACACGTTCTGATTATTGTGATGATAAACTTTCAGTTGTTGCATGGCACATATGTGGACCATAAATTCATATGTCTAGATCTTCAAAGGTAGTAGATAAATTGATGTTATTACATGAGGAGTGTCTCCAAGGAAATTATGATATGGTTTCTAAACTACAAATTGCATGCTCAACTACGCAACCTACTTCTCAGTGCCAAAAGGTAATTTATGATGAATTTTTTGCTACATGAGATCAATCCTACTAATAGAATAGAAATAAGTTGTCATTTTTTGTTGACTAACATGTCTCTTTCCCATCATGTGCTTACGGGGCTGTTTTTATCTTATGGGCATATTTGATACTAACTTGACCAATTTTGGCCATGCTTGAGGTGGTTGCATAAGAAGGATAAAATTTTCATATTCACCTCTTCCAATAATGAGCAACATCAAAACAACTTACCACCAGTTGGCACTACAAAGATCCTACACAGATTTTCCAGGTGAACAACTACTCTTTTTCCCTAGGGATTGAGTTATTTTTTCTTTATTTATTTATTTTTCAATAAAGACGAATTCAATGCACCTTATTTTTTTTGTAGTATGATGAATTATCACTAGTATCTCTTCACACGTAGTAGAACAAATGATGATATTTCATGAGTGTCTCCAAGGCAATTATGATATGCTTTCTAAACTACAAATTGCATGCTCAACTGTGCAACTTACTTCTGATCAATGCCAAAAGGTGATCTGTGATGAATTTTTTGTTATATGAGATCATGCATAGTAAAAGAATATAAATAAGTTGTCAATTTTTTGTTGATTAACATGTCTCTTTCCTATCATGTGCTCAAGGGATTTTTTTTCTTCTTTCGAGCATATTTGGTACTAACTTTGACCGATTTTGGCCATGCTTGAGGTGGTTGCATAAGAAGTATTAGTTTTTTATTTTCATCTCTTCCAAAAATTGCGGGCTTGACCTTCTCTAGTGTCAAAACCCCAAATTTTCTGAAAAATTTAAAATTTTTAATTTACATAATATTAACATAAATGCAATTAACTAATCATTTAATTAGTTAAAGGTTATCAGCTTATTATTAGAATTCACCTGTTATTTGCATAGATTGATAGAACGAATCTTTTCATTTTACTGACTTGTTTCTTTTTGCGACATAAGGTGGGGCTATCATGAAAAACTGGGCTTACTTAGCTTTCGAGCTAATGCAGAAAGTTTCTTCTATCCTTACAGATTACAGGTAAAAGATTGGCTGCTGCAAGTAAAAATTCTAAAGTCTTTATATACAAGTTTGTTTGCAATACAAAGTTCAGTAAGGCATTAGTGGCTAAGCACATATCAATGCTTACTGAGGTAAAATCCATTATCTGTTCTTTATTCTAGTAGAGGTAGAATTATAGTTCTTAATATTACTGAACTGTCTGATATCTATCATAGTTATCAGTATCAAAAGATCTTTAATAAGATTGTTTACAAGTAGAAAACGAAAATCAAAAGTTTATGTTTAATAAAACACAAATACTCTTACCTCGTAAAGTGTATGAATAAGCGGTTTACAAATTATTGCTGCTAAATTCAAAATATCCACTGATAGGGATATATTCATGCTGATGTACCAGGTCTTATTTACATTACCACTGATTCAACACATACTAAAGCTTATCTTAGGTCTGATGGATCACCTACCATAAACTGGTTATTATTTTAGTCATTAAGAGTATATACAACATAAAAGTTTCAAGGTTTAACCATTACGTTGATAAACTTTCTCTTAAATGGCTTCACCTCCATATGTGTTGAATTCTAAGTTAAGGATATTTATTTCAGCTGATGCATTCATCAATAATATTTAGTTGATATTTCCTCTTGTAAGTATTTATCAACTTAGATGAATTTGGCAAGACCATAAAGGTTAACATTATAACACAATAGTTACTATGGTTGAATCTACAACCTCCTTAAAGTCAACCATTAGTATACTCTATAATTATAATATGAGTGTTGGTGGAAAACTTGTATGAATATCATTCTTACTTAACCAAATGTATTATACTTCCCTACTATCTTCATGTTACCAAACTTACTCTATTTACAATAATAAAGTGTTAAATGACAAGTAGTCATTCACCTGGATGAATAGGTCATAAACATGTCCATAATAACTTAAGTTTATAGACTCACTCTAAAGATAATTCTTAAAATCTTCACTTTAGACAATTCAAGTTTGTAAACAAGATGATGATATTGCACTTACCACTCTAGATATAGTGCTCCTTATATCAAATGTTTATTAATTAATATATCATGTTATAAGGTTCTTGCCATATAGTTGGTTGTACCCACGATGAACCTAGTGTTAACATTTGATTGCATTGCATGGGTGATAATATAACATAACATAAGGTATTGAATTGCTAAACCTTGCATCAATGATAGCTCCATGATAAGTTTACGTATTAACCATATTCTTGTTTTAACGTTCCAATGATAGGTTGACTTCGGCCCAGGATAAGGTATACCCTTCGTGACATCCGAATGATTGTCAACTAATGATAACCGATTGCTCATCGAAACTAAGGAAAGAAACCCACCGTGAGTGAAATATTTGCATGGCGACGTGGCTTCGTTTGGGCCATGCACTGCAGGTTTTAAAAGAGTCTTCCCCAAGACCTAGCTCATTATCCTCCTTCACCTTCAGGCACTAGTCCATCTTCTGTGAGAGAAAACCCGCCGCTCCGTCACCTGTGTAGTGCTGCGACTTTCTATGGCTCCTCCTCCCTGGTTAAATTGCCCCATTGCACCGACGCGAAGGCCATCTCATGGTGCTTCTGCTCATCATGCGTTACTCATTCTCTTGTTTGCTTAATCGCTACCTTCACTGTTTTAAACTCAAGCCCTTAACTGTGTCAGTCCTTACCATTCTCCTTCAGTTTTTTCCAGCGAGAGTGGTTCCTCCTTTCGGAGTGTTATGGTTTGAGCTTCACCGTTACTGTATGTTGTTGGAAGGTGCAACAGCTCGGCTTTAGGGTTTATCCTACTCCTTCAGTCATATGACTCGAGGGTTTTCTGCTGTCAGAGATTCACGAGTGTTGTAACGCCATTTCTTTGCAAATGAATGGCAGGCTTCGTGCTCGTGTTGTTCGCTGGTCACTGCACTACTGTTTATGACTTTCCATTGCTAAGGTAAACTAATTATTCGTATTCTTTTAATGAGAATGCCAATTTCTTGTATATACATCTCTTTGCTTTTTATTATAAATTTTAACAGTCGAACTTATGTTTGTTTTGCAGATACAATCTGCCTCCCTTCTCTGTCTACACAAGGAGTACGGGGTTGCGGCGATAAGGGGCCACGGTAAGCCCTGGTTTCTCCATGGCTCATCCACCTTGTGTAAACCATTATGGGGTAATGAGGGTTTGGTCATTGCGCCCTGTTATACCCTCATGGAATTTGGTTGTTTGTTCGTTGTTTAACACCGTTTGGTTAAGACCCTAGCTCTATTGCAGAGCTCTCTGGCTTCGGTTGTGAGTGTAAAATTTTGTTTTGTAAATATTACTGTGTTTATAGTAAAAGAACAGGCTGTAAACCTTCATGTGTAATTTCTCGATACGGCCGTGGGTTAATATTACAGAACTGGGTTTTTCAGTCATTACTCTTGTATATTCGGCATCATAGAGTTTTTACCCTAAATTATTATATAAGTATTAATCACTATATTCCTTCCTTGTTTACATTATTAAAATTTCGAAAGCTTACTTCTGTTTAATTTAAAACAACGACTGTGAGTAAAATACAGTTAGTTCCACCGTTTGTTGATTTACTTGTGTAAATTGGTTTTATAGGGTTTAACCCTATTTGACAGTAAAGAAAATAACTCTGTTCTTTTTTTTTCTTTTAAATTACTGTTAAGTTTGAAAAGTGCTTCTGCAATAATAGGGTTACTAGTTATATTTATAGTATGTAATTAAACTCGATAAAAGAGCATCCTATACTTCTGTTGTTTACTTCCTGTACAAAATGCAATTGATTTGTTTACTGTTAAAAAGTATTATTATTAGGGTTTCTGTATCTGGTTTATAATTTAACTTTCTTATTAATAAGATTTGGTAATTATTGATGTACTGTTTATACCCTTTTAATAATATAGGGTTTTTATATCTTTCTTTTTACAATAATTCTAAGTACTGTCAGTATACTTGTACTTATAGCTCAGACAGTATAAATAGTTCTAAGATATACTTACAGTAATACGAATACTACTTATGTTAGTAGTAATAATATTCTTGTATTGCATAAATAAATTACTATTATAATAACTATATTATCTTTATGTGATTACTATAGCCTCTATATTGATATCCTTAGTTTATTTTTATAAGTATATCGAAAATAGTATTTGTTAATTAACTCTTATATAATTTATGCTATACTGTCTATGTTCTTTTGTAATTAATTTTGTTTTCTTAATTATGATATTTATTTAAATATATATATCCAGAATTTAGTTAACTCTATCCAGAGTTTATCTTATAAGCACAATTATTAACCTTTGTTCATATTCCAAATAAAAAGATTAACAGCTCTGGAAGCTTGTTCGAGCTCAGTCCCAATAAAAAGAAGGAAAATAATGAAATGAATACATCACAAAACTTTCATAAAATCTAGAACGATGATTATACTCTTCTATTTATTCTCTACAATATAGAATTACTGAAAGCAAAATTCAGTACAAGGAAGTAAATTTTAACTCAAAACTCATACACTGTCAATAAAAATATCTTTTCTGGAAATAGATAAAGAAACAAACTACTACTCTGCAATCATATCATGCTATCCTTATTTAAATTTACCCCTGTTCTGGAGTACGGTCTGGTAAAACCCGAATGTGGAAAAACACAGTGGGTCTTTGTCTTTCATCAAAGATTCCATTACTAATAAACTAAAACATTTACATCATTAAACCAGTTAACTCTTATATTATAAACTACAAACATAACATGCAACCATTCACAGTAATTTAAACAAGACAGTTAAGTGACATAAACTGTTTGACTTGGACAAACAACAGCAATGGGAGGTTGTTCCTCCCTACCAATTCCTGGAGAGCGCTCAAACAATGACTCCTCAGGACCCCCGAGCTTGCTCTGGTATCCCTGGCTAGAACTAGGTGCAGCAATAGTCAGATACCAGTTTAATCCAGAACTTATCAGTAAGTTCTCCCAGCTAACAAGCTGTAGTAAACCAAGTTACTGTAACATTCCTCTCAGAACAACTTCCTTACTGTTTTCCCTTTTTTTCCCAAATGAATTTCTTGAATAGCATTCCACCTGAATGTTTCTTCTCTGGAAAATATCTGAGCAGCCTCAGCTCTATTCATTGGGTACTTTTAAAAGATTGCCTAGTTATTTTTGGGTTAGTTGTCATTTAATGAGCCACCTGCTCTGATCCCACTTTCTTGGGGGATCATGACCCCAAATATAGGGAAGTTGCCACCTGCAACTTAGGAAGTGTTTGAGGATGCTGCCACTTGTCTTTTTCCCTCCACCTAGTTCTATCCACCAGTTTGACCAGTAACCTCTTTTTAACAACTCTCCCATGTTGTTGTCTCCACAATTTATTTATTAAAAACAAAATATTCTGAATTACATTCCACTTCTGTTGACTCTGCTGAATCATCAGTTCCTACTTAGCATTAAATTTTAACATAATGTCTCAAGAATATAATAAAAACAATTAAAATTATTTTACAAAATTGGGGTATGTGACATCTGGCTTCATTTACACTTCCGGGCTTCCTCAGTCTTCAAACCTTGGGTTCCCTTCATCTTCAGAACATGGGCTTCCTTTACTTCTGACTTGTGGGATTCTTTAAGCTTATGCGGGTATCTACAAGACTTTGCGGGCTTCTTCCAAGCTCTGTGGGAATCCTTCCAAGTCCTTGTGGGCTCTTTAAGCCCAGTGGGATTAACCTAATTTCAGATCACATTAACTTGATCTGATCCTAGTGGTGCCTACGTCTTTTATCGATGGTATTTTTATAGATGTACCCCCTTACCTTATCATAGAAATCAGCTCTCAGTGGTGCCTAGAATATCATTTAATTAATGTTTATACGATCCCTGTGGTGGTTACAATGTATTTTATCGATGGTATTTTTATAGATTCACCCTCCTACCTTGTCATAGAATCTGCTCTAAGAGGTGCCACTTTAGCCTCTAATTATGTATTTTAGCCAATTATTATGAATTTGTGCATCCTAATGGGAAAACGATTTTTGAGGAAATAATTAGGGTGCTTAGGGACACTTTGGGTACTTTTGGGAACTTTTTAAATCATTATTCCTTATTTTTTGGATTCATTCAACACTTTTTTACCTCCCCCCCGAACTTCCCATTAATTTTTTTTCCTTTTACTTCAATATGTTTTTTCCCATATCTTACTTTCCCGATATATTTCTTTTCTATAAATCACGTTTCCCGTGTTATATTTTATCCATTTCTTTGTCTTTAGAATATAGTATGTATTTGTTCACAAGCACTTATTGAAGATCCAAAACTATGGAAAGGAAGGTGCCTTTCCACAGTTTTTTTTTTTTTGAAACCTCCAGGTTTCGTCTCAATATCGACCAACTTTCGTCGCGGGTATTGTAAAACCGTTGAAACCTGGGGTGGATTTCTATGAATACCATCACTATAGAGAAAAATTTTGGTGGAACAATTACTATTCAACTTGTAGATTTCATTAAAAGTGTTTGGTTTTCCACAGTTTTGTGTGGAAGAAATTTCTGTTCAAATTCCATAATTCGTCTATAGAGAAGCAAACTTTAGTCGAACGTGTTCCACAATTTTGCGTGGAAACAAAAATTTTCCTGGCATTTGTTGGCCATATTTTCGTCGTTCTAAGGACGACAAATTGGTCGATAGGGCAATGAACGCATGGAAGAAATTTATGTTCAAATTCCAGAATTCGTCGATAGAGAGACAAACATTCGTCGAACATGTTCCATAGTTTTGGCCGTTATAGGGACGACAACTTTGTCAATAGAACGACGAAGGTGTGGAAAAATTTTCTGTTCAAATTCCAGAATTTGTTGATAGAGAGACACATGTTCGTTGAATGCATTCCACGGTTTGGCATGGAAACTAGATTCTGTCTAGCAGTTTTTGGCCATATTGTCATTGTTATAGGGACGAAAACTGTGTCGATAGAGCGACGAAACGTAGAAAATGAATTCTAAAAAATCAATTTCATGCCCATCGTATAGAAGACACATGGAAAATATTTTTCGTCTCTATATCGACAGCTTATAAAGTTCATCGATATATCCATGAAATAAGTGCCACGAAACATCGCGATCGTTATTGTCGCAAGTGAGACGAAAAAACGTGGAAATAGAAACGAAAAACCGTCGCAATTTTGATATTATGTATTAGTGACCATGATGATGAGGGTCATGATGATGAATACGACGATGATGATGAGGAGGAGGAGGAGGAGGGTCATGATGATGAAGACGACACCGACAATGATGATGACGATGATGATGATGATAATGATGATGATCTTCATGATGATGATGATGATGATGATGGTGATGATGGTGATGATGGTGATCATCATCATTTCCATCATCATCATCATCGCCACTACCATCATCATCATGATGAAGATGATGACGATGATGATGATGATGATGAGGGTCATGATGATGAAGAAGTTGGTGATGAAAACGAAGACGATGATGACAACGACGATGATGATGATCATCATCATCATCATCATCATGGTTATGATGATGATCAACATGATGAAGATGATGGTGATGATGGTGATGATGGTTATCATCATCATCATTATCGGGATGATGATTATCATGATGAAGAAGACGATGATGATCAACATGATGGTGATGGTGATCATCATTATTTCCATCCTCATCATCATCATCATCACCATCATCATCGCCATTACCATCATCATCATCTTCTTCATCGTCGCTAAATGGATTATGATGGTTATTACTTATTAGGGGTTATAGATTTAGAGTTGAAGTATTTGATGTACTTATAGGGATTAAGGGTTAAATGGATTAACAATTCTAGGTGCTATATGGACTAAAGGATATATGGGTTATCAATTATAGGTGTTATGACATACATAACTTGGAGGTTATAATTATTAAGGGCTATATTAATGCTAAGGGTTATAGGGATTAAGGTTTATGGGGATTAAGCAATTATAAGGGTTAGAACTTATCGACATTAAGGGTTATAATATGTATTTCTTATATTAAGGGTTATAGTGATTAGGGGTGATAAAATGTAATGGATTAGATATTATGGGTTAGATGTGAGGGATTATAGTGTTTATGTGTTATAGTGTTACGGAATAAGGGATTATAACGAGTAAGGGTCATATGTTGAATGTGTGAAGACTATATGTGTATTCATTGTTAGATGTTATAAGTGTCAATAACTAAGGGTTAACATGAAAAGTTATAGGTGGTAGGGGTTATGTATTCATGGTCATAAGTGTTAAATTTTGAATGGATTTAAGGTTATGTTAAGGGTTAGTGGTAAGGGGATATATATGATAATGGTTCTATGGATTAGGTGTTAGTAATTAGATATTAAATATTTTTAAATATTAAATATCAATGGTTATAATCGATTATGGTTATAATTTTTTATATAGATTAGGTGTTAGTAATAAATATATTTTTTTTTTTTAAATATTAAATATAAAAAATTAAAAAAGAAACCTATTAATTAAAAAAAATGAAAAATGAAAAATGAAAAACAAAAATTCGGACATAACTTACCTCACTCTATTGTTGTGAATTGAGCCGAATTATGCCTCCTATCGTCATTGAGTGGACTATGAACTCTACCTCTCGGCACTGAGTGAACTGTACTGGACTATGAACTCTACCTCTCGGCACTGAGCGAACTGTATTGGACTCTACCTCCCGTCGCGTGGTCTATGGACTGTACCTCTCATCGTTGAGCAAACTGTGGACTCCGCCTCATTTTGGTTCTAAACTGTGGACTCTGCCTCCTTTGGGTAGGAACATAAGTTGCTGCAATCTATTAAGCTAGGCACATAATGCCTCCTAAATTGGTGAGTTTATGTCATATCTAATATATCTCTCATTTTACTCATATTCGTTCATGGTTTGGGGGTTACGAAATAGGTTCAAGGTTTGGGTTTGGGGGTTACAAAATAGGTTCAAGGTTCATGGTTTGGGGGTTATGAAATAGGTTCAAGGTTCAAGGTTGAATTCCTTGAACAATTCTTTGTAATGGAAAAATGTTGAATTATGTGTTTGAGTTGAGGGCTTTGATGAATGTACAAATCCCTTGTTGGTTGTGGGAGAGAAGGTTGACTATCCTAGCTTATACTAGCTATTACATGTATATTAGAACATGCTTAGTTATGGTTTCTGTATTTGACATATTGATCTAAGAGTGATTATTCTATACCCATGATATTGAGCAATAGTATTGGGTTGATTCCTATCACTGCTTATTACGTAAATATAGCAAACTCTTTTATGGAATAAAGTCATACAAGCTCTGTCATAGTGTAGAGCGAATTCAGTACAGTGTTCATTATGTAATTAAGCTCACACCTATTGATTAGTGTGCAAATCCATTGCTTGTCCTTATTTGATACCATGTATCTCATCGTTCAATCACTTATTACCACTGCTTAAATATTGGTGATAGGGTACTGTATTTATTAGGGATTCACTTATGACATAATCATGGTAATCCAACAGCCTTATACTTAGTTGATATGTAACATGATAGATAGAGTTGAACAGGCTCATTATTATGTATACATGGTCTTAGTTGCTTACAAACTCGATACTCTGCTTACTTCTACATTAATATATAGTATATATTATGGAAACATAGGTACCATTCATCATAAGTAGTGATCTTAGAGCTTATATATGGAACTACTTGACCCTTTTAAGGTGAAGTAAGGTGAAGAGTAACATTATGGATATCGTACTTGATTCCTGGGTATTTATGTCCATATTAGCCTTATATCTCTAATTGGGTAGTGTATGATTCAGTATTCCTATGGATATCGTAGGAATAGAATAACATTAGCATTACACATATTAGGAGGATATACTATCTTTTTGTATTAGGGAAAAATCGTATATAATGTATAGAACATGATATCCTTATATTAGAGTCAGTACATGTGTACATGGTTCGTAACAAGCTAACCTCTTGCTTATGATATCAATATCATAGGAATAGAGCCAATCACATGGGGTTATACTAGTATTGTAATTTCATATGTTACCAATATAGTGGAAATAGTTCTGATATCATGTTCATTAACTAGAATGTTATAACCAATACGGTATAATACTAAACAAGCATAACTAAGAAGGAGTAAGAATAACCAGTAGATTGAATAAGATTACACATATACTAAGAAGTAATGAAGCTCACTCAGCCCAGAATTAGGTATGAATGATGTCTTTTCCCACAATCAGCCCAGAATTAGAAATGAATGTTGTTTTAGGGCTGCTTGAGGCCACAAGCAGACCCAGAATTTCCCATAGTGTTTTAAAAAAGGTATAGACCTGTCTAAAAAGTCATCTTTGTCATAGGACAAAGATTTCTAATCCATTTACCAATTACAAGCAATCTTTGTCATAGGACAAAGATTTTTAGAATTCCTTTTCTTGTAATTGGTAATAACCCCATTAAGTTAGGATCACTTAGAATACTAGGCAATATTGGGACACAATATACTATAGAAGATGGACGAGAAAATGGATCTAATGAAGACTAGACTAAAGGAAGATAAAAATTGTTATAATAACTATAACAATACAAAAGGGGACTTAATTTTCCCTATAGTTTATTTATTGGAGTCTCAAGCCCATCTTGATGAAGAAATGGTTTCCTAGAAGATCAAGTTTAAGCTCTTCCTAGATTAACCAGCTTCAAAGAAAAGAACTATAAAGATAACCAGAGGGTTTTTTATTCTTCTCATAGAGATGAATATTTTATTTTGGAAATGTATGTGACCTATATGCTTAGTGGGGATGAATACTAAAACCAATAAATACCCTTTTGTTGTTGCAAAAGTCTTATCCTTGTAAGTTAATATAAAGTACAAAGAGCAGGCCTTTACATCACTAAATTTCCTATTTCCACCATAGTGAGGAAGGAAAGCATATCCAACTGGGTTGTAATAGTAGAGGACATGGTGTACTCTCATATAAATGCACTTAAAATAAATTTCAGTTTCTTAATCTTCCCAAAAACTTTGGAAATCCATTCAATTGAAGCCCTTTTTAGGATCCTCAAAGTTGCTTTATATATTTTTTTCCATGAAAGAATTTGTATAAAATAATAGGTTTCATAATTCCACATGTCTCCATTTGATTTTATATATGGAAGGCCTTACATAACCCCTCTAACTTGGAATCACTTAAAATACCAAGCAATTTTGGGACACAAGATACTACAAGAGATGGAAGATGAAATGGCTAAGAAAATGATTGTTTAAATAGCTATGAGAATACAAAAGGGGACTGATTTCCCTGTAGCTTATTTAATGGTGTCTCCAACCCATCTTGAAGAAGAAATGGTTTCCTAGAATATCAAGTTGCAATTTTGCCTAGATAACCATATTCAAGAAATAAAATTATAAATATAGCCAGAAGGTTTTCCATTTCTTCTCATAGAGATGAATATTTCAATTTGGAAATTTCTATGTCCTATATGCTTGGAGGGGAGGTGTGATGAAACTAGTAAATAATTTTTTGTTGTTGTTTCAAAAGGATTAGATTTATAAGTCAATATAATGTAGTAAGAGTAATCCTTTACATCACTGAATTTCCTCTTACCACCACAATGAGGAAGGAAATCATATCCAATTGGGTTGTAATAGTCTAGGACACAATGTACTCTCCTAGAAAGGAACTTAGCATAAATTTGAGCTTCCTAGTATTCCAAAAAACTTTGGAAATCCATTCAATTCAAACCCTTTTTAGGATCCTAAAAGTTGCTTTATATCTATTTTTCCATGAATAGGATAGATTTGTCCTCTAGAGGACATGCCAAATGTACACCAATAAATTTCACCCTGAACATAGCATAATTGCTTTTTAGCTCACAGAAATAGCCCATAATTGGATTTCTGCTCATTCTTTGCTGCTAAAACACGCCCAGAACTACTGCTCAATTGCATAAGTCAACCCAGAATATGGATAGGAGGCTACTTTCTGCTACTAGACATGAGTTCAAGCACCAATAGAAGCCACTTCACACTTTTTCTTCCACCTTTTTTTCCCCTGAAAGATGGAACCAGAAAATTATTAATATATATTGGTGTAAGATTTCAAAGTTAGGCATACATATTATGTTGAGTTCTTGGGATTAAACCACATGGAATACTTTAAAATTTCCTGACTCTAGTGAATTAATTTCTTCTCAACCCCCATATGGGCCTTAAAAATTAAGAAGATGTAACTATTTACCTAATCCATGACTATGAAAAAACATGCATAGGCCTGAAAATACTACAAATGAATTGGAAAATACTACAAAATCATGCATAGGTCATGATGGGTGGTCAATTGGATTTTTCCTGAGCTAAACTGGGATAATTCCTAGTGATCAACATTCTGAGTACATCACAGCCTCTTA
Source organism: Pseudotsuga menziesii (assembly GCA_001517045.1). Taxonomy (NCBI): domain Eukaryota; kingdom Viridiplantae; phylum Streptophyta; class Pinopsida; order Pinales; family Pinaceae; genus Pseudotsuga; species Pseudotsuga menziesii. The sequence continues at coordinate 56,750 of LPNX010783184.1, read as the reverse complement.
AGCATCAGTAGATAGTATCTAGGTTTGTTACTGTTTTGAATAATTCTGGGAGCCTTATTATAAGTCCTAGGTCAGTTCTGTTTGTAAAGGCCAGTAGTAGGAGGCTTGGTTTTCAATTGTGGCCGGCAAACTATGCATGTTTTCATTTGTCTCTCTGCCTTCATATATAACAATCGTCAACAACATTTTAGGGCATCTCTAATTTGAGTTTTGGGCATGGAAGAGACCTGAAATATGGTCCATCCTATGGCATAAATGCATCAATACATTGAGTTTGTCTTCCAGCACAAGGGGTGGGCAGAGGTTACAGGATCAATATGTCTCTCTCTATTTTGGGCAATCTTTGACACACCATCAATGATGGACCTATAGAATATTCTCCATTATATGGTCTCTGAGGAATCTTTAGTGTGCATAGCAGCGATTATTGGTGAGACATATTGTATTTTGATGACAAGAGGAAACTGGAAGTGTAGAAAAATTGTTACTGAGGTGACAGTGGGTAACACCCTTAGGTTATAGTTGGGATAGCTTTTTTTTAGGGGCTTAATCACACGTGCTAGCTAAATCTGTAACAAGGACTTTGTAAAACTATTTTTGGTAGAGTTCATTATTAAATCATTGATGGATTTGATTGTGTGCCAAACTGTAAGCACAATTGCTTATGTTCTTTTTAGCTAACATAGCTCAAGGTTTAAATGCAACCCCATGCTTATTATGCTCGATGCACCCATTAGATTGCCTTCTCTTGCTTTGAAGAGAAGGTAGGACCTACCCATACATACAAAATTGTAGTTTATGTCGTAGGTTAGATATGTCCGACACTAGCAATGGAGGTCATGCATTTCTCCACCTATATAGACTCAAGATTCTTGTGCAAATCATGCTTTCCACTTGTATGAGGATAGCCATTTTCCAATTCAATACTTTAAGGGTTCAACAATAAGAGCGACATATTGTTCTGCAACCTGCTTCAACCAAAATATTGGTAGCTTCTTCCTTATTCACCCCTTAGTATACTTAGTAAAACATGGACTTAAAAGAAGGATTCACATAAACTTTGTTGGAAATTAATGGATAGTAGTCTAGACATATATATGTCAAAATGAATAGCACTGGAGGGATGGAATTATGAGGGATTGATGTCCACAGAAGGAATGTTTTCTCCTTGTTTTGCATAAGTAAGTATTGTGGTTTTCAAACAATTGATCCATCATAAAATTTCCATAGTGGTATACTTTGAAAATCCTACCCTTTCCTTTCAGTTATAGAAATTGTCCTGATAATTCTATACATCCGTTTTCACCTTTGTGGTGCCATAGGCTAGCTAGGGTGTGGAATGGACATTGGAAATGCTTTATGTTTTGCTGCACAGAATGCAGGAGGGATCATCAAAGCCCCTTCAAGAAAGGAGGAGATCAGTTCTGAGGAATCTAAGAGAGAAGACTCTAAGGAATCTAAAGATGAGAAAAATGTTCAAAAGGTAAAATATATTCTGTTTGGTTTGGAATTAGGATGATAAAAAATTAAATAGGTTCTTTTCATTTGGAATTAAGATGATGCTGGTGAGTCTTTTTGTAAATATCCTTTTTTCTCTATGGTTTGATTTATTTATTTTTATTAAATACTTCCCTCAACTATTAATATAAACAATAATGAACAAAGTGGACCGCCAGGCAGCCCAACACAAGCAAGAAAAAAACATACTAGGCTAAAACTCTTTTATATGTTCAATCCGGCCAAGTGAACTGACTATCAAAGTTTCCACAGGAAACAACATACAAAAAAATCATAAAACCATAACTCCACAAGAGCCATGCATTCCACTTGGAATCAACCCATAAAAGCCTTTAAGTTTCCATGAAAATGCCCATACAATGTACAACAAAATCATAAAACCAAAACTCCATAAAAGCCATGCAGTCCACTTGGCATCAACCGATAAATAACTTATGTTTGCATGAAAATGCCTAAACAACAAAGTTCATGCATAACCATAATATAATCAAACAACTGTTGCAATGAAGCTGCATTTAGAGACTTAGTTACCAAATATGACAATATGTGTGTTCTTGTATGGAAATATTGGGTCAGTGGGGATACAAATCTACTTTTCATGCAACATGGGAATGCTATGGTTGAGTTTTCCTATGTGTTCTTTTTTTCTACATTAGAACTTCCTCATAAAAAGGGCCTATGTGTTCTTTTTTTCAGTAGGATGACTCAAAATAGGAAGAGCTTCCTCAGAAAAATGGCCTATATTTCATATCTGGCTGATCACATCCTTATTTCAGACCACAGGAAATTCCAACAGGAAACAACCTCATGACCTGTAGAATATCCTCTTCTACTCAATATTTGGCTACAGAAATGTACCTTGGACTGTGATTTCTATGAGCCTTAATTTATTCAAGTCATGCTACATGTTCCCATGTTAAGCTACAGGTTGAATTAAGGATTTACTTTTGGTTTATTGGCTTGATATGACTGTTCACTCTACTACCATAACCATAATCTTTGAAAATATTTTTAGTGTGCATTGAATGCTTCGATTGATGGAGCACTTCTAAAATTTTTCACATCACTCGTTACCTTAATTGCAAATATAGACTTCTCTCATGCTTGCGCTAAGATTTGAACTTGATGTCTACAACATGGAAATTTACTAGATATTTTAGATTTTAAATATTTACCTTAACTACTAGATGTTGAATGGCTTTCAAATACTATTTTTCTTGTTCATCTAATTTTTTTAATGTGCATATTTATGTACTAATATGAAAGGTATGTTACCTCTTATCTAGAGTTGTTGTTTTTCCGTCTCTTCATTTCTTGTATATGGAACCTCTAGACTCCATTTCTTAATTTATGTTTCTCAATATGTTTCTTGTAACATAGAAACACATCCTGGAAAATTATGAACCGATGCTCTGTTGGTAAACCAATGCATTTTTTTACAAATGGAAGATTAGAGATTGCTACAGATTAAATATTTTCCTTTTGAAGAATGGAAGATGATGAGAAACCTTGTCTTATATGAGGTTCTGATAAATATCAATTATTTTTTTCTGGCGGGCTTGAAGACCCTGATGCGAAGGAGGTGAAGGATTTTGTTGAGAAAGAAGTAGCCTTAACTAAATCCGTAATACATACTTGTGAGACAAGAGAGAAACTGAGAGAGCGCATCACAACTTTTTTTAACCATCCTATATATGGTCGTCCATCCAAACATGGTGATAAGTACTTCTATTTCTTTAACTCTGGGCTCCAAGTGCAGAGTATCCTGTATGTCTAGGTATACTTCAAAATTTTGAGAAGCGATTGATGGACGTATTTTGTAAAGGCGTTGTTTAAAGGATTATGATCAACTTTTTTGTGAAAATTTAATGTCATTTGTGAAAATTTGATTTGTTTCCTGAACACATTTTAGTTATTTGTCAATAATTTGGTTGGATTGTTCTTCCTTTTTGCGTGTTGGGTGGGGATGTAAAATATGATTTGATTTCTGTTTTCTAAATTTATGATATTCAGGAAAATCTAGAAGCAGAAGCAAAGGTCTTGATTGACCCTAACAAGCTAAGTGAAGATGGATCAGTGGCATTAAATATTTATGTTGTGAGTGAAAATGCAGAATTCTTGGCAGTTGGCTTAAGCAACAATGCTAGTGATTGGGTGAATATCAATGTTGTTCGGGTGGCATATAAGAGTACAGATCTTGATTCTCTTTCATGGGTAAGTTTTATGACCACTTATTAAACATCTGTCAATCATTCCATGAGTAGGCATTTGAAAAGACTTAACCAACAAATATATATATTTTTGAGTAGTATATCTTGGCCATCAATCTTAGAGTTGGATCTTGTTAGTTCCTATGATGGTCAATGTAACCAAGTCCTTTGATTCTCTTATTAAGTTGTTGTTTTCCGTAACAAATTTGGTGTGACCATATTCTATGCTTGTGGTTGACCATATTCTATGCTTGGGGTTGGCCATATTCTATGCTTGGGGTTGACAATATTCCACATGTATAAAAAATTTTAAAATATATAGATGCATGTTGGTTATCCGACGAGTTGTGGCCCTAGTACGATGAGGTTTCCATAAGTCCAACAAGAGCGATCCGTCGGACACCGTAGGAAAACTGACTAGAACCCGTCAAAAATTCGACGACCTGAGCGTTGCACAAACGACAAGGTGAAGTTGGGTAATCCAAAATTCACCATCGGAGCAAAACTAAAGAGTCGTCGTACATTCGACACGTCTCCGTCAGAAATCTGACAAAGAATTCCTTATGTCATTAGGAAAGAGAAGTCAGATTGTCGACAAGATGGGAGTCGAAAATTTGACAGGGTTTGGCATGTGGTCGAATATCCGACGATATGCCACCGAAGCCCAAAAAAATTGTTGTTGTCGAATTACCGACAGGCTTCTGTCGAATTTCAGACATGGAATCCGTCGGATTATGGGCTCAAATTCTGTTGTAACATGGTTTTAAAACCATGTGCAAGGCATTCTAAACAAACCATGGTTTTATTGTACATGGTTTAGGAGGGCCTTGCACATGGTTTTAAAACCATGTGCAAGGCCTCCTAAACAAACTATGGTTTTCTTGTACATGGTTTAGGAGGGCATTGCAAATGGTTTTAATACCATGTGCAATGCCTCCTAAACAACCCATGGTTTTATTGTACATGGTTTAGGAGGGCCTTGCACATGGTTTTTAAACCATGTGCAAGGCCTCCTAAAAAACCCATGGTTTTATTGTACATGGTTTAGGAAGGCCTTGCATATGGTTTTAAAACCATCTATGGGGGAGATGTTGTAATGTTTGTTCCTAACAAAATAAAAATAATAAAAAATATTATATGTTGGCCATAAATAATATTAAATATTAATAATAAAAATATGACATGTCGGCCCTAAATAAAAAGATGTGTCTTTTGGTTTGAATCAAATCAATGGCTATATATAGGACACACCAAAGTTGATAGCTCAATGAGTACAATAGGTAAGAAGAGGTTTGCACCTCAAGAGATTTGATCCATCTCGGCACTTGATAGATACTAGGATTTGGATCTAGGCTGGTTAATAATATCATTTAAATATTCATAACAACTCACCTCTTAACTCTAGACTAACCCAACATGTTTTTCCAACTATCGTTAATGAGACAATATAGAGTACCCTTCACTAGATAACACCTCTAACATAGTGTGACATCGCATATGCTTAGTGTGATGTGAATTTTTTTAATATTTTCCTTAGGAGGCCCATTTTAGACCTCAAATTTGCTCTAATTATCCCACAAAATTCATGACTATCAAATAAATAGCCATGATCCTTGTTGTGATTGTTTAGTCGACGGTAATGCAATTTGCTGACATTCAGTTTGAGATGTTGTATGGTCCATAAAATATCCTACAACACATAATAAATTGATTAAAATGAGGAAGGGGAAGAGACCTCTTACATGGTGGTCACGAAATCCAAATCTTACGGTTGGTTTGTCTGCTACAAGATCCATAAGTTTTTGAGGAAATAAAATTCGCTAACGTAGGAAAGTATAAATGATTTCAAAAATTGGTCTCCAGCATTATTTATAAGGCTTCCACCAAAAATGTATGCATCCCATTTGAGAGCTCAAAAGATATGATTGTTGAGCCATCAACACTATTGGAATCCAAATATCACCCTCTTTCACATAGCATAACCTGGTTATTACCCTTCGCAACTTCCCCAGGAGGCCGTTTCCCAAACCATGTTCATTACTCAATTATAGTAACTCCTTTTTTATACCATTCACACCTTTGGTTTTTCTATTTCAAGTACTTTAATTTTGTGGTCTAGATTTCACGCGTATGTATATATCATCTAAGGACCATTTATCCCACATACACACAACAAATAATTGTTGGCATTATAGGTATATGTTCTATACTCACATATAGGTGTATGTTATCCCGTTTTTATCAATGCACATTACCTTTTCGACACCTATTGAATCTACTATAATTTCCACCCTAGCTCAGCATGGGTATTCACCCACTTGAACTATACTAAGACCACTTTCCAGGAAAAACTAATATTCCTTTATGAGTTGTCATATTTCTACAATCTCTTGTGTTATGGAACCCATGCTATATAATCCAATTAGGAGTGGGATTCTAGATAAATTACATTTTTAAATAAAATGCCTCATATCTCTTACTTCTTATAATCCTAACCTAACACCTTCAGACTCTCATTAATCTAACCAAGTCTTAATGGATTGACACACCAGATGGCCAAGTGCATCCCATTTGCCTCTCATTTCCTCCATGAATTGAAGACCATTTGCATGTCTCTTCATCCACCATCAAACATACCAAGGAGACCCACTCTAAGGGCCCATCCCATGTTCATTATCATCACACTTAGCACATAACATCAATTCATTTGATTTCATTCATCGGGGAGGTTTATGTCTCCTTGTTTATAATATATAGATTCTTTTATTCATTCATAAAAATATAAATACAAAAACATATACAAATAATTCAAAAAAACTAAAACAAGGAAAACACCAATATTGATACCATTTTTTCAATCCATCAATATTTATTTACTTGGAATTAGTCCTTGTTCCCTTAGTTAGAGCATCTTCATTGAGTCACCCATGAGGAAATTCCATTCAAGCCACATACTAAACCTCTTGTATCCCAATATCACACACTCTGATTCAGCTGAGTTATCATCCCCTCTTGGCATTAGTTTATATTCAAGTCACCTAGTCCACCCATTTATGATAGTTACATCATCCCCAATACCCACTTTACTTAACTATCCCTTTTTAAAACTCAACATCATGCTATTATGTTAGATCAGGCCTTATCATTGCCCCGATTCTTGCACTCATGTTCTAACCAAAGGAACTATTGAGTCCTAATCTCATTGATCAAAGCTTTCTTTATATCCTTGTCAAAGTAATAATCATTTACAAGTAGTTACTTGTTGATCCTTATGACTTAGAAGGAACTCTCTTTCTTTGTTCTATAGTACTAACTACAAATTCAATTTTTTTCTAGGAGTGCATAAAGTAGATTTTATGTACCTTAGTCGTCATTCATCATTAGAAATGGTTGAGCCTGGGTTGAGAACAAAGAGTTATCATTGCTATCTAACCCAAATAGGCCCTCCTATGTTCAATTTTAACTCATTGTCACATCAAGGGAGACCATATAATATAATGGTTATGATGTCCCAATTCATTCAAAAACCTTTGGGCTTGTATGACTATCCCATTCTTCAAGCAAGAGCCCCATGCTTCTATGACTATCCAAGAAATATAATTTCAATGAATATATGTGGATGGAGATTTTAGATATCGATCCTAAGAATATTTATATAGAAATATGTTATTTTGTGTCTATTAATTCTACCTTCTATAAGAAGCACATTTTAGATAAAGGTTTTCCTTACAACAACTTAGAACATGATATTTATAGTGAAATAAATGAATGCAATATCCTCTTGCTAGGATACTTTAATGTTAGAAAAACAACTAACCAAGATATTATCTTAAGTAATGATTCTAACCCTAATCCTCTATGGCTAGATCAGGACTTTGTTTTAGCTAGAAAATACAAAAGAAACTTTGAAGAATTGGTTGATAATTTGTTTAGTATCGAGCTGATCAAGCTCTATAATTATCAAGATATAATAATTTCCATTAGTCTTATGAAGTTTCCTAACTCCAACCAAATGAATTGTATTCGTGGGCTTAGAAGTAGTGTCATAGATCATGTGATATCTGATATCTCCATATACAACCAAATAGTAAATTTTGACATGTTAAATGACCATCATCCTAATTCTGCCCACTAACATTTAATCCTAACTCTAAACTTTGTTGATGTATTTGTAACTTCAGAATGTTTTCACTTGTATATTTCTTATTGTATTTCATTGTACCCCGACGGAGATGTTTGTTCCTCCGACTGGGAGAGTCATTAATATAATCAAGTCATGTAAAGTCATTGACGTTAACCCTCCATTATAAGTCGGGGCAATAGACCCCACAGTTGATTCATATTAGGGTTATTAGACTCTCCTAGTGAAGTCGGCCCTGTAGAGTAATTGTCAAGTGGAAAACAGGTATAAGTAGAGAGTGAGACTCTCTATTTGATACAGACACTTACTCAACAGTAGCGCATGAGTGAGAGAGGAGCATCTCGCAAAAGTGAGAGAGAGAATAGTTGTCGGATATCATATTTGTATCTTTGGGTTTTACTTTTGTTATTGGTGCTCATTCTATCTCTGAAGAAGTTGCGGGTTTTTTCTCCTTTATGGTTTCCTCGGGGAAAAATATTTGTGTCTCTTGTCTCTTGTGATTATTTTTGTGCATGTTATTCTCTCAGATAAGATCCTAGATCATATTGATTAAACGATACAAATCTAACATGGTATCAAATCCTCTTTGAAAGAAAGCACTGTGTAACTACAGGAACTAAGGCTTCCTTGTTGAAGGTGTTCTCTCCATAGATCATCACGAAAGGAGGGCTAGGCTAACACACCTCATATTTGCTATACTTCATGAGATATGGTTCCTACAAATCAAGGTTCCAGCCTCCTCCAAAATATAGTCATAAACATGTGACCTAGGGATAGTTTCTATATCTCGGGCTAGGAAGGTCCAAACAAAATTTCCCAAGATGTTGCAGGTAGGGAACGAACTGTAGTTTCTGTGGTAAAGTTTTTAGACCCAGAATGTGAAACAATGACACGTGTCATTCTGTACACATTCGCTATGCTGAACAGTCCCCAAAACAACCACTTTGGGAAACTTAACATAAGTCCCACTTGGAGAATCCATTTCTACTCTAACCTATGGGGTTGGAAATAAGACTTATTAGGATATCACAGTGAGAAGTTTTAGACATTAAGGATCTGAACCTTCGGAGATACATCAGAAGCAATATCAATCATTTATGCAGAAGAAATTAGAAAACTAGGGATTCATGTTCTAGGAGCTTCCCTCCACTATTTTCAGAAAAGGAGTACGTTGGAAAGATCGCCTTGAAGAGGCTCGTCTTTCTATCCAATCAGAAGTTTTGAAAATTAGTCTTTCTCTAACAAACCCTAGGTCGAACAGCTCTAGAACCAGGACAGACACCTCAAATCTGTAAGATCTAATTTTTTGTTATTTACATTTGAGGTTCTCATTTCAAAATGACTAATCACACCAGCTTGATGACAAGCTTTGTGAAGCTGACAACTTCCAAGTATGTAAGTATAGGAACTTTGTGATCCTTGAAGAAATTGACTTAGATCAACATTTCAGTAAATAAGTTCTAAGAGCCGGAGGGATATAAGGCTAAGGATAGATCCAAGAGAATCATTGTAGATTCTATTAAAGATCATCCCATCTCTCATGTGTCATCCTCGAATAAACCAAAAGGAAGTGTTTGTTGCTATGAAGAAGCAATCGAAGAAGAATAAGATATTGTTATAACCACCTTGAATGGCCTCCCAGGATCATGGGATTCAATCATTAGAGGAATGTGTGCCAGAAGAAAGTGTTTACCTTCAACAAAATCTGGGAAGAGTGCACACAAGAAGAAGCTCGAATCATTATAAGAGAAGAGAATATGGAGCAACTGAATATCAAGCTCTCACGATTCAAAGAAGATCCCTCAAGCAATGAGGAATATGAAGGACTCAATTCTTGAAGAACCTCTTATCCATCTTAGCATTTGGATAAGAAATGATGATGTTTTGAATGAAGAAGATGATGAAGTTGAAGGCTTAAGAAGGAGTATACCCACAAAACAAATAAAGATAAGTATTTGAATTGTCTTTTCCTATATATCTAGTTTTTTATATGACATTGTTTAGTTGTGAAAAGTATTATGCATGATAGAATGTCTGCATTAATGAACAATATACTACTAATATGCATGTTATGGGTAAGTAGCCTATAGTGCTATACAACACTCCATTGCTACTTATCTAGGATGAAACCTATTTGTTGACATATTGGGATTAGTGCACAATCTCAATAATGTTATGGTATAGATGGAAGGAATCTAGAAAGTTTCTGTGTATACGATATATGGATGAATGTTGTATTGGCTAAAATAGTTGCATGATTATTTATTTATGCATAAGATTTTCCATTATGAATATGCCTTATGAAATGTTTCTAACCATACAACTGGTGCATTTGACTTGTAGGAAAGATCATGTACAATCGCCTACAAGAAAACAAGGATGAGACTTGTTCCAAAGAACAAGTAATGATAGTTCAAGATTCACTCCAATAAGCATACATGAAGATGAACCTGAAGCTTCCATAGAGAAAGAAAAAGCTTCAAAAGAATATAAATGAAGAATAGTATGATGATACTTCAAGACACCTCAGACACACTCTATTTATGTGATACTGCTGAGCGACATCATTGATGCAGAGCCTTCTAGCTATGAAGAAGTAGACAAGAAGAAAGGGAAGGAGACTATGATCAAAGAGTACGAGTTCAAGGAGAATGATGTATAGGATGCAGTATCGAGACCTGAAGGGAAGTCTGTAGTGTCTTCCATATGGATCTATAAGATCTAGCATGCAGTGCATGGTAACATCGTGGGATACAAGGAAAGATTCATAGCACGTGTCTTCTCAGAGAAAGAAGGCATCGACTACGAAGAGACATTTATAGCCACTGGGAGTTGAGACACATGACAGGAAGACTCATGTGTGCAAATTAAAGAAGGCCTTGTGCAAGCTTAGAAGGAAACCATGGGATAACACATACATGAGGAGCTTGAATATCACCTAGACTGATGAATATATTAACCTTTGCTACAATACTGAAGAGGAAAGCCTATAGAGGATGGCAAGCTCACAGATGGGTGCGAGAAGAACTTTTCAACAAAGTTCAAGATAGAGGATCTTGGTATCCAATGACCCTAGATGGATACATAGAATATTGTAGCATAGGAAGCTACTTGTCACTCCATCACAGAATTTTTCAATACATAGAGTATGAACGCAGAGGAAGAATGATGCTCCGCTTCAGATGGAGTGAGTGCAGAATATCCTAAGGTTTGACATGGTACAACAGGATGGAAAACTTACTGATGGCTCTAGGATTTACTGAGAGTAAAAGGTTGAAGGCACAATACCATTGATGCTCCTCTTATATGTCGATGACATGTTCTTGACAAGAAAAGAGGAACTCTTTAAAGTTGCAAGAAGGAAACGTGATGCCAAGTTCGAGATGAAGGACTTGGGTATGATGCACTACCTTCTAGGCATGGAGGTGTGGAAGAGTGTGGATGGAATCTCCCTTGGACAAGGGAATTATGCAGTGGAGATCCTAAAGAGGTTCGAGATGATGGACTGCAAGGCCATGGCCACACCTATGGCATTGAACATGGAGATATTGAGTGATGCTTCATCAGAGACGGTTGATGATAGGATGTATCGTTAGATGATTTGATGTTCCCAACGAATACAAGACTAGACACATTCTTTGTTGTGAACGACCTGAGCCAGTTCCTAACGGATCTGAGACATGCTCACCTGGTTGCAAATAATGCAGTGAGGTACCTGAAGGGTACAATTGAGTATGGACTCAAGTATGATACGGATCAGAAGACAAAATTTCATGGTTATATTGATTCGGATTGGTAGCGCAACTGAGAAGAATAACACCTTGGGTTGCTTCTTCAGTTTGAGATCCAGTATGGGCTACTTGTTTGGTAGGATGGAGTCCTGCATGGCATTGAGTACAACCGAGGAAAAATATGTTTCCACTTGCTCAGCTATTTGTGAGGTAGTATGTTTCTTTTGAAAGATGTTATTTGATTTGAATGATCTGACTTGCCTTTTTGTATGATGCAGAGAGGAGCAGTGAAGCTCCAGTATGTGATCCAGATCGAGATCTCTCAAAAGAGGGAGTGATGAGTTCTAGAATAGCCAGTGAGACAGGTTGTCTGAGCATAAAATCATGGTGAAGCTCATAGGTTGCTCATACGTAATCAATCTTGTAGGTTGTCCTCGGATGTAATTAGTCCTGGAAAAGCTCACAAGTTATCCTTGGATGTAATCAAACCTGATGTGATTCTATGCTAGAAATGGCCATATTGAAGTTTGAGTACTTCAGAGAGAAGCTTGGTGTTCTTCAGATCGAGATTCCTTCCTAGGGGAAGTGATGAGTCCGACAGCCTTTCCAACATGGTGGCGGGCTAGGCCTCCCATGGTTGGATGTAAGTGCATATCCTTTCTGACATGGTGGTAGCCTGGGCCTCCCATGGTGATATGTAAGTGATGAACCTTTCTGACATGGAGGTAGGTTGGGCCTCCTATGGTTAGATGTAAGTGTTGAGCCTTTCTAACATGGTGGCAGGCTAGGCCTCCCATGGTCGGATGTAAGTGTTGAGCCTTTCTAACGTGGTGGCAGGCTGGGCCTCCCATGGTCGGATGTAAGTGTTGAGCCTTTCTGACATGGTGGAAGGATGGGCCTCCCATGGTCAGATGTAAGTGATGAGCCTTTCCGACATAGTGGCAGGCTGGGCCTCCCATGGTCGGATGTAAGTGCTGATCCTTTTCGACATGGTGGTAGGCTAGGCCTCCTAGGGTCGAATTTAAGTGCTGAGCCTTTCCAACATGGTGGCATGCTAGGCCTCCCATGGTCGGATGTAAGTGCTGAGCCTTTTTGACATGGTGGTAGGTTGGGCCTCCCATGGTCGGATATAAGTGTTCTTGGCCTAATATTCCTTCGTATCTCGGCCTGAGGTTCAACAACAATACAATACCAACAAAACACCAAAAGACATCGGACACCTACGAGGCAGGCGCAGTCTCACCCGAGATATCTTAATGTGTAACTGCCAAAACCATGTTTCCGCAATTGGCGAGGGATTATAGTCCCTTAGCGCGCGACCAAGGTGCTCGACAGAGATGGAGGGATGGAGTCTATTATTGTGCAATAGAGGTGCAACTGTGTGCCACAACTGATGTACGACACAATTTTGTCCTTGCAACTTAACAACTGGCGCAACTGTGTGACGCAGTTGATTCCTTAATTCTAATTGATAGTGTGTGACTTATATTGTAACTTAGCCGCTTAACAATGAAATCATACATAACATGTCGATCATGCTTTAAACATTCACGCATTCATTTACTGATTGGAAATATTGCAACATGCATTCAACAGTAACTATAATAATGTAAATTAAGAAAAAATTCACATAAAAATTCAACATTCAACAACATTCACCCATTTGACACAAGAAATAACATGGAAACCCATCTGGGAAAAACCACCAAGATGCTCTTCATTTGGAATGAGAAATGTGTATAGCACCCTATATTCTGTGACTTGCAGATTGTTCTGAGATATATCTAATGGAATTAGATTCTTCTTTCTCTCATGCTCTCTGTTTTATTCTTCTATCTACTCCTACTGATCCGCACACAGCCTGGATTGATTCTTCTACTCTACTCTCTACGCACTCAACTGCAGATCTGCGGCTCAACAACCTTCTACTATCAAACTCCTCTCTGATATTTTACAATAATTCTACTCTTACTGACTCTTAATGAAGCTAACTGAATCTACTTCTTGAAGCTACCTCTCCAAGCTAACAACAAACAATACTGAAGCTAACCCTTATGCACAGTGGGTTCCTCCTACTTATAGTATTTACCAGACCATGCAGGGATGACTGAGTACAACTCAGTTATTACAGACTCAATTAGCTAAAAAATATCTATGTTACATTAATTTCGGCCCATACCTAGCCACAAAAGTCCTGCATGACATTAACCACATCCTTAACTAGCCGCGGAAACGTCTTTCAGTCTGTCAGTATAGGTCATAACTAGTTGAAAAAATTGTCCTTTAGCCTTTCACCAGTTCGTCCTTGTGCAGTCCTCCTTGACTTTCTCATGTCCTACTTTAAATCTTCTACCTGCCTCTTCCATTGACACGGATCTGCCTTTCCTTGTCACAGTGATCATCATCGCAACTACCTCTACTTTACGCTCGTGCTTCTTCCTTCACCTACTTTTCTTTCATCGCGCGCCCATTTTTCCTCTTGCGCTTGCATGTCAAATTCTTCTGTATGCACTTTTCCTACCCCAACAAGCCCCCAACAATCACATGTGGCTCGTTCTGAGCCACTAAGCAAAAATGATGCCTCTGCAAAATTTTAGTGTTCTGCAAAACTCATGCTTTTGGCACTGGCTGCAACACCGGACCTACCTTGTCCTGAAATTCCTTCAAAATTTGTTGTGCCCTGGAAACTTCCTACATTACTTCCTCTTCCTATTTGGACAATTGTTCCACACGGTTGGAACTGATATGTTCTGATGGTCCCTCACCCAATGACAGAGTGATATTCTGGAGCTTCTGTTGGATAGGATGAACAAGCCCTGTAACTCGCTCTGCCTTCGACTGATGTTCTGTTATTTCATCATTTCTTTTATGCTCTTGGTCATGGATATTTTTTGCTTCATGTTGGAGTTGCTTTAGCTTTGCGACCTTTGCACTCCTTTCTTTGATTGGAAGCTTATTCATGTCTGCCTTTACCACGGTGATTTTTCAATCAGCTTTCCGCGCATATTTCTTAGTCTTTTCCACCATCTCATCATCCAAAAGTGCTTCCCACATCATGGAAATGACTTCAACTACCTCAGTGCAGATTGTTTCTCCTTGCATTATCCTTTCCGTAGCCTCAGACACTACTTTGTTGTGCTCTTCAAGTACCTTAGGAGGTGTGCTTGGTACCTGCTGTGCTTGAAGCTCTTCCACTTGCTTCTTGAGTTCCACCAGGATCTTGGAGAGGCAACCAACCCTGGTGACTGAATCTTCATCCTCTTGACCTGCTTCTGGTGGGAAATTCGCGATCGCACTTTTGATGGCTTCAACGAGTGCAAGCCTGCTCTGTTCTCTGGCCTCAATTTCCTATTCCTTTTCTCTAAGGAGGGTCTTGCACGCTGTCACCTTTCTTTTTTGCTTGGTATTCTGATATGCCACCATAATGGAACCATTTGTTGGCCTAATCTTCGTTCTTGTCTTGACCCGAGGTCCAATAACAACACAATACCAACAAAACACCAAAAGACATAGGACCGATAGAGCAAGCTCAGTCAGCAACACCCATGAGGTAGGAATTGTCTCACCCAAGATATCTTAGTGTGTAACTACCATAACCATGTTTTTGCAGTTGGTGAGGGATTATCGCCCCTTGGCGCGCGACCAAGGTGTTCAACAGAGATGGAGGGATGGAGTCTATTACTATGCGACAGAGGTGCAACTATGTGCCAGAACCGACGCACGACACAACTTTGTCCTTGCAACTTAACAACTAGCACAACTATATGACGCAGCTGATTCCTTACTTCTAATTGACAGTGTGCGACTTATATTGCAACTTAGCAGCTTAACCATGAAATCATACATAACATGTCGACCATGCTTTAGACGTTCATGCATTCATTTATTGATTGGCAATATTGCGACATACATTCAACGGTAACTGTAATAACTTAAAGTAAGAAAACATTCACATAAACATTCAACATTCAACAACATTCACCCATTTGACACAAGAAATAACATGGGAACCCATCTGGGAAAAACCACCAAGGTGTTCTTCATCTGGCATGAGAAATGTGTACAGCACCTTGCAGTCTGCAACTTGTAGACTATTTTGAGATACATCTAATGGACTCAGACTCTTCTTTCTCTTGTGCTCTCTGGTTTATTCTTCTATCTACTCCTACTGATCCGCTCACAGACTGGATCGACTCTTCTACTCTAGTGTCTGTGCACAAAGCTGCAGATCTACGGCTCAACATCCTTCTACTATCAGACTCCTCTTTGATCTTTTACAATACTTCTACCCTTACCGACTCTTAATGAATTTAACTGAATCTAATTCTCAAAGCTACCACTCCAAGCTAGCAACAAACAATATTGAATCTAACCCTTATACAGAGCGGATTTCTCCTAATTATAGTATTTACCAGACCGCGCAGGGTCGACTAAGTACAACTCGGTTATTACAGACTCAAGTAGCTACAAAATATATTTGTTACATTAATGTCTACCCATACCTAGCCGCAAAAGTCCTGCGTGACATTAACCACAGCCTTAACTAGCCGCAGAAACATCTTTTAGGTATAGGTCATAACTAGCCGCAAAACTTGTCCTTTAGCCTTCCATTGGTTCGTCCTTCTACAGTCTTCCTTGACTTTCTCCTATCCTGCTTTTACTCTTCTACTTGCTTCTTCCACCGACTTGGATTTTCCTTTCCTTGTCGCAATGATCCTCGTCACAACTTCCTTTACTATGCACTCGTGCTTCTTCCTTTACTTGCTTGTCTTCCGTCACGCGCCCGTTTTTCCTCTTGTGCTTGCGCGTCAAATTCTTCCTTATGCACTTTTCATGGCCCAACAAGTCTTGAGACCTACATCCAGCATGAAAAAGGGTTGGCACTGTAGATAAAGACCTATATGGAGGCTAGGCCTACATACAACATGAAAAAGGGCTGGCTCTATAGAACTTTCTATGACGTTTATATTTAAGAGATAGCACCATTTGCTCGAGATAGCAGTAGCAGTGATGATGATGATCCAGCTTTGATGATGATCCAGTAATGAAGACTTGTGATGATGAACTGTGTCAAGAGAATACCTTCCTAGCTAAGAGGGAGTGTTGATGTATTTGTAACTTCGAAATGTATTCACTTATATATATCTTATTGTATTTCATTGTACCCCGACGGAGATGTTTGTTCCTCCGATCAGGAGAGTCATTAATATAATAAAGTCATGTAAATTCATTGAGGTTAACCCTCCATTGTAAGTCGGGGCAATAGACCCCACAGTTGATTCATATTAATGTTATTAGACTCTCCTAGTTAATTCGGTCCTGTAGACTAATTGCCAAGTGGAAAACAAGTATAAATAGAGAGTGAGACTCTATTTGATACACACACTCACTCAACAGTAGCGCATGAGTGAGAGAGGAGTAGTTCGCACAAGTGAGAGAGAGAATAACTATCAGAGATCATCTTTGTATCTTTGGGGTTTACTTTTGCTATTGGTGCTCATTCTATCTCTGAGGAAGTTGTGGGGTTTTTCTCCTTTATGGTTTCCTCGAGGAAAAATCTGTGTGTCTCTTGTCTCTTGTGATTATTGTTGTGCATGTTATTCTCTCATATAAGATCCTAGATCATATTGATTAAACAATAAAAATCTAACAAACTTTTCTAGACACATAATCCCCATAACAAAGAATTTTAATCACCAAAAACACTAGATATTTAATCAAGAAAAAACAATTATTTTTTAAAATGATTTAAATAATGAATTATATTTACTAATAAAGAAGGAGAATATTGAGGACCTTTATCATAATTTTATCACAACCATCTCTACTTCCATTAACAAGTTCTTTATCAAGGTGTCATGTTAAAAATAATATAGAATTACCATCCCTTGGTATGATAAAGAATGTAAGCATGCTATAAAATCCATTAGCGATGTTGCTAACGAATCCTTAAAATCCAACAAGATATATAGGGACAAAGGCCTAATTAAAAGGGAAAAGGGTATGATATAAATATAGAAGCTTTTGCACCTCTATATTCTAGATCCTAAGAAAATATGAAGGCAAATTCTAAGTTGTAAATATAAAGAAAACAGTATGATTATCTCGAGGGACTGGAATTCCTACCTTAAACATTTTTATGAAGCCCTTGATGTCATGAACAACATTCAAACCCTTTCTACAGAGGAAGATGTGTTTTCCTTAGAAGACATAGAGATTGAGGTTATGCGTATTGCGAAGGAGAAAAATATGGAAATCAAAGGATACAAAGGAAACATCTTAAAAATTGGTGGGCCTATCATCATCCCTCACATCCATAAGTTTTTTAAATTAGCAATCAAGTATGGTTTCCCTAAACCCTGGACACAATGCTTCATTGTTCCTACTTTTAAAAGCAGAGATAAAATCAATCCCTCTAATCATAGTACCATTATGATTAGCCCTCTTTTAGCCAAGTTATATGGAATTATTTTCAAAAATAACATCATCATATGGATAGACAGTCACAGAAAAAAAGAGTGAAAAACAAGGTAGTATTTATGATCTATCATTCAATTGTGGACCACCTCGTTACACTTAGGCCCATTGTTATGGAGTGTCACAATAATAAAACCAATATTTTGTGTTGCTTTGTTGAATTTAGAAAAACACTTGACACAATGGTCAAAACTAATCTTTGTAATATATTAGAAGAGTTCAAAATATCTTTGAAACTGAGAGTTTCTATGATAAGGTTATATGATAATGTTATTGCCAACTTTAGGAACTTTGAAGGCTAGTTAGGATAAATTAATTGTAATATACGAGTCAAGCAAGGTTGTCCCATCTCCCCTACTTTTTTTGGTATATACATTGACAATCTAGAGGGTTATTTGGAAGAACTAGGTTGTGTCGACACTAATCTAGTTGGTATATTCACCATCCTTCTTCTTTGCAGGGATATTATTGTTCGTAAAGTGAGGAGTCCCTATGATCTCGACGTGAACTAAAAAATCTCGGGGATTTTCACTCTAGTACAGGTATATGAATATTACCACCAACAAAAAAAGGTTATCATAATCAAATCCAAAAGGATATTTATGGCATTAATTTCATGTATGACAACAATCGTCTTGGAGGAAGTGACTTCATGCAAATATCTCATAATTGAACTTCATCACAAGCTTAACTAGAACTATAGCATTAGGGAAATTTTTTAAGGATAAATACTTATTTTAAAGTGTAGAAAGCTTGACAAATCTTGCAAATTCTCAAAATCCCAACCATAAAATGTTTGGAAATATTTTTCTAAAAATATTTAAATTTCCAATGATTTTATATAGTTTATTGAAAAAATGGCGATTTTAAGAATAAAATACTTTTGTTTTATAGAATTTGGAAAATCATTTTAGAAAAAATGGAAATTGGCCATTTTTTTTGTGGGAAAAAAACATGCAAAATTAGGCCATGGGAAAAATTTAGCCCCTAAAAATTTTCATTTATTGCGTTGAAAAAAGGATTATTGGTGACTAGAAATCTTATTATGGACTTGAAAACACTTGTAAATTAGCAAAGCTTTGGCTTTGGGATGATAAGAAACTCCTATTTGAGATTTTGGCCACTCCCATTACCTTATATAAATGTGAAATTTGGGGTTGCAACATCTCTAAAGAATCATAGAGAAGGATAGAACAAATCCAAAAGTGTTTTATAACATATAATCAAAATTAAAGGTAATACACCCAATGTTATCAGCATCATATAAGTGAGTCTCTATCCCATTGAGAGCATGACTATGATTAGGTACCCAATCTATAAGAAAAAAGATTAAAAAAACATGGGAGACAATAGGCTCCCTAAGATTGCTTCATCTCCAGTCAAAACCATTTGTAGCTTACGTGAGGTTGGCATAAAGATGCCAAGTCTTGCTGAAATCATTGGGGAGTCGAGGAATAGGAGACTCTATAGAATAGTGATAATATCATATAAATTTAAGGAGAAGTTATGGTGTGATAAATAATTAGAGGATAAGATAAAATTAAGATACTATAAAGACATGATAAACTCTAATCTAGAAAATCAAAAGTATATATGTGTTTTAACTAGTGTAAAGAATAAAATTGGCATTGCTAAAATACGAACAAACTCTCACAAGCTCCATAGTGAAACATGGCACTGGACAATTCCTAAAATGTCGTGGGATGAAAGAATTTATCATCTTTGTGACACTAATAGGGTTGACGATGAAAAACACTTTCTCTTAGAATGTTCTACATACACCCACATCAAGTCACAATTTCAAAACATTTGCTATAATTTTGACTGTCCTAACATTTTAATTGATCATTACTATGGTGATTTAGGAATGCTTCTCGTAAAGCTTTCATAGCATAAAGATAAAATTATAAAAAAACCCAAGTGGTTCCTAGTATTTTTTAATATTTTTTGAACGAAAATTGAATTCAAAGATAAATATCATAAATAATATATATTGAAAATATTTTAAAAAATAATATTAATCTTAATATATAAATAAAAACAAAGCAATCTAAACAGACGACATTTTCGCTTTTTTTATGTCATTCATCGACAAGATTTTGATGCAATCCACAAAGAGTTTTTTAGATTCTCTGAAATCAATTTTAAAATTGCTTAATCAAGAAACCATGAAGATATCCAAACCTAATAAATCAATCTATAAAATCCAAATCCTGATTTGAATAACACAAAATCTAAATTTTAAAGAAGAATCCCCAACTCCAAATAAAAAATTCGTCATAAAGACGAAATTGTTTCATCGAGCGGCCTGGATTGAGACAGGGAGCCTGTTTTATCGAGCTTGTGTTTTTAGTTTGGACAGTGGATTTAGTGAATTTCAGACCCAGTTTGCAGGATTTCCTTTGTCTTATCTTTTGATGCATTAATATTGTTTATAGTTCATTTTACAGAATGCATGTATTGATAGAGTTTGTGTTACTTTGTTAAACGCTAAATGGTCTAAAAAAATGATATGTTCATGACAGGATGATTGTTGCAAAGAAGACATGGCTAAAGGATAAGGCAAAAGGTAGGCAGCAAGGAAAGAAGAAGCTAAAGCATAACAAAGCAGAGACGTTGCTCAAGGAAAAGAAGAGAGTGAAGGTCTGAGATCAACATGATCTCAAAAAGACCAATGGATTACTGAGTAGAATCGATAGCAGTAGAGACCCAGGCTTGGGAATAGTTCGTCAGTTACCAAGCTAGTCCCTTTTTATAAAGTGCTCTAAAATCTTAATCTGAAATGTAACGTATTGTATAAATCATGAGCACTCACAAAGAGACAAAAGGGTGGTTTTGAACGAGGGAGCCCAAAGTTCACCGAGGGGCAGCCCAAGAGTTTTGCTTGTAGTATAAGTATAGGAGAGTTAGATAGTGGAAAGGACTTTTTCCCAGATAGATTTGTGAGATTATGTTGTAAGAAGAACTATTTCCTTTTGCAATAAGAATTACAAGTTTCCTGTTGGAGAAAGCTTGGTGGAAGATTTCAAATGTTGTGCTATGGACTTGTTGAATGTGAACTATTTCGTTTTCAACTTGCATCCATTAACTATGATATCGTTCTAACTCTTTGAACCTATGTTCTTGTTATGAATGCACTCTAGTTTATTCTATGAAATTTCCACTGTGAGTAATGAAGGCTTTTCATAAACAATGAGCTATCTTGTTGTTTATATATCTATTAATGTTCATGTGTTTTGAAATAAATAACAGCTATTTGTGATTTTTCTTAATGCATGCGCAAAAATAAATTACTCATTGATAAATGATAATCGTGCTCCCTAGGGATAGGTTAGATAGTTAGTTTTAGTTTCTTGTTGTGTGTGATTTAGATGCAAGTGAGTTAAGATGAGAGGTAAGAACCTGCGCATCACATTGTGACCGCTCCTCGTATTCTCTATCAATCTGCATTCTTAGATAGGCACTTACATATCATACTTAAATTCAAAAAACTAAAATATACACGGTGTACCGGGCCGTAACCGATAAAACCTTGTATTTTGTTACTTGACCTACGGTAGCCGGACCATAAACCGGACGGATTCCCCATACCAAACAATAACGGGCTAGTTGGGAACGTTTAATGGGGAGAATCCTTAGATGTTGTTACCTACAAATTTCCAGGAATCAATAGTTTTTGGCGCTAGAAGGAGGGAAGCCAATGCATGGCTAGCTGAGGAAAACCAATTTCTCGAGATTATTCCACCGGTGACAGTTCTGAAAGCAATTTGTTTCCCAATCCAACTCCGGAAGAAAAGGGTAAAGAGCATCGGTATTCTGCCGATAATGAAGTAGTTGACGATTTGAGAAGATTTACTAGGGATTATGTGAAGAATATTGGAGGATTACCAATTATTCCTATCTTACCCAAAAGAGAATATCGGAAGAAAGACAGCCTTATATTGGAAGACGCAGTGTTGGTTGAATATTTTGAAGAACTGGTAGAAACAGCCTTACAGGAAGTTATTCAACCTCTGAATCAGTTGGACCCAAATACACCTTACTGTTCACCTGTTCATACCCTTGTTCATTCACCACCTCACTCTCCCTTTAAAATCATGGCAAATGTAAACGCAAATCAGCCACCTAACCCACCAAATCCACCATCTGCTTGGAGGGCTAGATCACCATTAAACCTAGCACCTCCTTTGCATGACTTACCTCATGATTTTGAGAAAATGTTGCCTAAGTTTGACCCAAGTGAAAATATTTTGGTAGATGATCATTTGCAAAGATTTTACTTCGCTATAGAAGGACTATGGGCTGGAGAACATGAAGATGTAGTCTACAAATTGTTTCTACATACCCTGAAAGGAGCAGCAGCCTCATGGTATTTTGCTCTGCCTGCAAACTCAATCACAGACTGGGATACTTTGAAAGAATATTTAGAAGTAAATATGCAGTCCAAAAAACTCATGCAACTCTGATGAAAGGGTTATGTGCTTTAAAGAAAGAAAGAAAGGAAAAAGTGCATAGTTTCACTCAAAGGTTTGATGCTTATCTAAAGAATTTTTCTGCAACTGATAAACCATTTGATAAAGTTCTGAGTGAATACTATACTTTAGCTCTAGGGCTTGAATTGGCCATGTTTGCCAAGATGTCAGTCAAACCTACATTGTCAGAAACTTATGAAGAAGTTGAGAGGGTAGAGGCTAAAAAAGAGAGCATAGAAGGTTATCCTAAGCAGTCGGGAGAAATTTTTTTTGGTAAGAAAGCGTTGTTACTGACTAAGCCTAAGGATGAACAATCACATGAATTTGAAGGGATGGTGAATATGATGCAAAAGCTATCCAACAGAGTGATCGATTTGGAGAAAGAAAAGGAGGCTCATAAAGCATACAAGCCTTACTATAAAAGGAGAGAGGACAACAATCAATCTAAACCTCCTCCACACGGTCCTGCATCAATGAATTTAACTAAGGTGGGTATGGATAATTTTTGCACCTTTCATCAGCAGCCTCATTCTAAAAAAAATTGTCCTCAATGGATCAATTCGATGACATTAGTAATGAATCAGCTATTGGACTCTAAACTAACAGAAGATAATGAGCAGGAAGAAAAAAATAATCAACCCATAGAAAAACAAGAAGAGGATGCTTTAGTTTTATGGGACTGTGTCTCACTCTTTGATACAGATGAGGAAGGTTCATGGAAATAGGAAGAAACATCAGAAACAAACGTGACAACAAGAAGTAGGGGTTTGATAAATAAAGACAATTCGATACTTCCGAAAATTAAGAGACTTCAAGAGAATGTAAAGAAGATTCAGAGGAGCACACCAGCTGATAAAATACCCGAATTCACCATTACGAGTCAAAATACAAAGAAAATAAACATGCCTGTTAAGCTTGTTGAAGAGAAGATTGACAATGTAAAAAAGAATCCCGAAGAACATAAGATGGAGTATAATATTGTGGAAGATATTAAAAGGTTTAAAGTAAATATATCATTGTTTGAAATGTGTAATGTGCCTCAAGAAAAAGAAAAATTGTTAAAAGCACTGGAAGTCCCAGAAGAAAAGCTTCCCACTGATAACCAACCTGAATAAGAAGAAATTGGTGAAGCAAGTGTGGGAGGTAAGTCTAAATAAAAAACCCCACCATTTCTCCTAACTTTTGAAATTTTCAACCATAACGTGAAAAAATGTCGCAATTTTGATATTATGTATTAGTGACCATGATGATGAGGGTCACGATGATGAGCATCATGATGATGAGCATCATGATGATGAATACGACGACGACGATGATGAGGAGGAGGAGGACGGTCATGATGATGAAGATGACACTGACGACGATGATGATGATGATGATGGTGGTGATGGTGATGATGATGGTGATCATCATCATTTCCATCATCATCATCATCGCCATTACCATCATCATGATGATGAAGACGACGAAGACGACGACGATGATGATGATGATGAGGGTCATGATGATGAAGACGATGATGATGAAGACAAAGATGATGACGACAACGAAGATGATGATCATCATCATCATCCTCATCATCATGGTTATGATGATGATCAACATGATGAAGATTATGGTGATGATGGCGATGATGGTTATCATCATCATCATCATCATCATCATTATCAAGATGATGATTATCATGATGATGAAGACGATGATGATCAACTTGATGATGATGATGAAGATGATGGTGCTGATGGTGATCATCATCATTGCCATCCTCATCATCATCATCATCACCGTCATCATTGCCATTACCATCATCATCATCTTCTTCATCGTCGTTAAATGGATTATGATGGTTATTACTTATTAGGGGTTATAGATTTATAGTTGAAGTATTTGATGTACTTATAGGGATTAAGGGTTAAATGGATTAACAATTATAGGTGCTATATGGACTAAAGGATATATGGGTTATCAATTATAGGTGTTATGACATACATAAATGGAAGGTTATAATTATTAAGGGCTATATTAATGCTAAGGGTTATAGGGATTAAGGTTTATGGGGATTAAGCAATTATAAGGGTTAGAACTTATCAACATTAAGGGTTATAATATGTATTTCTTATATTAAGGGTTATAGTGATTAGTGGTGATAAAATGTAATGGATTATATATTATGGGTTAGATGTGAGGGATTATAGTGTTTATGTGTTATAGTGTTACGGAATAAGGGATTATAACGAGTAAGGGTCATATGTTAAATGTGTGAAGACTATATGTGTATTCATTGTTAGATGTTATAAGTGTCAATAACTAAGGGTTAACATTAAAAGTTATAGGTGGTAGGGGTTATGTATTTATGGTCATAAGTGTTAAATTTTGACGGGATTTAAGGTTATGTTAAGGGTTAGTGGTAAGGGGATATATATGATAATGGTTCTATGGATTAGGTGTTAGTAATTAGATATTAAAGATTTTTAAATATTAAATATCAATGGTTATAATCAATTATGGTTATAATCAATTATGGTTATAATTTTTTATATAGATTTTGTGTTAGTAATAAATATATATATATATACATTTTAAATATTAAATATCAAAAATTTAAAAAGAAACCTATTAATTAAAACAAATGAAAAATGAAAAATGAAAAACAAAAACGCGAACATAACTTACCTCACTCTGTTGTTGTGAATTGAGCTGAACTATGCCTCCTATCGCCGCTGAGTGGACTATGAACTCTACCTCTCGGCACTGAGTGAACTGTACTGGACTATGAACTCTACCTCTTGGCACGGAGCGAACTGTACTGGACTCTACCTCCCGTCGCGTGGTCTATGGACTATACCTCTCATCATTGAGCAAATTGTGGACTCCGCCTCATTTTGGTTCTAAACTGTGGACTCTGCCTCCTTTGGGTAGGAACATAATTTGCTGCAATCTATTAAGCTAGGCACATAATGCCTCCTAAATTGGTGAGTTTATGTCATATCTAATATATCTCTCATTTTACTCATATTCGGTCAGGGTTTGGGGGTTACGAAATAGGTTCAAGGTTCAGGTTTGGGGGTTACAAAATAGGTTCAAGGTTCATGGTTTGGGGGTTACAAAATAGGTTCAAGGTTCAAGGTTGAATTCATTGAACAATTCTTTGTAATGCCAAAATGTTGAATTATGTGTTTGAGTTGAGGGCTTTGATGAATGTACAAATCCCTTGTTGGTTGTGGGAGAGAAGGTTGACTATCCCAGCTTATACTAGCTATTACATGTATATTAGAACATGCTTAGTTATGGTTTCCGTATTTGACATATTGATCTAAGAGTGATTATGCTATACCCATGATATTGAGCAATAATATTGGGTTGATTCCTATCACTACTTATTACGTAAATATAACAAGCTCTTTTATGGAATAAAGGCATACAAGCTTTGTCATAGTGTAGAGTGAATTCAGTACAATGTTCATTATGTAATTAAGCTCACACATATTGATTAGTGTGCAGATCCGTTGCTTGTCCTTATTTGAGACCATGTATCTCATCGTTCAATCACTTATTGCCATTGGTTAAATATTGGTGATAGGGTAGTGTATTTATTAGGGATTCACTTATGACATAATCATGGAAATCCAACATCCTTATACTTAGTTGATATGTAACATGATAGATAGAGTTGAATAGGCTCATTATTATGTATACATGGTGTTAGTTACTTACAAACTCAATACTCTGCTTACTTGTACATTAATATATAGTATATATTATGGAAACATAGGTACCATTCATCATAAGTAGTGAGCTTAGAGCTTATATATGGAATTACTTGACCCTTTTAAGGTGAAGTAAGGTGAAGAGTAACATTATGGATATCGTACTTGATTCCTGGGCATTTATGTCCATATTAGCCTTATCTCTCTAATTGGGTAGTGTATGATTCAGTATTCCTATGGATACCGTAGGAATAGAATAACATTAACATTACACATATTAGGAGGATATACTATCTTTTTGTATTAGGGAAAAATCGTATATAATGTATAGAACATGATATCCTTATATTAGAGTCAGTAAACGTGTACATGGTTCGTAAAAAGCTAACCTATTGCTTATGATATCAATATCATAGGAATAGAGCCAATCACATGGGGTTATACTAGTACTGTAATTTCATATGTTACCAATATAATGGAAATAGTTCTGATATCATGTTCATTAACTAGAATGTTATAACCAATACGGTATAATACTAAACAAGCATAACTAAGAAGGAGTAAGAATAACCGGTAGATTGAATAAGCTTACACATATACTAAGAAGTAATGAAGCTCACTCAGCCCAGAATTAGGTATGAATGACGTCTTTGCCCACAATCAGCCCAGAATTAGAAATGAATGTTGTTTTAGGGCTACTTGAGGCCACAAACAGACCCAGAATTTCCCATTGTGTTTTAAAAAAGGTATAGACCTGTCTAAAACGTCATCTTTGTTTAGGACAAAGATTTCTAATCCATTTACCAATTACAAGCAATCTTTGTCATAGGACAAAGATTTTTAGAATGCCTTTTCTTGTAATTGGTAATAACCCCATTAATTTAGGATCACTTAGAATACTAGGCAATATTGGGACACAATATACTACAGAAGATGGAAGAGAAAATGGATCTAATGAAGACTAGACTAAAGGAAGAGAAAAATTGTTAAAATAACTATAACAATACAAAGGGGACTTACTTCCCTATAGTTTATTTATTGGAGTCTCAAGCCCATCTTGATGAAGAAATGGTTTCCTAGAAGATCAAGTTTAAACTCTTCCTAGATTAACCAGTTTCAAAGAAAAGAACTATAAAGATAACCAGAGGGTTTTTTATTGTTCTCGTAGAGATGAATATTTTATTTTGGAAATTTATGAGACTTATATCCTTAGTGGGGACAAATACGGAAACCAATAAATACCCTTTTGTTGTTGAAAAATTCTTATCCTTGTAAGTTAATATAAAGTACAAAGAGTAGGCCTTTACATCACTAAATTTCCTATTTCCACCATAGTGAGGAAGGAAAGCATATCCAACTGGGTTGTAATAGTAGAGGACATAGTGTACTCTCGTGTAAATGCACTTAACATAAATTTTAGTTTCTTAATCTTCCCAAAAACTTTGGAAATCCATTAAATTGAAGCCCTTTTTAGGATCCTCAAAGTTGCCTTATATATTTTTTTCCATGAAAGAATTTGTATAAAATAATAGGTTTCATAATTCCACATGTCTCCATATGATTTTATATATGGAAGGCCTTACATAACCCCTCTAACTTGGAATCACTTAAAATACCAAGCAATTTTGGGACACAAGATACTACAAGAGATGGAAGAGCAAATCTCTAAGAAAATGACTGTTTAAATAGCTACAAGAATACAAAAGGGGATTGATTTCCCTGTAGCTTATTTAATGGTGTCTCCAACCCATCTTGAAGAAGAAATGGTTTCCTAGAATATCAAGTTGCAATTTTTCCTAGATAACCATATTCAGGAAATAAAATTATAAATATAGCTAGAAGGTTTTCCATTTTTTCTCATAGAGATGAATATTTCAATTTGGAAATGTCTATGTTCTATATGCTTAGAGAGGAGGTGTGATGAAACTAGTAAATAATTTTTTGTTGTTGTTTCAAAAGGATTAGATTTATAAGTCAATATAATGTAGTAAGAGTAATCTTTTACATCACTGAATTTCCTCTTACCACCACAATGAGGAAGGCAATCATATCCAACTGGGCTATAATAGTCTAGGACACAATGTACTCTCCTAGAAAGGAACTTAGCATAAATTTGAGCTTCCTAGTATTCCAAAAAACTTTGGAAATCCATTCAATTCAAACCCTTTTTAGGATCCTAAAAGTTGCTTTATATCTCTTTTTCCATGAATAGGATAGATTTGTCCTCTAGAGGACATGCCAAATGTACACCAATAAATTTCACCCAGAACATAGCATAATTATTTCTCAGCTCACAGAATTAGCCCAGAATTGGATTTCTGCTCATTCTCTGCTGCTAAAACATGCCCAGAACTACTGTTCAATTGCATAAGTCAACCCAGCATATGGATAGGAGGCTGATTTCTGCTACTAGACATGAGTTCAAGCACCAATAGAAGCCACTTTACACTTTTTCTTCCACCTTTTTTTCCCATGAAAGGTGGCACCAAAAAATTATTAATATATAGTGGTGTAAGATTTCAAAGTTAGGCATACATATTATGTTGAGTTCTTGGGATTAAACCACATGGAATACTTTAAAATTTCCCGACACTAGTGAATTAATTTCTTCTCAACCCCCATATGGGCCTTAAAAATTAAGAAGATGTAACTATTTACCTAATCTGTGACTATGAAAAAACATGCATAGGCCTGAAAATACTACAAATGAATTGGAAAATACTACAAAATCATGCATAGGTCATGATGGGTGGTCAATTGGATTTTTCCTGAGCTAAACTGGGATAATTCCTAGTGATCAACATTTTGAGCACATCGCAGCCTCTTAAGCATCAGTAGATAGTATCTAGGTTTGGTACTATTTTGAATAATTTTGGGAGCCTTATTATAAGTCCTAGGTCAGTTCTGTTCATAAAGGCCAGCAGTAGGAGGCTTGGTTTTCAATTGTGGCCGGAAAACTATTCATGTTTTCATTTGTCTCTCTGCCTTCATATATAACAACAGTCAACAACATTTTAGGGCATCTCTAATTTGAGTTTTGGGCGTGGAAGAGACCTGAAATATGGTCCATCCTATGGCAAAAATGCATCAATACATTGAGCTTGTCTTCCAGCACAAGGGGTGGGTAGAGGTTACAGGATCAATATGTCTCTCTTTGTTTTGGGCAATCTTTGACACACCATCAATGATGGACCTATAGAATATTCTCCATTATATGGTCTCTGAGGAATCTTTAGTGTTCATAGTAGTGATTATTGGTGAGAGATATTGTATTTTGATGACAAGAGGCAACTAGAAGTGTAGAAAAATTGTTACTGAGGTGATAGTGGGTAACACCCTTAGGTTATAGTTGGGATAGGTTTTTTTAGGGGCTTAATCACACGTGCTAGCTAAATCTGTAACAAGGACTTTGTAAAACTACTTTTGGTACAATTCATTAATAAATCATTGATGGATTTGATTGTGTGCCAAACTGTAAGCACAACTACTTGTGTTTTTTTTAGCTGACATGGCTCAAGGTTTAAATGCAACCCCATGCTTATTATGCTCGGTGCACCCATTAGATTGCCTTCTCTTGCTTTAAAGAGAAGGTTGGCCCTACCCATACATACAAAATTGTAGTTTATGTTGTAGGTTAGATATGTCTGACACTAGTAATGGAGGTCAGGCATTTCTCCACCTATATAGACTCAAGATTCTTGTGCAAAGCATGCTTTCCACTTATATGAGGATAGCCATTTTCCAATTCAATACTTTAAGGGTTCAACAATAAGAGCGACATACTGTTCTGCAACCTGCTTCAACCAAAATATTGGTAGCTTCTTCCTTAGTCACCCCTTAGTATACTTAGTAAAACATGGACTTAAAAGAAGGATTCACATAAACTTTGTTGAAAATTAATGGATAGTAGTCTAGACATATATATGCCAAAATGAATAGCACTGGAGGGATGGAATTATGAGGGATTGATGTCCAGAGAAGGAATGTTTTCTCCTTGTTTTGCATAAGTAAGTATTGTGGTTTTCAAACAACTGATCCATCATAAAATTTCAATAGTGGTATACTTTGAAAATCCTACCCTTTCCTTTCAGTTATAGAAATTGTCCTGATAATTCTATACATCCTTTTTCACCTTTGTGGTGCCATAGGCTAGCTAGGGTGTGGAATGGACATTGGAAATGCTTTATGTTTTGCTGCACATAATGCAGGAGGGATCATCAAAGCCCCTTCAAGAAAGGAGGAGAGCAGTTCTGAGGAATCTGAGAGCGAAGACTCTAAGGAATCTAAAGACGAGAAAATTGTTCAAAAGGTAAAATATATTCTGTTTGGTTTGGAATTAGGATGATAAAAACTTAAATAGGTTCTTTTCATTTGGAATTAAGATGATGCCGGTGAGTCTTTTTGTAAATATCATTTTTCTCTATGGTTTGATTTATATGTTTTTATTAAATACTTCCTTCAACTATTAATATAAACAATAATGAATAGAGTGGACCGCCAGGTAGCCCAACACAAGAAAGAAAAAAATATACTAAGCTAAAACTCTTTTATCTGTTCAATCCGGCCAAGTGAACTGTCTATCAAAGTTTCCACAGGCAACAACATACAAAAAAATTGTAAAACCATAACTCCATAAGAGCCATGCATTCCACTTGGCATCAACCCATAAAAGCCTTTAAGTTTCCATGAAAATTCCCAAACAATGTACAACAAAATCATAAAACCAAAACTCCATAAAAGCCATGCAGTCCACTTAGCATCAACCGATAAATAACTTATGTTTGCATGAAAATGCCTAAACAACAAAGTTCATGCATAACCATAATATAATCAAACAACTGTTGCAATGAAGCTGCATTTAGAGACTTAGTTACCAAATATGACAATATGTGTGTTCTTGTATGGAAATATGGGGTTTGTGGGGATACAACTCTACTTTTCATGCAACATGGGAATGCTATGGTTGAGTTTTCCTATGTGTTCTTTTTTTCTACATTAGAAATTCCTCATAAAAAGGGCCTATGTGTTCTTTTTTTCAGTAGGATGACTCAAAATAGGAAGAGCTTCCTCAGAAAAAGGGCCTATATTTCATATCTGGCTGATCACATCCTTATTCCAAACCACAGAAAAGTCCTACAGGAAACAACCTCATGACCTGTAGAGTATCCTCTTCTACTCAATATTTGGCTACAGGATTGTACCTTGGACTGTGATTTCTATGAGCCTGAATTTATTCAAGTCATGCTACAGGTTCCCATGTTAAGCTACAGGTTGAATTAAGGATTTACTTGTGGTTTATTGGGTTGATATGACTGTTCACTCTACTACCATAACCATAATCTTTGAAAATATTTTTAGTGTGCATTGGATGCTTCGATTGATGGAGCACTTCTAAAATTTTGCACATCACTCATTACCTTAATTGCAAATATAGACTTCTCTCATGCTTGCGCTAAGATTTGAACCTGATGTCTACAGCATGGAAATTTACCAGATATTTTAGATTTTAAATGTTTACCTTAACTACTATATGTTGAATGGATTTCAAATACTATTTTTCTTGTTCATCTAATTTTTTTAATGTGCATATTTATGTACTAATATGAAAGGTATGTTACCTCTTATCTAGAGTTGTTGCTTTTTTCTGTCTCCTCATTTCTTGTATATCGAACCTCTAGACTCCATTTCTTAATTTCTGTTTCTCAAACCGTTTCTTGTTTCTTTGTTTCTTGTAACATAGAACCAAATCCTGGAAAACTCTGAACTGATGCTCTGTTGGTAAACTAATTCAATTTTTTACGAATGGAAGATTAGAGATTGCTACAGATTAAATATTTTCCTTTTGAAGAATGGAAGATGACGAGAAACCTTGTCTTATATGAGGTTCTGATAAATATCAATTATTTTTTCTATCGGGCTTGAAGACCCTGATGCAAAGGAGGTGAAGGATTTTGTTGAGAAACAAGCAGCCTTAACTGAATCTGTAATACATACTTGTGAGACAAGAGAGAAACTGAAAGAGTGCATCACAACTTTTTTTAACCATCCTATATATGGCTGTCCATCCAAACATGGTGATAAGTACTTCTATTTCTTTAACTCTGGGCTCCAAGCGCAGAGTATCCTGTATGTCCAGGTATACTTCAAAATTCTGAGAAGCGATTGATGGACGTGTTTTGTAAAGGCATTGTTTAAAGGATTATGATCAACTTTTTGTGAAAATTTAATGTCATTTGTGAAAATTTGATTTGTTTCCTGAACACATTTTAGTTATTTGTTAATAATTTGGTTGGATTGTTCTTCCTTTGTTTCTTTATTTCTTCTTCTTCCTTTTTGCGTGTTGGGTGGGGACGTAAAATATGATTTGATTTTTGTTTTCTAAATTTATGATATTCAGGAAAATCTAGAAGCAGAAGCAAAGGTCTTTCTTGACCGTAACAAGCTAAGTGAAGATGGATCAGTGGCATTAAATATTTATGTTGTGAGTGAAAATGCAGAATTCTTGGCAGTTGGCTTAAGCAACAATGGTAGTGACTGGGTGGATATCAATGTTGTTCGGGTGGCATATAAGAGTACAGATCTTGATTCTCTTTCATGTGTAAGTTTTCTGACCACTTATTAAACATCTGTCAATCATTCCATGAGTAGGCATTTGAAAGGACTTAACCAACAAATATATATATTTTTGAGTAGTATATCTTGGCCATCAATCTTAGAGTTGGATCTTGTTAGTTCCTATGATGGTCAATGTAACCAAGTCCTTTGATTCTCTTATTAAGTTGTTGTTTTCAATAACAAATTTGGTGTGACCATATTCTATGCTTGGGGTTGACCATATTCCACATGTATAATTTTTTTTAAACTATACAGATGCCCATCGGTTATCCAACGAGTTGTGGCCCTAGTACGACGAGGTTTCCATAAGTCCGACAAGAGCGATCCATCGGACACCGTCAGAAAACTGACTAGAACCCGTCGAAAATCTGACAAACTGAGCGTCGCACAAACAACAAGGTGAAGTTGGGTAATCCAAAATTCACCATTGGAGCAACAACTAAAGAGTCGTCGGACATTCGACACGTCTCCTTCGAAAATCTGACAAAGCATTCCTTATGTCATTAGGAAAGAGAAGTCAGATTATCGACAAGATTGAGTCGAAAATTTGACGGGGTTTGGCATGTGGTCGAATATCCGACGATATGCCACCGAAGCCAAAAAAAATTGTTGTTGTCGAATTACCAACAGGCTTTTATCGAATTTCAGACATGGAATCCGTCGGATTATGGGCTCAAATTCTGTTGTGACATGGTTTTAAAACCATGTGCAAGGCCTTCTAAACAAACCATGGTTTTATTGTACATGGTTTAGGAGGGCCTTGCACATGGTTTTAAAACCATGTGCAAGGCCTCCTAAACAAACTATGGTTTTCTTGTACATGGTTTAGGAGGGCATTGCAAATGATTTTAATACCATGTGCAATGCCTCCTAAACAACCCATGGTTTTATTATACATGGTTTAGGAGGGCCTTGCACATGGTTTTTAAACCATGTGCAAGGCCTCCTAAACAACCCATGGTTTTATTGTACATGGTTTAGGAGGGCCTTGCAAATGGTTTTAAGACCATGTGCAAGGCCTCCTAAACAACCCATGGTTTTAGGAGGGCCTTGCATATGGTTTTAAAAACATGTATGGGGGAGATGTTGTAATGTTTGTTCCTAACAAAATAAAAATAATAAAAAATATTATATGTTGGCCATAAATAATATTAAATATTAATAATAAAAATATGACATGTCGGCCCTAAATAAAAAGATGTGTCTTTTGTTTTGAATCAAATCAATGGCTATATATAGGACACACCAAAGTTGATATCTCAATGAGTACAATAGGTAAGAAGAGGTTTGCACCTTGAGAGATTTGATCCATCTCAGCACTTGATAGATCCTAGGATTTGGATCTAGGCTGGTTAATAATATCATTTAAATATTCATAACAACTCACCTGTTAACTCTAGACTAACCCAACATGTTTTTCCAACTATCGTTAATGAGACAATATAGAGTACCCTTCACTAGATAACGCCTCTAACATAGTGTGACATCGCATATGCTTAGTGTGATGTGAATTTTTTTAATATTTTCCTTAGGAGGCCCATTTTAGACCTCAAATTCGCTCTAACTATCCCACAAAATTCATGACTATCAAATAAATAGCCATGATCCTTGTTGTGATTGTTCAGTCGATGGTAATGCAATTTGCTGACATTCAGTTTGAGATGTTGTATGGCCCATAAAAGCTCCTACAACACAGAATAAATGGATTAAAATGAGGAAGGGGAAGAGACCTCTTACATGGTGTTCACGAAATCCAAATCTTACGGTTGGTTTGTCTGCTACAAGATCCATAAGTTTTTGAGGAAATAAAATTCGCTAACGTAGGAAAGTACAAATGATTTCAAAAATTGGTCTCCAGCTTTATTTATAAGGCTTCCACCAAAAATTTATGCATCCCATTTGAGAGCTCAAAAGATATGATTGTTGAGCCATCAACACTATTGGAATCCAAATATCACCCTCTTTCACATAGCATAACCCGGTTATTACCCTTAGCAACTTCTCCAGGAGGCCGTTTCCCAAACCATGTTCATTACTCAATTATAGTAACTCCATTTTTTATACCATTCACACCTTTGGTTTTTCTATTTCAAGTACTTTAATTTTGTGGTCTAGATTTCACGTGTATGTATATATCATCTAAGGACCATTTATCCCACATACACACAACAAATAATTGTTGACATTATAGGTATATGTTCTATACTCACATATAGGTGTATGTTATCCCGTTTTTATCAATGCACATTACCTTTTCAACACCTATTGAATCTGCTATAAGTTCCACCCTAGCTCAGCATGGGTATTCACCCACTTGAACTATACTAAGACCACTTGCCAGGAAAAATTGATATTCCTTTATGAGTTGTCATATTTCTACAATCTCTTGTGTTATGGAACCCATGCTATATAATCCAATTAGGAGTGGGATTCTAGATAAATTACATTTTTTAATAAAATGCCTCATATCTCTTACTTCTTATAATCCCAACCTAACACCTTCAGACTCTCATTAATCTAACCAAGTCTTAATGGATTGACATACCAGATGGCCAAGTGCATCCCATTTGTCTCTCATTTCCTCCATGAATTGAAGACCATTTGCATGTCTCTTCATCCCCCATCAAACATACCAAGGAGACCCACTCTAAGGGCCCATCCCATGTTCATTATCATCACACTTAGCACATAACATCAATTCATTTGATTTCATTCATCGAGGAGGTTTATGTCTCCTTGTTTATAATATATAGATTCTTTTATTCATTCATAAAAATATAAATACAAAAACATATACAAATAATTCACAAAAACTAAAACAAGGAAAACACCAATATTGATACCATTTTTTCAATCCATCAATATTTATTTACTTGGAATTAGTCCTTGTTTCCTTAGTTAGAGCATCTTCATTGAGTCACCCATGAGGAAATTCCATTCAAGCCACATACTAAACCTCTTGTTTCCCAATATCAGACACTCTGATTCAGCTGAGTTATCATCCCCTCTTGGCATTAGTTTATATTCAAGTCACCTAGTCCACCAATTTATGATAGTTACATCATCCCCAATACCCACTTTACTTAACTATCCCTTTTTAAAACTCAACATCATGCTATATTATGTTAGATCGGGCCTTATTATTTCCCCGAGTCTTGCACTCATGTTCTAACCAAAGGAACTATTGAGTCCTGATCTCATTGATCAAAGCTTTCTTTATATCCTTGTCAAAGTAATAATCATTTACAAGTAGTTAGTTGTTGATCCTTATGACTTAGAAGGAACTCTCTTTCTTTGTTCTATAGTACTAACTACAAATTCAATTTTTTTCTAGGAGCACATAAGATAGATTTTATGTACCTTGGTCGTCATTCATCATTACAAATGGTTGAGCCTGGGTTGAGAACAAAGAGTTATCATTGCTATCTAACCCAATAGGCCCTCCTATGTTCAATTTTAACTCATTGTCACATCAAGGGAGAGCATATAATATAATGGTTATGATGTCCCAATTCATTCAAAAACCTTTGGGATTGTATGACTATCCCATTCTTCAAGCAAGAGCCCCATGCTTCTATGACTATCCAAGAAATATAATTTCAATGAATATATGTGGATGGAGATTTTAGATATCAATCCTAAGAATATTTATATAGAAATATGTTATTTTGTGTCTATTAATTCTACCTTCTATAAGAAGCACGATTTAGATAAAGTTTTTCCTTACAACAACTTAGAACATGATATTTATAGTCAAATAAATGAATGCAATATCCTCTTGTTAGGATACTTTAATGTTAGAAAAACAACTAACCAAGATATTATCTTAAGTAATGATTCTAACCCTAATCCTCTATGGCTAGATTAGGACTTTGTTTTAGCTAGAAAATACAAAAGAAACTTTTAAGAATTGGTTGAGAATTTGTTTAGTATCAAGCTGATCAAGCTCTATAATTCTCAAGATATAATAATTTCCATTAGTCTTATGAAGTTTCCTAACTCCAACCAAATGAATTGTATTCGTGGGCTTAGAAGTAGTGTCATAAATTCTATGATATCTGATATCTCCATATACAACCAAATAGTAAATTTTGACATGTTAAATGACCATCATCCTAATTCTGACCACTAACATTTAATCCTAACTCTAAACTTTGTTGATGTATTTGTAACTTCAGAATGTTTTCACTTGTATATTTCTGATTGTATTTCATTGTACCCCGAAGGAGATGTTTGTTCCTCCGACCGGGAGAGTCATTAATATAATAAAGTCATGTAAAGTCATTGAGGTTAACCCTCCATTGTAAGTCGGGGCAATAGACCCCACAGTTGACTCATATTAGGGTTATTAGACTTTCCTAGTGAAGTCGGCCCTGTAGAGTAATTGTCAAGTGGAAAATAGGTATAAATAGAGAGTGAGACTCTCTATTTGATACAGACACTCACTCAACAGTAGCGCATGAGTGAGAGAGGAGTAGCTCGCACAAGTGAGAGAGAGAATAGTTGTCGGATATCATCTTTGTATCTTTGGGTTTTACTTTTGTTATTGGTGCTCATTCTATCTCTGAAGAAGTTGCGGATTTTTTCTCCTTTATGGTTTCCCCGAGGAAAAATATTTGCGTCTCTTGCCTCTTGTGATTATTGTTGTGCATGTTATTCTCTCAGATAAGATCCTAGATCATATTGATTAAACGATACAAATCTAACATGGTATCAAATCCTCTTTGAAAGAAAGCACTATGCAACTGCGGGAACTAAGGCTTCCTTGTTGAAGGTGTTCTCTCCATAGATCATCAAGAAAGGAGGGCTAGGCTAACACACCTCATATTCGCTATACTCTAGGAGATATGGTTCCTATAAATCAGGGTTCCAGCCTCCTCCAAAATACAGTCATAAACATGTGACCTAGCGATATTTGCTATATCTTGGGCTAGGAAGGTCCAAACGAAATTTCGCAGGATGTTGCAGGTAGGGAACGAACTGTAGTTTCTGTGGTAAGGTTTTCTAACCCAGAATGTGAAACAATGACATGTGTCATTCTGTACACGTTCTCTATGATGAATATTCCCCAAAACAGTCACTTTGGGAAACTCAACATAAGTCCCACTTGGAGAATCCATTTCTACTCTAACCTATGGGGTTGGAAATAAGACTTATCAAGATATCACAGTGAGAAGTTGCAGAAATTAAGGATCTGAACCTTCGGAGATACATCAGAAGCAATATCAATCATTTATGCAGAAGAAATTGGAAAACTAGGGATTCTTGTTCTAGGAGCTTCCCTCCACTATTTTCAGAAAAGGAGTACATTGGAAAAATTGCCTTGAAGAGGCACGTCTTTCTATCCAAACAAAAGTTTTGAAAATTAGTGTTTCTCTAACAAACCCTAGATCGACCAGCTCCAAAACCAGGACGAACACCTCAAATCTGTAAGATCTAAATTTTTGTTATTTACATTTGAGGTTCTCATTTCAAAATGACTAATCACACCAGCTTGATGACAAGCTTTGTGAAGCTGACAACTTCCAAGTATGTAAGTATAGGAACTTTGTGATCCTTGAAGAAATTGACTTAGATCAGCATTTCAGTAAATAAGTTCTAAGAGCCGGAGGGAGATGAGGCTAAGGCTAGTGCCAAGAGAATCATTGTAGATTCTATTAAAGATCATCTCATCCCTCATGTGTCATCCTTGAATAAACCAAAAGGAAGTGTTCGTTGATATGAATAAGAAATCGAAGAAGAATAAGATATTGTTATAACCACCTTGAATGGCCTCCCAGGATCATGGGATTCATTCATTCGAGGAATGTGTGCCAGAAGGAAGTGTTTACCTTCAACAGACTCTGGGAAGAGTGCACACAAGAAGAAGCTTGACTCATTATAAGAGAAGAGAAGATGGAGCAACTGAATATCAAGCTCTCACAATTCAAAGAAGATCCCTCAAGCGATGAGGAATATGAAGGACTCAATTCTTGAAGAACCTCTTATCCATCTTAGCATTTGGATAAGAAATGATGATGTTTTGAATGAAGAAGATGATGAAGTTGAAGGCTTAAGAAGGAGTATACCCATGAAACAAATAAAGATAAGTATTTGAATTGTCTTTTCCTATATATCTAGTTTTTTATATGACATTGTTTAGTTGTGAAAAGTATTATGCATGATAGAATGTCTGCATTAATGAACAATATACTACTAATATGCATGTTATGGGTAAGTATCCTATAGTGCTATACAACACTCTATTGCTACTTATCTAGGATGAAACCGATTTGCTGACATATTGGGATTAGTGCACAATCTCAATAATGTTATGGTAGAGATGGGAGGAATCTAGAAAGTTTCTGTGTATACGATATATGGATGAATGTTGTATTGGCTAAAATAGTTGCATGATTATTTATTTATGCATAAGATTTTCCATTATGAATATGCCCTGTGAAATGTTTCTAACCATACAACTGGTGCATTTGACTTGTAGGAAAGATCGCGTACAATTTCCTACAAGAAAACAAGGATGAGACTTGTTCCGAATAACAAGTAACAATAGTTCAAGATTCACTCCAATAAGCATACATGAAGATGAACCTGAAGCTTCCATAGAGAAAGAAAAAGCTTCAGAAGAATATAAATGAAGAATAGTATGATGATACTTCAAAACGCCTCAGACACACTCTATTTATGTGATACTGTTGAGTGACATCATTGATGCAGAGCCTTCTAGCTATGAAGAAGTAGACAAGAAGAAAGGGAAGGAGACTATGATCAAAGAGTACCAGTTCAAGGAGAATGATGTATAGGATGCGGTATCGAGACCTGAAGGGAAGTTTGTAGTGTCTTCCATATGGATCTACAAGATCCAGCATGCAGTGGATGGCAACATCGTGGGATACAAGGAAATATTCGTAGCACGCGTCTTCTCAGAGAAAGAAGGCATAGACTACAAAGAGACATTTACAGCCACTAGGAGTTGAGACACATGATAGGAAGACTCATGTGTGCAAATTAAATAAGGCCTTGTGCAAGCTTAGAAGGCACCCATGGAATAACACATACATGAAGAGCTTGAATATCATCTAGATTGATGAATATATTAACCTTTGCTACAATACTGAAGAGGAAAGCCTATAGAGGATGGCAAGCTCATAGATGTGTGCGAGAAGAACTTTTCAACAAAGTTCAAGATAGAGGATCTTGGTATCCAATGACCCTAGATGGATACATAGAATATTGTAGCATACGAAGCTACGTGTCACTCCATCACAGAATTTTTCAATACATAGAGTACGAACGCAGAGGAAGATGATGCTCCACTTCAAAGGGAGTGACTGCAGAATATCTTGAGGTTCGACATGATACAACAGGATGGAAAACTTACTGATGGCTCTAGGCTTTACTAACTGATGGCTCTAGGATTTACTGAGAGTAAAGCATATTCCAACCTTTACTTCAAGGTTGAAGGCACAATACCATTGATGCTCCTCTTATATGTCGATGACATGTTCCTGACAAGAAAAGAGGAACTCTTTAAAGTTGCTAGAAGGAGACTTGATGCTGAGTTCAAGATGAAGGACTTGGGTATGATGCATTACCTTCTATGCATGGAGGTGTGGAAGAGTGCGGATGGAATCTCCCTTAGACAAGGGAATTATGTAGTGGAGATCCTAAAGAGGTTCGGGATGATGGACTGCAAGGCCATGGCCACACCTATGGCATCGAACACGGAGATATTGAGTGATGCTTCATCAAAGATGGTTGATGCCACGATGTATCATTAGATGATTTGATGTCCCCAACGAATACAAGACTAGACACATGCTTTGTTGTGAATGACCTGAGCCAGTTCCTGACGGATCCGAGACATGCTCACCTGGTTCCAAAGAATGCAGTGAGGTACCTGAAGGGTACAATTGAGTATGGACTCAAGTATGATATGGATCAGAAGACAAAACTGCATAGTTATGTTGATTTGGATTGGTAGCGCCACTGAGAAGAATAACACCTTGGGTTGCTTCTTCAGTTTGAGATCCAGTATGGGCTACTGGTTTGGCAAGATGGAGTCCTGCATGGTGTTGAGTACAACTGAGGAAAAATATGTTGCCACTTGCTCAGCTATTTGTGAGGTAGTATGTTTCTTTTGAAAGATGTTATTTGATTTGATTGATCTGACTTGCCTTTTTGTATGATGTGGAGAGGAGCAGTGAAGCTCCAGTATGTGATCCAGGTCGAGATTTCTCGAAAGAGGGAGTGATGAGTTCTAGCATAGCCGGTGAGACAGGTTGTCTGAGCATAAAATCATGGCGAAGCTCGTAGGTTGCTCATACGTAATCAATCATGTAGGTTTTCCTCGGATGTAATTAGTCCTGGAAAAGCTCGCAGGTTATTCTTGGATGTAATCAACCTTGATGTGATTCTATGCTAGAAATGGCCATATTGAAGTTTGAGTACTTCATAGAGAAGCTTGGTGTTCTTCAGATCGATATTCCTTCCAAGGGGAAGTGATGAGTCCGACAGCCTTTCCGACATGGTGGCAGGCTGGGCCTCCCATGGTTGGATGTAAGTGCAGATCCTTTCTGACATGGTGGCAAGCTAGGCCTCCCATGGTGATATGTAAGTGATGAGCCTTTCTAACATGGTGGCAGGCTGGGCCTCCCATGGTTAGATGTAAGTGTTGAGCCTTTCTGACATGGTGGCAGGCTGGGCCTCCCATGGTCGGATGTAAGTGCTGAGCCTTTCTAACATGGTGCCAGGCTGGGCCTCCCATGGTCAGATGTAAGTGCTGAGCCTTTATGACATGGTGGAAGGATGGGCCTCCCATGGTTAGATGTAAGTGATGAGCCTTTTCGACATAGTGGCAGGCTGGGCCTCCCATGGTCAAATGTAAGTGCTGATCCTTTTCGACATGGTGGTAGGCTGGGCCTCCTAAGGTCGAATGTAAGTGCTGAGCCTTTCCAACATGGTGGCATGCTGGGCCTCCCATGGTCAGATGTAAGTGCTGAGCCTTTTCAACATGGTGGCAGGTTGGGCCTCCCATGGTCGGATATAAGTGTTGTTGGCCTAATCTTCCTTCTTATCTCGGCCTGAGGTTCAACAACAACACAATACCAACAAAATATCAAAATACATTGGACACCTGCGAGGTAGATGCAGTATCACCCGATATATCTTAATGTGTAACTACCAGAACCATGTTTCCGCAGTTGGCGAGGGATTATAGTCCCTTGGCGCATGACCAAGGCACTCGACAAAGATGGAGGGATGGAGTCTATTATTGTGCGATAGAGGTGCAACTGTGTGCCACAACCGACGTACGGCACAACTTTGTCCTTGCAACTTAACAACTGGTGCAACTGTGTGACACAGTTGATTCCTTACTTCTAATTGATAGTGTGTGACTCATATTGTAACTTAGCAGCTTAACAATGAAATCATACATAACATGTCGACCATGCTTTAGACATTCATGCATTCATTTACTGATTGGAAATATTGAAACATACATTCAACAGTAACTGTAATAATGTAAATTAAGAAAACATTCACATAAACATTCAACATTCAACAACATTCACCCATTTGACACAAGAAATAACATGGAAACCCATCTGGGAAAAACCACCAAGATGCTTTTCATCTGGAATGAGAAATGTGTATAGCACCTTGCAGTATGTGACTTGCATATTGTTCTGAGATATATCTAATGGACTTGGATTCTTCTTTCTCGCATGCTCTATGTTTTATTCTTTTATCTACTCCTACTGATCCGCACACAGCCTAGATCGATTCTTCTACTCTACTCTCTGCGCACTCAGCTGTAGATCTGCGGCTCAACAACCTTCTACTATCAGACTCCTCTCTGATCTTATACAATAATTCTACTCTTATCGACTCTTAATGAAGCTAACTAAATCTACTTCTTGAAGCTACCTCTCCAAGCTAACAACAAACAATACTGAAGCTAACCCTTATGCATAGTGGGTTCCTCCTACTTATAGTATTTACCAGACCACGCAGGGACGACTGAGTACAACTCAGTTATTACATACTCAAGTAGCTACAAAATATCTATGTTACATTAATGTCGGCCCATACCTATCCACAAAAGTCTTGCATGACATTAACCACATCCTTAACTAGCCGCGGAAACTTCTTTCAGTCTGTCAGTATAGGTCATAACTAGCTGAAAAAATTGTCCTTTAGCCTTTCACTGGTTCGTCCTTCTGCAGTCCTCCTTGACTTTCTCCTGCCCTGCTTTAACTCTTCTACCTGCCTCTTCCATCGACATGGATCTTCCTTTCCTTGTCGCAGTGATCCTCGTCGCAACTACTTCTACTCTACGCTCGTTCTTCTTCCTTTACCTACTTTTCTTTCATCGCCTGTTTTTCCTCTTGCGCTTGCACGTCAAATTCTTCCTTATGCACTTTTCCTACCCCAGCAGGCCCCCAACAATCACATGTGGCTCGTTCTGAGCCACTAAGCAAAAATGATGCCTCTGTAAAATTTTAGTGTTCTACAAAACTCATGCTTTTGGTGCTGGCTGCAATACGAGACCTACCTTGTCCTGAAATTCCTTCAAAATTTGTTGCACCCTGGAAACTTCCTACATTACTTCCTCTTCTTGTTTGGACAATTGTTCCACACGATTGGAACTGATATGTTCTGACGGTCCCTCTCCTAACGACAGAGTGATATTCTGGAGCTTCTACTGGATAGGCTGAAGAAGCCCTGTAACTCGCTCTGCCTTCGACTGATGTTCTGTTATTTCATCATTTCTTTTATGCTCTTGGTCGTGGATAGTTTTTGCTTCATGTTGGAGCTGCTTCAGCTTTGCGACCTTTGCGCTCCTTTCTTTGATTGGAAGCTTCTTCATGTCTACCTTTACCGCGGTGATTTTTCAATCATCTTTTCGTGCATCTTCCTTAATATTTTCCACCATCTCATTGTCCAAAAGTGCTTCCCACATCGTGGGAATGACTTCAACTACCTCAGTGCAGATTGTTTCTCCTTATGTTATCCTTTCCCCAGCCTCAGACACTGCTTTGTTGTGCTCTTCAAGTACCTCAGGAGGTGTGCTGGGTACCTATTGTGCTTGAAGCTCTTCCACTTGCTTCTTGAGTTCCACCACGATCTTGGAGAGGCAACCAACCCTGGAAACTGAATCTT
Organism: Pseudotsuga menziesii; assembly: GCA_001517045.1. Classification (NCBI taxonomy): domain Eukaryota; kingdom Viridiplantae; phylum Streptophyta; class Pinopsida; order Pinales; family Pinaceae; genus Pseudotsuga; species Pseudotsuga menziesii. The sequence goes on along the minus strand of LPNX010783184.1, from coordinate 12,716 downwards.
CATCCTCTTGACCTGCTTCTGGTGGGAACTCCGCGATCGTGCTTTTGATGGCTTCAGCTAGTGCAAGCCTGCTCTGTTCTCTGGCCTCAATTTCCTGTTCCTTTTCTCTAAGGAGGGTCTTACACGCTGTCACCTTTCTTTTTTGCTTGGTCTTCTGATATTCCACAACAACAGAACCATTTGTTGGCCTAATCTTCGTTCTTGTCTCGACCCAAGGTCCAATAACAACACAATACCAACAAAACACCAAAAGACACCGGATCGATGGAGCAAGCTCAGTCGGCAACACCCATGAGGTAGGCACTGTCTCACCCAAGATATCTTAATGTGTAACTGCCATAACTGTGTTTCCATAGTTGGCGAGGGATTATAGCCCCTTGGCGCGAGACCAAGGCGCTCGACAAAGATGAAGGGATGGAGTCTATTACTATGCAACAGAGGTGCAACTGTGTGCCACAACCGATGCGCGACACAACTTTGTCCTTGCAACTTAACAACTGGCGCAACTATGTGACGCAGCTGATTCCTTACTTCTAATTGACAGTGTGCGACTTATATTGCAACTTAGCAGCTTAACCATGAAATCATACATAACATTTCGACCATGCTTTAGACGTTCATGCATTCATTTATTGATTGGCAATATTGCGACATACATTCAACAGTAACTGTAATAATGTAAAGTAAGAAAACATTCACATAAACATTCAACATTCAACAACATTCATCCATTTGACACAAGAACTAACGTGGAAACCCATCTGGGAAAAACCACCAAGGTGTTCTTCATCTGGCATGAGAAATGTGTATAGCACCTTGCAGTCTGCGACTTGTAGACTATTCTGAGATACATCTAATGGACTTAGACTCTTCTTTCTCTCATGCTCTCTAATTTATTATTCTATCTACTCCTACTGATCCGCACACAACCTGGATTAACTCTTCTACTCTAGTGTCTGTGCACTCAGCTGCAGATATGTGGCTCAATAGCCTTCTAATATCAGACTCCTCTCTGATCTTTTACAATACTTCTACTCTTACCGACTCTTAATGAATTTAATTGAATCTAATTCTCAAAGCTGCCTCTCCAAGCTAACAACAAACAATATTGAAGCTAACCCTTATACAGAGAGGATTCCTCCTACTTATAGTATTTACCAGACCGCGCAGGGTTGACTAAGTACAACTCGGTTATTACAGACTCAAGTAGCTACCAAATATCTCTGTTACATTAATGTTGACCCATACCTAGCCGCAAAATTCCTACATGACATTAACCACAGCCTTAACTAGCCATAGAAACATCTTTCAGGCTGTCAGTATAGGTCATAACTAGCCACAAAACTTGTCCTTTAGCCTTCCATTGGTTTGTCCTTCTGCAGTCTTCCTTGACTTTCTCCTATCCTGCTTTAACTCTTCTACTTGCTTCTTCCACCGACTCGGATTTGCCTTTCCTTATCGCAATGATCCTCATCGCAACTTCCTTTACTCTGCGCTCACGCTTCTTCCTTTACCTGCTTGTCTTCCGTCGTGCGCCTGTTTTTCCTCTTGCACTTGCACATCAGATTCTTCCTTATGCACTTTTCCTGGCCCAACAAGTGTTGAGACCTACATCCAGCATGAAAAAGGGTTGGCACTGTAGATAAATACCTACATGGAGGCTAGGCCTACATACAACATGAAAAAGGGCTGGCTCTGTAGAACTTTCTATGACAATTAGATTTAAGAGATAGCACCATTTGTTGGAGATAGCGGCAGTAGTGATGATGATGATCTAGTAATGAAGACTTGTGATGATGAACTGTGTCAAGAGAATACCTTCCTAGCTAAGAGGGAGTGTTGATGTATTTGTAACTTCGGAATGTATTCACTTATATATATCTTATTGTATTTCATTGTACCCCGACGGAGATGTTTGTTCCTTCGATCGGGAGAGTCATTAATATAATAAAGTCATGTAAATTCATTGAGGTTAACCCTCCATTGTATGTTGGGGCAATAGACCCCACAGTTGAGTCATATTAGTGTTATTAGAATCTCCTAGTTAATTCAGCCCTGTAGACTAATTGCCAAGTGGAAAACAAGTATAAATAGAGAGTGAGACTCTCTATTTGATACACACACTCACTCAATAGTAGCGCATGAGTGAGAGAGGAGTAGCTCACACAAGTGAGAGAGAGAATAACTGTCAGAGATCATCTTTGTATCTTTGGGGTTTACTTTTGCTATTGGTGCTCATTCTATCTCTGAGGAAGTTGTGGGGTTTTTCTCCTTTATGGTTTCCTCGAGGAAAAATCTGTGTGTCTCTTGTCTCTTGTGATTATTGTTGTGCATGTTATTCTCTCATATAAGATCCTAGATCATATTGATTAACAATAAAAATCTAACAAACTTTTCTAGACACATAATCCCCATAACAAAGAATTTTAATCACCAAAAACACTAGATATTCAATCAAGGAAAAACAATTATTTTTTAAAATGATTTAAATAATGAATTATATTTACTAATAAAGAAGGAGAATATTGAGGACCTTTATCATAATTTTATCACAACCATCTCTACTTCCATTAACAAGTTCTTTATCAAGGTGTCATGTTCAAAATAATATAGAATTACCATCCCTTGGTATGATAAAGAATGTAAGCATGCTATAAAATCCATTAGCAAGGTTGCTAACGAATCTTTAAAATCCAACAAGATATATAGGGACAAAGGCCTAATTAAAAGGGAAAAGGGTACGATATAAATATAGAAGCTTTTACACCTCTATATTCTAGATCCTAATAAAATATGGAGGCAAATTCTAAGTTGTAAATATAAAGAAAACAATATGATTATCTCGAGGGACTGGAATTCCTACCTTAAACATTTTTTATGAAGCCCTTGATGTCATGAACAACATTCAAACCCTTTCTACAGAGGAATATGTGTTTTCCTTAAAAGACATAGAGATTGAGGTTATGCGTATTGCAAAGGAGAAAAATATGGAAATCAAAGGATACAAAGGAAACATCTTAAAAATTGTTGGGCCTATCATCATCCCTCACATCCATAAGTTTTTTAAATTAGCAGTCAAGTATGGTTTCCCTAAACCCTGGACAAAACGCTTCATTGTTCCTACTTTTAAAAGTAGAGATAAAATCAATCCCTCTAATCATAGTACCATTATGATTAGCCCTCTTTTAGCCAAGCTAGATGGAATTATTTTCGAAAATAACATCATCATATGGATAGACAGTCACAAAAAAAAAGAGTGAAAGACAAGGTAGTATTTATGATCTATCATTCAATTGTGGACCACCTCGTTACACTTAGGCCCATTGTTATGGAGTGTCACAATAATAAAACCAATATTTTGTGTTGCTTTGTTGAATTTAGAAAAACACTTGACACAATGCTCAAAACTAATCTTTGTAATATATTAAAAGAGTTCAAAATATCTTTGAAACTGAGAGTTTCTGTGATAAGGTTATAAGATAATGTTATTGCCAACTTTAGGAACTCTGAAGGCTAGTTAGGATAAATTAATTGTAATATACGAGTCAAGCAAGATTGTCCCATCTCCCCTACTCTTTTTGGTATATACATTGACAAGTTAGAGGGTTATTTGGAAGAACTAGGTTGTGTCGACACTAATCTAGTTGGTATATTCATCATCCTTCTTCTTTGCAGGGATATTATCGTTCATAAAGTGAGGAGTCCCTATGATCTCGACATGAACTAAAAAATCTCAGGGATTTTCGCTCTAGTACAGGTATGAATATTACCACCAACAACAAAAAGGTTATCATAATCAAATCCAAAAGGATATTTATGGCATTAATTTCATGTATGACAACAATCATCTTGGAGGAAGTGACTTCATGCAAATATCTCATAATTGAACTTCATCACAAGCTTAACTAGAACTATAGCATTAGGGAAATTTTTTAAGGATAAATACTTATTTTAAAGTGTAGAAAGCTTGACAAATCTTGCAAACTCTCAAAATCCCAACCATAAAATGTTTGGAAATATTTTTGTAAAAATATTTAAATTTCCAATGATTTTATATAGTTTATTGAAAAAATGGCGATTTTAAGAATAAAATAGTTTTGTTTTATAGAATTTGGAAAATCATTTTAGAAAAAATGGAAATTGGCAATTTTTTTTGTGGGAAAAAAACATGCAAAATTAGGCCATGGGAAAAATTTAGCCCCTAAAAATTTTCATTTATTGCGTTGAAAAAAGGATTATTGGTGACTAGAAATCTTATTATGGACTTGAAAACACTTGTAAATTAGCAAACCTTTGGCTTTGGGATGATAAGAAACTCCTATTTGAGATTTTGGCCACTCCTATTACCTTATATAAATGTGAAATTTGGGGTTGCAACATCCCTAAGAATCATAGAGAATGATAGAACAAATCCAAAAGTGTTTTATAACATATAATCAAAATTAAAGGTAATACACCCAATGTTATCATCATCATATAAGTGAGTCTCTATCCCATTGAGAGCATGACTATGACTAGGTACCCAATCTATAAGAAAAAAGATTTAAAAAAAAACATGGGAGACAATCGGCTCCCTAAGATTGCTTCATCTCCAGTCAAAACCATTTGTAGCTTACGTGAGGTTGGCATAAAGATGCCAAGTCTTGCTGAAATCATTGGGGAGTCGAGGAAGAGGAGACTCTATAGAATAGTGATAATATCATATAAATTTAAGGAGAAGTTATGGTGTGATAAATAATTAGAGGATAAGATAAAATTAAGATACTATAAAGACATGATAAACTCTAATCTAGAAAATCAAAAGTATATATGTGTTTTAACTAGTGTAAAGAATAAAATCGGCATTGCTAAAATACGAACAAACTCTCACAAGCTCCATAGTGAAACATGGCACTGGACAATTCCTAAAATGTCGTGGGACGAAAGAATTTATCATCTTTGTGACACTAACAGGGCTGACGATGAAAAACACTTTCTCTTGGAATGTTCTACATACACCCACATTAAGTCACAATTTCAAAACATTTGCTATAATTTTGACATTCCTAACATTTTAATTGATCATTACTATGGTGATTTAGGAATGCTTATCTTAAAGCTTTCATAGCATAAAGATAAAATTATAAAAAAACCCAAGTAGTTCCTAGTATTTTTTAATATTTTTTGAACCAAAATTGAATTCAAAGATAAATATCATAAATAATATATATTAAAAATATTTTAAAAAATAATATTAATCTTAATATATAAATAAATACAAAGCATTCTAAACAGGCGACATTTTCACTTTTTTTTATGTCATTCATCGACAAGATTTTGATGCAATCCACAAAGAGTTTTTTAGATTCTCTGAAATCAATTTTAAAATTGCTTAATCAAGAAACCATGAAGATATCCAAACCTAATAAATCAATCTATAAAATCCAAATCCTGATTTGAATAACACAAAATCTAAATTTTAAAGGAGAATCCCCAACTCCAAATAAAAAATTCGTCATAAAGACGAAATTGTCTCACTTTTAAACTACTATAAACATTGCATTCCAAAAGTAAAATAAAAATATAATATAACACTAACACGTAAATTAATTTTGCAATAAAATATCATTCTCATTAAAACACCATAGCATTTGTGTGTTTCTATTATTTAAATGACAATTATATTGATTCTCTTTATCCACCAATTTATCCGATTTTAAAACATTTAAATTAATAAAAAACTAAATTCTAAAGTTAAAATTTATGATAGTAGGAGTGTATTTATTTTATGTTTCAATAGATCTTGTAATTCTTTTGGTAAAATTCAATTTGTTTTTTGTAAATTTTTTATTTGATATATATGAATAGTTCATGTATATTAATTTGGAGTAATTTGAAAAATTATGAGAGTTTAAATTAAGGTTTTGCAATATTCAATACAATTTTTATTTAAATTTTTATTTTTTTAGGCTATTATTGCTCTGGTGGAGGTGACGTTATCCTAGGTTCGTGTGCCCCAGGACCTGGCGGCGACGTGATGTCAACAATGTTATAAATGCATCAGAGAATTTTCTCTGGCAATTTCTTGGCGATAGAATTATGAGGTTGGTTTCTCAGGAGTATCTTCGTGGCAGGGTAATGAAGCAGGCTATTGTGTTATTTATCACTGATGCTAGTTCTTCTTTGGGATATACAAGATCTGTAGGCTCTTCTTCAACTGTCGAATCTACAAAATTACTAAATATGACGTGGCCATATTTATGATTCCATCTTTTTCACATTTATGACTCTACTTTTGCGGTGATCACACTTTACAGAATACTTGGCCATATTTTGGTTTTAAATGAAAACATTTACTTATCCACACAACAGGGTTATGAGGGATGGTTAGAATCAACTAAAGTTTTACTGTGTTGAAATATGGGTTTTGTGTTTCTTGAAGGTTTTTCATGATGCAAGGTTTTGTGTTTCTCGAAGGTTTTTCATGATGCAGGGTCAAGGCCATTTTTAATGCCAATGTTTGGGGTTCGAGTCAGCCTCATTTTATATGCGACATGAACATTAGTTGTTGGTTAATTTTGTTTAGGCATAACTTCCACGAACTTATATAACTTACTGGGCACTCGAAACAATGCTAAAATGTAAGATGGCAGGAATTCAAGGTTTATGCCTGCAGCTTTCACTCTATCTCCTCCTCATCAATGGATAAGTTAATGCAACAGAAGTTTCTTCTCCAAGGATAACTAGAGGCAGCTTCCCAAAGAATTTCAAGTTTGGTGTTGCCACGTCTGCTTATCAGGTGGTTCCTTCCACATCAATCCCTTGTATACTTTCAATATAATAATCAATATTACAATCTGTACCAGTGCTCTGCTTGTTAATTTCTTGACAAATTCTTCCTTGTTTTATAGGTAGAAGGAGACGCCCAAGAAGGTGGGAGAGGCCCTAGCATCTTGGATACCTTATGGTGCATTCCAGGTTAGATGCATGAATACTCCAGAGTCCATAGATGCATGAACGTTAATGCCAATGGCGCAATGGTTTTTAAACATTTATTGTTAGTGAATTACGTTAATGCAGAGGGAATCGCTTACTACAACAATCTAATTAACGAGCTCCTCGAGAATGGTATCTCACGATCATCTAGATTTTTACATCGTACTAATTTTATAATTCATCTTGACGTAGCTCTAATTCATCTTCTAATAAACTCTTGTTTCAAAAAACATGTAAGAGTTTCACATATCCGGTTTTATATTGAGAATACTCTCTAATTTGAATTTTCAACTATCATTGTATAAATTATGGATATTGTAGTTGTCTTTATCTTTTCATGTACTCCACAAAAGTACATGTATTCTAGTTTTTTTTAATTTAGGGATAAGTCTAGATATAAATAATGTTGTACAACTTATCATTACTTAACTTTTTTTTTTAAATTTATCAAATTATACTATATTATAATACTCTTTTTTTTAATTTATCAAATTATATTAGATTATAATACTCTTCATATGTTTATAATACTCTCAAACAAATTATAGGGTAAGTATTGTATATATCCATTCAATATTAGTTGTTTAATTGAAAGTAAGTTTCTATGAATATAACCACTATTTTAAACAAGTGAAATAGCAGCAAGGCTGCTTATACCTGCCTCTTAGAAATATTTTATTGTGATATTGTATATAGTTTAAAGCTAAAAGTTAAAGAAATTATGAAACATTCAAACTTGAAACAATGTATAATTACTTGTTGCCATGGTACTTATATTTCTATGTGAGATTACTTGTTGTTTATAAGTTGTTGCATTACTTGTTACTTCTTGTAACTGTCATTGTTTATATTTCTATGTGTATATCAATTAATTAGTTATTAAGTAAGTCCTTGAAATTAAAGATCCAAAATGAGTTTACTTGTCTGTGAATAGGAGAGCTTTTGTCACTACCAATAGTTGAGATAAGCAACATAGATGCCTAGTACTTGGCTCTTAAAAATAGTTTAATAAATATTACGTAAGAAATGGATATTGAATAACATTAACAATGTTGAATGCCTAATAAATACTTAACAATATAGATATTAAAAATGTAACAACAATTGGAGATTTTGAAAAATCTGAATTCCAATGTAAGCACCAACTATC
>LPNX010783183.1:84337-125391 GCA_001517045.1 Pseudotsuga menziesii | reverse complement strand
GACCTGTCTTCTTAGCGGAATTCATTGTCAATATCATAGGTTGGATAGCATAATCTCTTATCTACTCATATTTATATGGTTAGATATCCCCCATTGTCAACTCGATTGTGAGGCGACTACTATAAGTTCATAGAGTATTCTCATCTCCTAAAGAAATCTTCCCACTGTTTTTCTTGGATGAGGCACTCCCAATCTTTCTGCTTTTGCTCCAAAATTGAAATTTCACTAGGGTATAGGGGAGTTTGTGCTTGTACTATGTGACCAAATCCTTTTTGGATCAGAAATTTGAATAATAGATTCAAAATGGTAACAAAGTATGATTAATGGAAGTTGTTGTAAAATATTTTGTGTAGTTCATTGAGCAATTTCCTTTCATCAATAACTTGTTCTTCAGAATAGTTGTTGCATACCTTTCAAGCCACTTGTACAAGTTTGTTTGGCCTCCGTTATTAAGTTTATGCATTAAAAAAATTCATTGTTGGGGTCGATTCTTCCCATTAATTTAATCAATCAGTTTCTTCAATTTATACAGAATGACTTCAATGAATTTTTCATGTGTCTCGGTGAATAATTTTATCTATTTTTTTCTAGAGTTAACTTGTTCCTTCTGAAATATTTTTTAATGTAGTTCCCTATATTTTTGTTCCGCCACTCTCTAATTTCTTCCTCATTGACCATTTATGCAGATGTAATCATCTTTTATCTCAAATAGTACTCCCAACAATGGAACCATACTTAATGGATTACATGAACTTACCAATAGTATTTAACATACATAAGAATAAAGATAATACGTTCACATGCATTCACACAAGAAAAAGCATAACTAATGGATACAATAGCAATAAGTATTCTATTAACAAATAACCAAAGAGTACAAAATGATACTTTTTTATTTTGGATCACCAACCTTATGTATATAAATTACATTTTGTTATTTAGTTACATGTTGTTAAATGTTTGGTCGGTTGGCTAACTGAATCAACCAACTACTAAATAGCTAGTCGAGAGGACCTAGTCGACTAGCCAACTAGGATCCTTGAACAACATCATATGGTGGAAATTGGCTTAATTCATTATTTTCATAAAGTCAAGAGAAATAATTAAGTCGGTTTTTAAATAAATAAATGGAAAATTATTCACAAATCCTATAATAGATTGCTCTAAGGTGTATGAGTAATGGATCTTAGTGTATTTTATACTTCTGAATCAATTTTTGGAATTATATTATGTTGGGAAAATGAAGAGTCAATTATGAATACTTTGAATACATACCAAAAAATTAGCTGAAAAATTAGTTAATTAGAAGTGACCAAGGTATGATATGCGTGGCACAGGACTATTGAATGAAAATATGTGTCTCAGTTTGTGTTATAATGAATCACTATATGTTTTTGTGTGACTTTCATAGATTATATTCATTTCATCATAGCACTAGCTTCAATTCCTCCCATGTAGGCATATTTCTCCCTAGGAGGGCAACCTTCAATATGAGTGAATTATGTATCATGTTAAAATTTCTATGTAAAGTTATAAAAGTGGTAGTAAATTAAGTCCCCTAGGATTATATTTGATGCACAAAAGTATATAAATTCCATCATACATACAAGAAATACAATGTCATGTTTATTGTCAAGTAAGTTACCAATGAAACCCTCCTATTATGTTCTACAAAAGAAAAAAATTAAGCTATAGAGGATTGGATACCCACAATCTTAAAATCTATAGAATATCACACAATTAAGCTATTTAAAATTACACAATCTTAAAATAAAAATGAAATATCTTAATCCCCACAAAGGATTGGACACCCTTGTATAATCTCTGGATGAGAGCATCAGATCCCCTTTTATTGTACATGGAGGAGCCCCTAAGCATACTATAGAAGGATCCTTAGGGAATATTTTTTTTGTATGTAGCAGTAGAAATTCATATTAACAGAGAAAAAGAAAGAGTAGAGAGCATCAAAATCTTGCTACAAGGGCCTTAAAATATGAGACCACCCACCCATTCTGTAAAAAAAACTAGAGTTCATTTTTGGTTTTTTAATGAAAAATAGAAAAGTATACTCTTCCCAGAGCTGTACACATTTACTGTCATATTACAAATTAAAAAATGACTATGGATAGACATGAAAATTACACATTTATAAAACATAAAGAACCATAAAAGTTGTGAGTCGCAAAGGGAACCAGGAATGGCGGTGGAACATATAGGATGTATCATCACCAGCAAATAACTTCGACATCTCCTCCAGGATCGAGAAGGGTCCATACTCGTCCTCATGATTCGGTCGGGTAGTAGGTTACAACTTGATACAGGAGCATCAAACTTAGCTTGATGAAACAACATCCAACTCTATTTGATGGTATGAAATGCCATGTAATCACTTATAGAATGGATAGGGTTTGATGTTAGTAAATAGGGTTAGTTTATTTTGTAATAAGTGGAAGATTAGTCATTATTCTCCTTGATCCTTGTGTGGATTTCCATAAGGATTGATATTTGTTGATAGGATTTTCTTTTATTAGGTCCTCAGATCCAACCTAGTCAGATCTGGAAGGTTTCCAAGTGCTATAAAACAAATTGAATGTAATAGTTAGAAAGTAAGGTGAGGATGAGTGTGAGTGCAGAGCATGCAAGAGTGCAGAGACTGTGTAATAATACTATTGCTTAAATTGAATGGAAACAGAGTATTCTGTAAGTTTATCCAGTTATTGTGCCTTCATTTAAATATCTAGGAGTAGTACTGTAATGTCTCTATGTGTATGTGTTTGTTGCAATCTGAATCCTAATATAAGCGCATGATATTGAAAATAATCTATAAGAAGCTTCACCAGAGAGAATTGATCCTTTCAGTGATCAATTAAAAAAAGTTTACAGAAAGATAAATCTAAGTCAATCGTATGATAGGGATTGACCCTAGAGAATATCAACAGTTGTCATTGATTCCACAAAGTTAAAACCGTGATCACATCAGGAGGTAGATTAACGATTGAGAACGAGTCCACAAAATATCGATGACATGGAAGTTAGCGAAAAAAAAGTTAATACAGCGACTTCTGCGTTCGAAACTGGAAAGCAGCAAGTTTTATTTCGAAATTTGGGAATCCAACTTCCAAACCCGGAAATCATAAATTAAGAAGGAATTAAAGTGTGTAAATCCCGCTTCGTAATTTAACAAGCCGACTTCCTCTATCCGAACTTGGAATCGAAAATCGAAAATTTTTGAAAAGGCAGAAATACTTTTTCGAAAATTTAAATTTTGATTTGTGGATTTTGATGTAGTACGGAAAAAGGGTTATACAGTGCAGAAAGATATTTAACAGAGAAATTAAGCCTTGTTATTTTGTTAGTTCTTGTATTCTACGTCTGTAAACTAGTCAGTGCCATAAGTTTCCATATCAGAGCTTCAATTGATCCTGTAGAAAGATCTCGTCGAGACAAGGACGAGCACATGGGATTCCTGTAGGACGTGGTCGAGGAAGACAACCTATAGAGACAAATGTAGAGAGAGGCATGAGAAGTATGGAAGAAATACTAGAAGTGATGGAGAGAAAGAACCATTCAAATAATTTAGATGACAGTGATGAAGAAGTTGAATCCTCTGATGATGAAGAAGAATAAGATCCTAAAGAAGTCAGAGTTTTGAAGATGTTGATGAAGACCAATAGAAGACCAAGAGTAGAGGTACCTATTTATGAAGGTAATTTAAATGTTGAATAAATCATGGATTGGATTAATGATCTGAATAAATATTTTGATTTTTAAGAAATTGAAGACAAGAAGAAAGTAAGATATTCAACTACTAGAATGAAGGGACATGCAACTGTCTGGTGGGATGAGCTCGATATCAATCGAGAAAGAAGAGGTAAGACAAAAATAAACTCTTGGGATAAGATGCTACGTAATATTAAGAATCAGTTTACGCCTAAGGACTATCAAATGAATCTTATTAGACAATTACATAACCTTAGACATAACACCATGACTGCAAAAGAATACACATAAGAGTTTTTTAGACTGAGTATTAGAGTTGGACAGACCTAGGGGGGTCTCGAAAGAGTATCTAGGTATATCAATGGATGGAGATATGATATACAGGATGAACTCAGTTTATTAAATCTGAAAAACGTATAAGATGCATATCAAGTAGCTTTAAATCTAGAAGAGAAACTGTTAAGGAATCAAAACCAAAAGAACAGGGGAAATAATATAGTAAGAGGAAAAGTATTTCCTAGTAGTGGAAACCAAACTTCCAAAGATGAAGATGAGGGTTCTAGCATTCATCCATCCCAGATAGGAGGATTCATAGGAGTTGGAGGTAGAGGTAGACATAGAGAGGTAAAGTGTTATGCTTATGGAGAGATTGGACATATGTCTTGGAATTGTCCAAGAAATCAGTCTTCAGGTTAGAGGAATGTGAATGTTGTTGAGGCTCAAGAAGAGTCAAAAGAAGAAACATAGATGAATAACCCTCCAGAAGAAGGATAATCTCTTATGATGAAGAGAGTTTTGGTAAAATCAGAGAAGCAAGTACATGAACCATCCCAAAGGAAGAGTTTTTTTTAGAACAAGGTGTAATTCACAAGGTAACTATTGTAAAATTCTCATTGACAGTGGTAGTACATATAATTTGGTTTCCACATAGATGGTAGAGAAGCTAGGATTGAAGAGGATGAAGCATACCACTCCCATGCAATGTGTCTTGGTTGCAGAAAGGACACCAACTCTTGGTAAATGAGAAGTCTAATGTGGAATTCCAGATTGGTACTTACAAAGATGAGATATTATGTGACATAATTCCTATGGATGTGTGCCATATACTCTTAGGGAGTCCATGGTAGTATTAAAGGAAATTTGTTCATCATGGAAGTAAAAATACTTATTCTCTGGAGAAAAATGGGAAGAGACATACTCTGTGACCCTTGGAATATGAAAATTGTTCAGGAAGGTTTGAGTTCAAATATTTTGTTGATGTCTGGAAAAGAACTGTTACAATAAATTCAGAAGGAGGAGGATCTACATTTTTCCCTTGTTGGTAAGCCAAAGGTAATTTTAACTTCTACAAATTTAGATGATTTTCCTGTTGAAGTTAAAACTTTGCTTACTGAGTGTGCTGATATTATTGTGGATGAGTTTCCAAATTCATTACCCCATGTAAGAAGTATTAGTCATCACACTGATTTAATACCTAGTGCAAGTTTACCTAATAAATATGCATACAGAATAACTCCTCAAGAAAATGAAGAAATCAAACAGCAGGTGCAGGAGCTGTTGGAGAAAGGATTGGTAAAAGAAAGTTTGAGTCCTTATGCAATACCCACTGTACATAGTCTAAAGAAATACAGTGGGTGGAGGATGCACACCGACTCCAGGGAAATTAATAGATTTGAAAAGTGGATAGAATCATATTAAGAGAAGCGAAGGGGATGAATGGAAAACAACATTTAAAACTAATGATAATTTGTATGAATGGTTAGTGATGCCATTTGGGCTTACTAATGCACCTAGCACATTCATGAGGTTGATGAATGAGGTTTTAAATAAATTTACTGGGAAGTTTGTGATAATGTATTGAGATTACATTTTGATTTTCAGTCAAAATAGAGAAGAAATGTTCAATGAGGGATAATTTAATTCAAGAAAAGAATAGTGGAGGTCTATCAGGACATTTTGGACAAGACAAAACTTTTTCTCTGGTGAGTAATTGTTATTTTTGGCCAAAGATGTAGAATATGTCAACATGAAAAGGGAAGAAGTGAGAACACATGATTGTATCGGCCCTTTCCTATTCCAACTAGGCCTTGGGATTCCATAAGCATGGATTTTGTTTTAGGTTTACCTAGAACTTAGATAGGTCGTGATTCAATTTATGTTGTGGTAGATAGATTTTCCAAAATGGATCATTTTATTGCATGTAAGAATAATAATGATGCAACCAATATTGCTAACCTATTCTTTTCAGAAATTGTAAAGTTGAATGGGTTACCTTTGAGTATTGTGCGTGACAGAGATACAAAGTTTGTTGGTCATTTTTGGATAACTCTATGGAATAAGTTGGGGACTAATATCATTTTTAGTTCTGCTTATCACCCTCAGACTGATGGTCAGACTGAAGTGGTTAATAGGAGCTTGGGGAATATATTGAGAATTCTTGTGTATGTACATCCAAAATAGTGGGACTTAGCTCTAGCTCAGGTTGATTTCACATACAATGATTCACCCAATAGAAGTACATGTATGAGTCCTTTTCAAATTGTCTATGGAGTGCATCCAAGAGGTGTATATGAACTTAGATATTTGGGAAAACAGAAAAAGAGAAGTGCAGAGGGTGAAGACTTTGCAGCTAGTATGCATGAGTTGCAGGAGAATATCAAGAAGATATTAGAGGAAAGTGCAGAAAAATATAAAAGGAGAGCCAGATCGAAGAGAAGAGAAGTAAATTTCCAGGTTGGAGATTTAGTAATGGCCTGTCTTAAAAAGGAAAGGTTCCCTAAAGGAACTTATAACAAATTGAATATTAAGAAGATTGGACCTTGTAGATTTTTAAGGAAGTTTTCTGCAAATTCTTATGAGATTGAGCTTCCTTCTGACTTTCAAATTTCACCAATTTTTAATGTTTCAAATTTATATCCTTTTAAAGATGCAGGTGTCCAGACAGATGGTGTAACTTTAGATGGAGATGATTTAACTAAATATTGTAAAGGAAAAATTCCACAGAAATAAAAACCTCATATTGAGGCCATCCTTGACAGAAGAATCCTAAGAAAGACCAGGAACATAACCTTCTTTCAATACTTGGTCAAATGGAGAAATCATCCTATTGAAACTGCAACGTGGATGAAAGAGGAAGAAATTTTCAAGTATAATGTGCAGCCTAAAGATTTAATGCATAATTATTTTCTTCCCCAGGAGTATGATGCAGGACTATCCAGCTCAGCTTGATGAAACAACATCCAACTCAATTTGATGATCTGAAATGCCATGTAATCACTTCTATAATGGATAGGGTTCGATGTTAGTGGATAGGTTTAGTTTATTTTGTAATAAGTGGCATATTAGTCATTATTCTCCTTGATCCCTGCATGGATTTCCTCAAGGACTGATATTTGTCAATAGGGTTTTCTTTTATTAGGTCCTCAGATCCAACCTAGTCGGATATGATAGGTTTCTGAGTGTTATAAAATGAATTGAATGTAACAGTTAGAAAGGAAGGTGAGGATGAGTGTGAGTGCAGAGAGTGTAAGAGTGCAGAGACTGTGTAATAATACTTCTGGTTAAATTGAATGGAAATAGAGTATTCTGCAAGTTTATCCAGTTATAGTTCCTTCGATTAAATATCTAGGAGTAGTATTGTAATGCCTCTGTGTGTATGTCTTTGTTGCATTCTGAATCCTAATATAAGTGCGGGATATTTAAAATAATCTGTAAGAAGATTCGTCAGAGAGAATTGATTTTTTCAGTGATCAATTAAACAAAGTTTACAAAAAGATAAATATAAGTCAATTGTATTGTGGGGATTGACCCTAGAGAATATCAATGATTATCATGATTCATGCAGCAATGGCACATAGATCCACAAAGGTAAAACCTTTATCGCATCGGGAGGAAGATCAATGGTCTAGAACGAGTCCATAGAAGATCGACAGGAGGGAAGAATTTTTGTGTAGAAGGAGGAACTAGGCAATTGGAGAAGTGTTAGAGAAAAAAAGTTAATAAAGCGACTTCTGAACCCAGAAATCAGAAATTGGGAAGGAGTGAGAGTGTGGAAATCCCACTTCCTAAGTTAACATGTCGAATTTCTCTATCCGAACCAGGAATTGGAAATCTAAAAATTGTGAAAAGGCTAAAACTCTTTTTCGAAAATTGAAATTCTGATTTGCACATTCCGTTGTATTGTGGAAAGAGGGTTAGACAATGCAAAAAGTTGTTTAATAGAGACATTAATTCCTACTAGTTTGTTAGTTCTCAAATTTGAGGTCTATAAACTAGTCAATGCCATCACAACTCCTAAAGTGGTTTAGCAGCAATGGCACACTTTGGATCCTCGTGACCGCGCTTTATCAGCATCATGATTTTGGTGTTCTATAGGTGTTCCTACACTAGAACAATTTTTTTTCCTGCAGTTACAGAGGTCTCATCACTTGTCCCCCACTGGTCCATGTTTCCACCACCTTTGGTAGTTTTAGGATGCTTAGCTGCGCATCAGTCTGGATGAGATAGGTATGTATGCTCTAATCAATGTCCCTGGTTTCATTACAATTGTTAGTTAGGTCCTCCATCAACATGGGAATCATGGTTTTAATCATCCATTAGTGATTTATTTTTCCACATTTTTTTCCTGAGGCTAAATGTTCAAAAACCACCTTAGATTCCCAAACATCAATCATGCATCTAACAAGCACAAAGACCTACATTGTATATTCATCAGTAGCTCTGAGGTTCACCTTATGGATTCCATCTCCCTGACTTGCACTACTCTTAGCAGAGTGTCACGTTGCCTTAGCATTTTCACCTTCAACTTTGTTGGTATGCTTTCGGAGGAAGAAACAATTAGCAAAAGAAAGAAGACAAGTAGGGAAGGAGAATGGAGGTTAGCATGCTCCATGATGTGAAATATAATATTCATAAAACAATGAACCAATATGCGCAGGTGTTAACTCTTATACGTTACAACCAAGGTTTTAATGGATGTCCAAAATATTGCGGGGTTGGAAGGAATTTTGCCACCCTGGGAATTTAAGTATACCACGTCATTGTCTACCCCATTTCCCATGCTGAAGCCAAGCGTCCTGAGGGACATGTGGCCCATGTGAAGTCCTCGAGTGTCACCCACATATGAGGTTGGCATGTCTTGAATGGTGATCTCTTGATAGTCCATAAGAAATGCTTCCAAGTAAAGAGAATTAATATTTCCAAAGTTTAATGAGGCGTTACAATGAACACTCTCGTTGGCTAGTCGGTCAGACAATAAATTGGCTTTTATTCTGACATGGTGGAAGGTGATGGTTTTTTTGTTTTTAAGAATTTCATCTAGTTGCATTATAACAAACTCCATTCACTTTCTAGGTGAGGTATTCTCCATGTGTGCTATGTTCTGTAGATGAGTGGCTAGCGAGAGGATTATTTGAGTGTCTCCTTCGACAATCAGTGGGAGGAAATTGTGGTTTATGGCCATGTGAATTCCTTAGGTTACCCTGGATAATTTATCTATATTATTGTTGCCATGTCCCATGTATTCCTAGTATATGTATTGTATAATCCCTATGTAGTCCTACATAGATCACCCAGAACCTGCCTCTCTTGGATTTCCTTTGGACACGTCATCAAAGTTAAGTTTGTAGAACCTCGCGGGTGACACTTCCCATTTCTCAGGACTGGAAATGTGTATTTTAAGGGGTTGACTATGTTGATTAAAGGATATTGGATCAAAACCCCACCAAAGAAAAATTTCCTATTCATAATGAAGATTAAGGTAATCACTGTCATTCCAATTACCAACTAGAAGAGTTTCTTGAATATTTTTTGTATTCCAACACAAACCTCCTCAACATTGTAGTGTTTCTCATTGAATATGTGGTTGTTTATTTCCTTCCATATATTCTAGACTATAAATCCTAGAATGAGCTACCATAGTCTATTGAGGAGCGTGCTTTAATAAGGATTCTCAACCCACAATTGGAGAGTTTTGATCATGTTACCATTGAATCTCTTGTATGTTTTGCATTTATCCTCCACAAAATTCCAGATAGTATTAACTAGCGCATAAGAGTCCAAGAGGTAGCTAATAGTTTCATAATTTTCTCCACATGCGACAAAAAAGGAGGGACCATGAAATCCTTTCTTGACTTAGTTATCTTAGGTTAGGATCTTGCAATGATTGAGCATCCAAAGAAAAGAAGAGATTTTGGGCCAAAAGTTGGATTCCTAGATTCTCATCTAGAGAGGATCATGAGGCTCCATTTGACTTTGAGTTTGAAGTCAGTAGGATTATTTAGTGGTGTAGATTCCCATTGTTTTGTGTCCCCATCTGATGATGTCTTCGCCTTCTTGTGCTTTGATACGTCTCTTCTGAAGTTTCGACCAAATGGCATCCAAATATGCATCACCTTCTGTCAACCCCCACAAGGTGGGTTCTTTCCATATGCGTAAGTGGTCGTGAGTTGTGTCATTCCAAAAGTCCTTGACTATTGTTATGTCATTATTTTGCATGATGTTCTGCATCTCCTACAAATTAAAGAGGTCTAATAATTTGGGTAACTGTTGCAAGGAATCGTGTTAGAAATTAGTGTGGGATCCATTTATGATTTCCTAGAAGTTTTTTTATTGAATTAAGTCGTGCTGGTAGTTGTACACTCTCCATGTCAGTGATCCTAGTGGGTATAGGTCATAGTGGACAAGAGTAGATGTGGTCCAATCATGTGCATATTTTTTATTCCAAAATAGTGCGCAAGGGGTGGTATTTTTTTCTATCCAATTCCACCATATTTTGGAAAAGAGGATTCCATTGTTTATTTGAGGATCCTGAATGGAAATGCCTCATTCTCTCTTCGGTAGAGTAACTATTTTCCATTCGACCAAGGCCCATTTGTGTTGATTAGCAACCCCTCGCAAGAGGAAATTGCATTGGATATTGAGGATATCTTTGAGGACCCATTTAGGGGCAACCATTACCGAAAACAAGTAGAGGAGCATAGAGTACAGAATAGATTTAAGAAGGGTGATTCTACTAGCAAGGTTCAAGGTCTTGAAGTTCTAGGAAGAAATTGTGTTCTTGAGCTTGTCTAATAGATCCTTCCAAGAGGAATGTTCAATGGAATATTAAAAAAGGGGGGCACCAAGATACTGGGAGGGGAGGGAGGAGGTGGAGAAGCCAATAATGCAAAAAACATTACATTGCGTGATTAGGTCGGTTTTAAAGAAGGGGATATGATGCTTCTCTAGGTTTATCATGGTTCCTAAATCCTATGAGAAGGTGTGAAGTACCTTTGAAGAGAAGAGGGATGGCCAAAGAGAATATTATCATCGACAAATTGTTGGTAGATGTGGGGTTAGTTGTCATGTAGAGCAAGTCCTCTTATAGATCATTCCAAAATTTTGTCTTTTAGAAGTATGACTAGGCCTTCAGCCATAAGGATAAAAAGGAAGGGTGATAGCAGGTCTCCCTGGTGAATTCCTCTGGTAGGGGAGAAGGTGGTAGAATATGCTTCTTTTACCAGGATGGAAAAGAAGGCAGAATATGTGAGGGCAAGGATCCACTTGGTATGAAATTGAAAAAATCCAAAAGCAAAAAGAATTTTTTCAATAAATTCCCAGCTACGTTTGTCAAAGGCTTTGGAAAGGTCAAGTTTGATAAACATTCCAGGATTTTTGGCAATTTTCGATGGGTGGTTGACCTCATGGGATAGGATGATTCCGTATAGAATTTGTCCTCCTTCAACATAGCCCATTTTATCAGGTGATATTAGAAAAGGTAGGAGGGTTTTTATTCTATTGGAAATCACTTTAGTGATGATCTTATAAACCACATTATAGAGAGAGATGGGTCAGAACTTACCAAGAGTTGTTTCCCTTGTCTCTTTTGGAATTAGGGTAAGAAAAGTCACACTGAGAGCAAGAGGGACCCAACATTTTTGGCATGATTCTTCAACAAAATCCAAGAATTCAATATTTACCAGGTCCCAATAGTGATGGAAAAACTTAATGGTGAAACCATATGGTCCACGATATTTATCTTCCGCCATCTAATTAACAATAGTCTCCACTTCATGTAAATATATGATCTTGATCAGTGCAACATTATGATTCGGGGTAAGGATCTTAGGAATGTGATTTGTAAATTTATCGAGGGCCTGCTCCCTTGAAGGAATAGGTTCAGTAAGTAGGTCTTGGAAGTAGCAGATGAACTCCTGCTCTATTTCTTCACGTGTTTCCAGCGTGACACCTTCCTCTGTTTTGAGCCTAGAAATGTGATTATGGCTATAGTGATGAATGATAGAGTGGTGGAATAAGGTTGTGTTCATTTCCCCTTCTTTAAGCCATTCAATCATGGAATTTTTCTTCTAGAACATTTCCTCATGTTCGCGTATTTTGTTAAGTCATTCCATTATTTCTTTTTCCTTGACTTTGTTGTCCACGGTTTGTCCCTCTTCCATGATGATTTTCTGAAATTTTTCTAGCTCTTTTTCTAAATCACTCTTGTATTTGAAAATATTCCCAAAGGTGTTTTGGTTCCAGCTTTTAATTTTTATCTTGAGAAGTTTGATCTTTTGCTGCATCACTGTCATCTTGGAGTGGCCAAAGGCATTCATCTTCTCCCACCACCTATGAACACAGTATTGGAATCTTGGGTGGTAGAGACAAAAAATTTCAAATTAGAAGGGATTAAATTTGCGGGCTTCCTAATTCTGCCACATAAATTAAATGGGCCAATTATCTGAGCCTATGGAAGGATGCACGTTTGTAGAAAAATGTCCACTAGCTTCCATTAGGTTTTCAGAAACTAAGAATCTATCTATCCTTGTGGCAATGTGATTATCTCCTCCTCTTCTAGTATTCCAAGTAAAGAGACCCTCTAAGGTGGGGAGGTCAACTAATTTTCAGTTTTCTATGCGTGCTTTGAAGTTGAGGTCCTCAAGTGTTAGAGTTATTCTTCCTCCTTTTTTGTCACTGACAACAGTGATCATGTTAAAGTTTCCTCCAAATATTATAGGGGATTCTTCATGTTGTTGTGCAAATAATTCCGTGTAGTTAAGCAAATCTAATTTCAGAGAAAGGATTTGAGATCCATAAATATTTAATAGATAACCATGAAACTTGGTTCTCATAATGTGGAAAGAGGAATACAAAGAGCTATTAGTAGAATAAAAAATGTTCAAGGTTACTAAAGAGGGATCATAGGCCATGAAAATTCCCCTGGAGGATCCACGAGCATGTATAGCTATACCTTGACATCCTCTCCATAATTTGGATAACAAGGTTTGGAAGGTGTGGTTGGAACATTTTGTCTCTTGTAAGAATAAAAACACTAGCTTATATTGAATGATTTTCCTTTTGATGATCATGTTCTTGGAACATCCATTGAGGCCTCTTATGTTCCAGGATATGATATTCATTGGGAACTATGGGTTAAAGAAGGAAAAAATTGGTTAGATGGGCATATTGGTATGATTTAGCTAACCTTGTGCCAAGCATTCTAGTTCTTTCCAGATCCATCTTTCGATCTTTTTTCAGGTTGTCTCTTTGAAATTTTTGTTTGTCTTTCTAAGGTCTACTCTAGACTCCAAGATTGTTCTAATGCTTTTGCTAGGGATTCGTTTAAGAGTTGGATCTATGTTGGGGGATGGAGTTGAAAGCATTCCTGGTGCATGCATCTTCCATTCCTAAGCTATACAGGCCCCATATCTCTATCTCCACCATTTCTTCATCCATGAGTATCTCAGGGATGCTCTCATTCTTCTGTTGCGACAATCTATAGGTGTGGTGTGTATATATTTCCTTACAACTTGGTAGATCTACTAAATCCACCAAAGGGAACTTGGAGGTTGATTCTTCGTCTTCTTTTGACATTTTCTGATCTGGGTTGCATCGTTCTTTAGTTTGGAGGTCCTTTGTATCTTCAAGAAGTTCTTCCAAGATCTTGAAGTTGTTGCTGGTAGTGGGCTAGTCTTCTTTTTCTCCATTAGAGGGTGTTACAATTGTGTCATTTTTCCTTTCTTATTTTTGGAAACCATCATCATATTTCTCCACCATAGTATTCAAGATGAAATGGTATTGATTAAGAGGAAAATACCTATACATGTGGTCGTGTTCATGAAATTTTCTACATCTGAAAGGGACATGTTCATAATCAAGCGGTTCGATCCATTCATAGTCTTTAGGCATCAAAATCATTGAATATGGGAGTGCTTTGGAAATGTGCATGTAAACGCATATCCTAGCATATGAATTTTATTTGTTTTGTTTTTTTTGTTCTACTACTTGAACATAGCATCCCAGTGTATTTACAATGTCCTTGAGGGTTTCTTCATCCCAATATTCATGTGGTAGTGAGTACATGTGAATCCATACTATATCCCAAGTAAATTCTTCCTTGTCCAGGTTGAAATGTTTGGTCCAATTTCTGAGGTACAACCATGCAGAGTTGAAGAAATAAGGGCCTCCATCTTCGACCATCGCTTTGTCCTTTAACCAATGGAAGATGATGGTGAATAATCCTTTGGATCCTAGTTGAAGGTCGTAGTGCGCTTTGGGCTTCCATTTCGATTCAATCCATCCTCTAAGTGCTTGTTCTGAGGGCCATATACCAATGAATTTTCTGATTAGAGCATGGTACTTCATGCGTTGGGCTCTCACATTGATTCTTTCTGCAGGTAGGGTTATGTAGGGTTTTTAAGTAGTTATTTATATGTAGGTGCCAGTAATTCAGGGTTTTTTTTTCATCTTGTCGTGGTCCTTTTGGGTGTCTTGCACTGTTGTCATATCAGAAATCAGGATCTCCATGGTACCAATGTGAAAGGTTGTGACTGTTACATGTTCAGCTACACTATTCTTATCATTTTGGCTAGTGATTGGGAGGGAGGGGTCTACCGCCCCTCCCTTTGATGCTTCCATGTGGCTATTCAGGGATTATTTGCAGTATTTTTCCAGTAAGAGGGTTGAGTATGATATCTAGAGTACAGAGCCACGGTCTTATAGTTGAAACGTAGCCATAGTTCCAGATAATTTTTTGTAGATTAGGATTGAAGTAGGTTCTCATCCTTAGGGAATTTTATAGATGAGCTTATTGCTAAATATTATTTAGATTCATATACAGATCATGATGGATCCCTTACAAAAATTATTATTGAATCTAAGTTAATAGACTATGCTACCACAGTACCAACGATCAAGCATGTACATAATTTCCCTAAAAGGGTAGATTTTCCAAATGCACATGGAATAGGCCACAATAAGAGAGCCTTGAGTGTATTCCTATACGGATTCAAAATAGGGAATTTAGTTTTTCAAAATATTGGTGGATCAATTTTTATATAAATTCAAATTACAATATGATGACAAAATTTCTTGTATAAGCACGCCTATCTACATTCAAAGGAACAACAATTACCAAACGACATGGAACAATTTCGTTTGGGTGGAGGATTTTATTGGATTTTTGTACAGCTAAAGCTATGTCTTACTCTTGTATTTCTATGGGGTGGGTGAATCCCAATTGAAACAATGCAAACCAATTATCATAATTAACCTAATATCTTAAGCTTTCTTTCATGCAGTTTGAGAAGGGGAGGAAGGGAGGAGAATACCTATTGTAGCCTTGAATTTTGATAGAGTTTCTTGATAGATGATCTTGTAGCTATTTGAATCACATTCACACTTGAATATATTACCACAAAAACAATTCCTATTATCCTACCAAACAATCTTTAAGAAATTCAAGCTAGATCTAGCTGCCTACCAGTTCAAACTCAAAATAAAACTTGAAGGGAAATCATTGAACAAGAATTGGGAGGGGACTAAATTGATTCATAATAGATGAAAATGGAGAAATAATTACAATATTTGAAGGTTCTTTCCTTCTCCTTTTCCTGTACTTACTCCTCTAGCATACATGCCTTTGATTCCCATAAACCTTTGTAATAGAAAATCCATTTCTAGCCTTCAATTACTCCAGCATGCCTTTACTCTCACTTTCTTCCTCGTTAATTCACCTATTATTCCTCTCTTATATAGAATTGGTATTTGTGTACCTGGTTAGTAAACATGAATGTGGGACTAAATGTTTTCCTAATTTTTTATTATTTTTGTAAAATACCCCCTTTTCATAGTTTTTTTCAGGCATTTAACTTGTTTTTTCAAGATTTTCAGAACAATTAATACACAGGTTAGGTATTATTTCCACCCTATGAGTTATAGAAACTAATTTTTGGTACTTAAGTGGTCATGGATATGGCCTCTCTATAGAAACCTTTGTCTTCAAACATTTATTCCTCTATGGAAGCAATGGTTAAATGAGAGATTAAAGCTCTCAATTGTTCCAAAATTTTGATCTTCATGTTGCGGGTAAAAAAATATGTTTTCAGGCCATCACTCTCAAGGTTGTTAATTTTATTGTTAAAAGAGATGATGGAACCCACATTTTTCATCACTATATCGTCTTTTTCTTTCTACTAAACCACCCATTCTCATACTGTTTTCCCTTATACTTGCATAATCACATCCATTTTGGTCCAAGAAGACCTCAAGCATATTTTACTCAGAATTTGATCAAAATTTATGTGAGAACAAAATGAAAGAACATATACAAAACCACAAACATGTTGGAATAATAAAAACCCATCCCAAGACTTAGGATAAAATAATTAATCTCTTTTGATTAATTCCGAGGTACTACATTAGCTAGTTTGCACCCAAACCCATTTTTGAGGTCAAAATTGGCAAAAATGCCTCATAGAGCGAGTTAGAAATTTTTTGGAAAAGTTCCTACCAACCCATAGAATGCCCAGAATGGAAACTGCACATTATTGTGTTTTCGAGTCTTTCCATCTTTTCTGCATTTTTAAGGCAAAATCTAAAGCTAGTTTTAAGGTAGACTGCCTTGTTTTTTGCACCAACTCACCTCCCTTATTTCCTCATCTAAAAGCATGATAAATTAAAATTTCCATAACTTATGAGTTGTACACACTCATCCAGCAAATTTGTGAGCCTCTTCACTAATTTGGAAAGTGCTTTATCCACCTATGGGGGATTCTGACTAGTTTGGTAAGCCTGCTTTTGTACCAATATGAATAGATTCCTAAATATTTCGAATCCTTGGACTATATATTGTATGATCAGCCTACATATATTTAATGATGTCTAATGTAAATTAATATCATCAATAGTTTGTGGATTATCACATATTCATTATCCTTCTTATGTGTTTCTTACATATTTTCAAGCAATTTTGTGAGTTCAATTATTCTAAGTTTGGGCTTAATTTCCACATGGTATTAGATCCACAGTAGCTATATTGTTATCTTCTTCACTTTGATTTTGAATGGTCGACATCACTCACTGGGAGCATAGACTGTCTGGTTAAAGGGTGCAGCTCAAGTATGGATCAATCAATCATCTTGACTCCATTCAACTACTTCGAATGGAAGGAAAGGATGGAGATATTGATGAGGAGTAAAGGCCTCTTCAGAGTGACCATGGAAACATAATCTGATCCTAATGCATCAATAGAGAAAATCAAATAGAATAATAGAAGATATGGGGCGTATGGTCTCTTATGTTTCAGCATTTCCAGAGACCTTCTAGTTCATCTTGATTGTCTTACATCACCAAATGAAGTATGGGAGAAACTTCAAGATTTTTTTGGGAAGATAGATAAGATGAGAGGTTATCAACTAGAGAATGAGTCGATAGCATTAACTCTGAGTAGATTTAAAACCTTGCAAGTCTACTTCTAAAAATTCAAGTCACTGGTTCTACAGCTAAAACAGTGTGGTATTGATAAGGAAGATGAAAAACTAATATTGGCCATTCTTTCTAATCTTGTTCCTGATTATTTAGTATTTTTTTTGACCTTCCGTGCATCCAAGTTGACAGTTCAAAATTGGAAGATTACTTGACTAGAATATTTCATGGAATCCTTGACTCAGGAGAAATACAAATTGGTCTTGATGGGCACCATCAAACCTCCCAAAGATCTAGCTTTGGTTGCTGGATATTCCAAGGTGAATTCCAAGGACAAGAAGAAGGATAAGAAACCTCCAGATAAAAAAGGAGACAATACCAAGTCTCAAGAGGAGTCCTCAAACTCCAAGAAGAAGAAATTCTAGAAGAAGAAAGGTAAATAAGAAGGAAGCAAGTGCTCATACTTTGGTAAGGGATTTCATCCCGATAGGTCTTGCATGAAGAAGAATATAAATATGCTGAATCAAATCCTAAAGAAGAAAAACATTTCCCTCCCTAGTGGTGCAAGAAAGAAGGAAGAAGGATCTAGTTTCAAAGAACAAGAAAGAGTTCATGCCCTGGTTGCAAGCACTGTAATATCTCCTTCATTTATCATCGATTATGGAGCTTATAGGAACATGGTTTCTACCAAATAATCCTTCTCATGTCTTGATGATTCGAAGGGTCCTAATATTTTGCTGGGATATAACTCATAAACTGAAATCAAGGGTAAAGGTAGCATTTATTTTTACCATGGTTCCTTCATTAATTTCTTGTATGTCCCAGGTCTTGCTGCTAATCTCTTGTCAGACTACCACATTACCCACACTGGGTCTCCTAATAAGGTTGTTTTCTCTCTCGATGAATTTGAAATATCTAATATTATAAATGGAAGAGTCATTGTTAAAGGTTTTGTGGATCATAGTTCTAGAGTTTACAGGTTGTCACACTTCATGCCTTTATTTAACCCTTCTTCTCTCCTTACACATGCCAATGAAGCAAGCAAACTTTAGCATGAGAGGTTTGGTTATGTAAACTATACGTACCTTTCATATTTGTGTGATAAATATATGGTTTCAAGATTACCAAAAATAAAGTTTTCCAAAGGAGTCTGTCAGGGTTGCATTCTAGGAAAACATCTAGAGCATAAGTATGAGAGAGTCAGTCATGAGCGAACCTCATCACCTCTTGAGCTCATTCAAAGTGACATTGTTTTTCCATTCCTCAATATGTCCATGATTCAAGCCAAGTATGTCCTTACTTTCATAGATGAATTTTCTAGGTTATGTTGGGTTTACTTCGTTAAACGCAAGACTAAAGTATTTGACCACTTCAAGGTTTTCAAGTCCTAGGTTGAGAACGAGTCTGGGAGGAGACTCAATATCCTTAGATCTCATAATGGTGGTGAATATGTCAAGTCTAAGCCCATTAATTATTGAAAATATGTAGGTATTCAGATATATCACTCTATTCCTTACACACCTCAACATAATGGTGTGGCTGAGAGGATGAATAGAAGTCTCAAGGAGATGGCTACTTGTATGTTGGAGTATAATAATTTGCCACCAATTTTTTAGGATTAATATATAAACTATGAATCCTACATCCAGAATAGGGTTCCACACAAACAAATTTATGGAGTTACCCCTTTCTAATCTTGGAGTGAGCACAAACCAGATGTGTCTCATTTCAGGATTTTTGGCTTAAGAGCATGTGCTAGAATTCCACTAGATAAAAGGAGGTATTTCGAGCCTCAAAGAAAATACTACCTATTTTTGGGGTATTCTGAATGCTCCAAATGGTACAAGCTGATCAACATGATCACTAAAAAACTTTCATTGAAAGGAGTGTTTAGTTTGAATAAGAGCCTATAGTAGAAACAAGAATTGGAGAGTCCTCCTCACCTCCTCCACCCTTGGTTGTAAGTGAGGGAACTAATGAAATTTATGATTCTGATATGTATGATAATGATGATTTAATTTCAGATCCAAAAATCCCCACAAGAACAAACTTGGAAACAAATACTATCCATGCAGTTATGGAACTAGCTGGGAATCCTAGAGATCCTAGGAGGACTAGATCTTAGTTTGAGAGTGTGATTTCTATCAAGGACCCTTATTTTTTTTATAAGTATTTTATAATTGTTGAATATGATCCAAATACATATGAATATGCACGTGAATACCCAATATGACAAAAATCCATGAAGGAGTAATTCCATTCTCTCCAAAAGAATGATACATGCGATCTAGTCACTCGCCCCCCAGATCGGAAGCTATTCAAGTGTAAGTAGGTTTTCAAAAATAAATTTTCTTCTGATGGTTATCCTTTGAAATATAATGAAATTTTATTGGCCAAGGGATTCTCCCAATTCCTAGTAATTCACTACAATGAGACCTTTGTGCCAATTGCAAAGATGGACTCCATAAGACTAGTTTTCGCCATTGCAACTTTGAAGCAGTGGGAGGTACATCACATGGATCTGAGGAGTGCCTTATTACATGGTGATATGAAATAATAAATAAATATGAATCAGCCATATGTTTTTGTGACTAATCCATCTCTTATGTGCAGGTTGAAGAAATCATTGTATGGGACAAAACAAGCTCTCAGAGGTTGGTATGCCAAGATTGATGGTTTTTTACTATCACTAAACTATTGTAGATGAAAGTACGATCAAAATTTTTATTTGAATATGATTAATGGTTCTTTAATAATCCTTGTATTTTATTTGTATGACCTCTTGATCACAGGAAGTTCCAAGAAAGAAATTTCCTCCTTCAAGGATGCAATGAACCATGCATTTTCTATGACTGATTTGGGATTGTTAAGCCAATTTTTGGGGCTTGATATTTCTCAATAAGATCTTGGAATAAAGTACATCAGTCCAAGTATGCTTCATATCTACTGAAGAATTTTAGAATGAATGATTTCAATCCAAGCAATACTCCTTTCCTTTCATGAGTTAAGCTTGAAGAAGCGCAGTCAACTCCATTGGAAAACAACACCCTGTATAGGAAACTGGTTAGTTGTTTTCTCTATTTGAATCATAATCAACCTGATATATATTATGCAGTGACTGTAGCTTCCAGACACATGGATCAGACTCATGACATCCATTGGATGGAATAGAAAATAATCCTAAACTTTGTACAAGGAACAAAAACTCATGGAATTCACTATGTTGCACAATCTATCCTAGAGTTGATTGGTTTTAATGACTCTGATTGGGATTCTTATAACACTGATAGGAAATAAAATTCTAGATATGTGTTTATGCCTGTAGATGGACCAATCATATGGTCAATTAAGAAACAAATTTCCATTGCACTTTCATCTATAGAGGCAGAGTATAAAGGAGCTGTGAATGCAGCTACTGAATGTTTGTGGTTGCAGTGAATACTTGGAAAGTTTGGGATTGAGACAGAGACTTCTACAGCCATATATTGTGACAACCAGATTACCATTCATATCTTAACTGATCCAGTACTAAGGAAGTGATCCAAACACAGTGATATCCATATGCACTACATCGGAGGACTTGTGCATGATGGGGTCATTGATCTGCAATATTGCTCTTCATCTGAGCAAGTTGCAGACATCTTCACCAAAGTATTTTCAGAGAGGAGTTTCAGAAATATTAATTATTTACTTGGGATAGATGATCATTTTGTGAAGATAGATTGAATATCATATTTCATAAAAAATTTCTCCTGTCCATGTTTGAGGGAGGATTTTCCCACTTGTGGTTTTTCCTTTATTCCTTGTTTTGTATGGAAAAGCAATATGTAAAGGGTGACTAAGCCTTGTTTCTAAGCCCTATATTTATGATATTTTTTTGATATTGTACTTAAAGTCAGGATTAAGAGAGGTTTTTGAAATAATCAAAACCCATCCCAAGACTTTGGATAAAATAATTAATCTCTTTTGATTAATTCCTAGGTACTACACTAGCTAGTTTGCACCCAAACCCATTTTTGAGGTCAAACTTGCAAAAAATTCCTCATAGAGTGATTTATAAAGATTCTGGATAAGATATTGTCAACCCACAGACTGTTGAGAATGGAAACTGTGCATTACTGCTTTTCCTAGTCTTTCCAGCTTTTCTGCAGTTTTAAGGAAAAAGCTAAAGCTAGTTTTAAGGTAGACTGCCTTTTTTTGCACCAACTCACATCCATTATTTTCCTCATATAAAAGCATGATAAATTAAAATTTCCATCACTTATGAGCTATACACACTCATTCAGGAAATTTGTGATCCTTTTCACTGATTTGGAAAGTGCTTTATCCACCTATGGGGTATTTTGACTAGTTTGGTAAGACTGCTTTTGTCCCAATTCGAATAGATTCCTAAATCTTTCGAATACTTGGAGTATTTATTGTATGATAAGCCTACATATATTTAATGATGGATGAGGTAAATTAATATTATCAACAGTTTGTGGATTATCACAAATTTAGTCTCCTTCTTGAGTGTTTCTTGCATATTTTCAAGCAATTTTGTGAGTTCAATTTTTATAAGGGTGTGCTCAAAAAAATAGATACATTTCAAGGAACATAATGATAAAGTAAACACATTTTATTAAATAGCATAAATAGAACCAACTGTAAAATAAAAAAACTAGAATGGTAGTAGCTATCTCTGATAAGGGATGTGGATACTACTCTCATCCATGCCAAGATCCATACAAAAGGAGGATGAAAAGGCCTATTTATCATAAGAATGAGGGAAAGAACCTTAATAATACAAATCATAACCCTAGAAGATGAATCGCCATAAATTTTGTGACCCCGAGGTGGTTAGTTGAACAATCAACTTCCCGTGGTCATAACTTTTGCAAGTATGGTTCAAAGCATTGTACATGTGTTTTATCATTATGTAAGTGTGTGTTTTTTTAATGTTGCGACTATGATTTCATTATTTCATGTTAATATTCATATTTATTGCAGAAGTGTATTAATTGTTACATATATTTCCTTCAATAACCAATTGTTTTCAATCTTGTAGCTGCGAGTCACAACATGTTTGATTAAATTTAGGTAGTTAGTTTTATTTATAGAATAGAACAACAGGTGAGTCTACAACAAAAGAAGCCATAAATATGACAAGAAGAACTACCTTTGAATAAAATGATGCACTAACCTATGGGGTATAAGTGCAAGCAAGATCCTAGATACAAGATGGAATCCCCTCACAAATCGTATGCTCTGTTGGCTGATGAAATCCATAAGAAAACAATATGAAATGGAAGAACAACACGATAAGAGAATCCCACTACTGAGAGGGGCCTCAGGTAAAATATCCATAAGAGAATAGAAACTAGGCTACCTCATTCATCACATGTTCGGAATGGTTTCCTGGAACTTCAACCCTTTGGTCCTCGACACCCGATATCACCCTCAACATGCATAAGGAGGACTATGAAAATGTATCCTTTTGTAAACTTTATGTATACATTGGTTGTGACTGTGTCAAAAAATACTAAAGGATTTTGGTTCCCTAGAAGAAAAAAACTATGTATTATATCTAAGTGACAAAGGATTGTTATTTGGATGCCTATCCCCGATGTCCTACCTTAACTACAATATTGTTTTGGTCCTCAAATGAGGTTACAATGTTGGTTGAGTTTAGATAAATTTTAGGCTCAGCTTATGGTTATGGACCAAAAATTCAATTTAAGGTGTGACATGTGTGCTTAAGTTGAGTGTGATCTCTAAAGCCTAGCACTCTCTTCCAGAGATGCATATGCTGAAAAATAAATAACAGTATAGAAAGTAAATGTTTTTCAACACATAACAACTAGTTCTTCCAGATAAAAGAACATATGCAAGTAAAAAATCACACAACGTCTAAAATTATGATTCACAACAATATCTAGAAGGTAATATAATCCTCACAACTAAATAATTTGGCAAAACATGAAGAAAACAGTGTAAATGAGCAATATTAACACATAGAGATGGTGTCAATAACTGAGTTTTCTATTATAGTCCAACATCTAAATATGTTTATAATACAATAGAATAAAACTGTTATCCTTTAGAGGAAAATTAGTGGCATACATGTGGTAGGGTTAGATTGGACCTCAAACCCCCTAGGTAAACCAATAAGCTCCAAAACCACATCAAACTATCACCCATGGCCATGTAAATGCATCTTAAGAATGTTGGGTTGTAAATGATGGTATTCTATATGTGTTGGATCAAATGGGTGAGTGAGAGAGGCTCTAGGTAGCATTTAATGGTCCAAATAGCCAAAAATATTGAAATACAATGCATGGGCACCTCTCATCAAACCAGTTCCCTATTTTAATGAGTAGGAGCACCTCAAGGAAAAAAAATTCATTAATGAGGGAACTTGTGCTCCTGAATGATAAAATCTGGGTGCTTGTGTGCATTTGATGGTCCAAAACACTAAATACTATAGGAGACTAACATAACCAAGGTTTGGACTATGCAACATAAGTGAAAAAAAATGAAGGTATGTCCTAGGTGATATGTGACCATGGTACTAGGTGGTATGATGTTATAGCACCCCCCCTTAATCATGACTTAGTGTAACCACAACAAAAGTTGAGGCCTTGGAAACTAAGGCTCAAGCCTCCTCTTACAAAAAAATATTTTTCCATATTAACCAAGGTAAGGAGGAAAAGCACATGCGAATAAAACCTCCCCTCTAAAATCGACATGGATCCAAAATATCAAAGTGAATTTGAGTAATAACCATGTGTCACCCACTCCAAGGAGTGGTCTCAAATAGGTGAATTTATTCTTTATGAAGGTCTTGGTGAAGATGTCAATAATTTTCTTTGTAGATGGGAAATATTACAATGATATCACTTTATTCATTGTTCCGCAGCTGTGTTTTCATAGAAGAACGAAATCTGCGATGGTGCATGTGAATATCAAAGTGATTTGTCCTATGTATCTATACTGAATATGTGGATATATTTATTCCACTTTGATTTTCACATCAAATTACAGTGTGTGAATCAAATGCAAAACCATGTTCTCCATGAATTCCTTGCAACCACAAACATCGTGTAACTGCATTCACTGCTCCTCTGTACTCGATCTCAGCTGATGAAATGGATACAATGTGTTGTTTCTTACTTGTCCAGAATATGGGACCATGTGTAAGCATGAATACACAACCTGAAGTGTAATTTATGTCAATGGAATCTCCATCACAACCAGAATTAGTATAAACCCAACTAGTTATAGTGGAGAACTAGCAACATATTGTTTCTCGAAGTCTTTGGTTCCTTCCACATAATGCAAGATCCTTTTTCCATCCTTCCAATGGATCTCATGATGATCCTACATATACCTTTCAACAACACCTACTGCATAATCCAAATCAGGTCAAGAGTGTGTGAGATACAACAAGCTTCCAAATAGTTTCCTATACAGTGGGTTGTCCACCAATGGAGATGAACCAAAATCCCCTAGTTTTACTTCTAAAAGGAAGGGACACTAGGTTTCTTTCCATTCATCCATTTTGAAATTTAATAATAGGTATGAATCAAACTTTTATTGGAAAAACTTAGTACCTGCATCAGAATGCTCGATCTCCATGCCAAGAAATTGTTTCTACAATCCAAGGGTAGTCATTGAAAACACATTGTGCAATAAAGACTTAATTAAACCTATATCAGAAATTCAACTTCCAGTTATCAAAATATAATAAAAATTTAGTGCTATTGTATTAATAGATTCATATAAATGATGAAAATACACATTAGGATCATATTTTTATCTTTCAAAATGTTGTGAGAGAAGAAAGATCTCCATACTGGCATACCAAGCCCTGAGGGCTTGCTTGAGTCCAAAGAGAAACTTATTCAACCTGAAAAAAGGTGAAGGATCATGAATAAAAAATTTAGGATGTTGCATATAAATCTCCTCATGAATTTCACCATGAAGAAAATAATTCTTCACATACATACGGTACACCTCCTATCACTTAGATGCAACAATGGCCAAAACTAGCCTGATAGAGTCAATCTTTGCAACCGTTGAAAATGTCTTTGTATAGTCTAATCCATGGGATTTAGATAATCCTTTGGAAGCAATCCTATAATTATACTTGTTATCAGAACCATCATTATTAATCTTGGTCCTATAAACCCACTTACATTGCACTAGTTTTCTCTTGAAAGGTAGAGGAACCAACTCTCAAGTTTCATTATCTTGCAAAGACTTGAACTCCCATTGCATGGTTGTTTTCCATATTAGGTCATGTGATTATTATTCATATGAATTTGTATCATATGTGATAAAACACCTATCAATAATATTTGAATCACAAGGACAAAGCATTGTGAAATTGAGATCTAGTCTTCCTATCCCAAGCCTTTGAGCGAAAAACCCTGAAATGAGAAACATTGGGCTTGTGACCTCTCCAAGACTCAAATGGAGTTTTATCCTATAATTTTTTTGTATAAATATGTTTTGAATGTATGAAAAAAATTTATGTCTTCATCCCATAAATTATAATACAAATACTTAACCTCCAACATGCATGTGGCCATCTCCTTCAATGCTCTATTCGTGCGCTCTGCCACACAATTTTGTTGTGGTGTGTAAGGCACAAAATGTTGAATTTGAATGCCATTATCCTCACATATCTGTTGTAGGTTATTATTGGCATATTAATTTCCATTATAATTCCTTAATAAATTGATCTTATTCCCACTCAAGTTATCAACCAAATATTTGAAAACTTTGAAGATCTCAAACACTTCAAATTTTTTCTTGAAAAAATACACTGAACAATATGTTGAGAAATCATCTATGAATTTTAAGACATACCTTGAGTTTACATAGGAGGGTGTGGGAATATGTCCTGTCATATCTTAATGGATCAATTCAAGCACTTGGAAATCGATTCTTTCCTTCCCCTTATCATACTTGTGCTCTGCATGCTTCCAAACAATGCATCCCTTCCATGTGCCATTGGAAACCTTGATGCTTGGAATACCTTCAACCATGTTATCTTTGCTCAAATATTGAATATATGTTTAGTATAGATGTACAAGACTCCCATGGAATATATTTTTGGTCTCAGTTTCATGTTTGAAGAACACATTCCTTGAGGAGTAAGGAAGAAAGTGTGAAAACTTGTACATTCTTGACTTGTGATCCACAATACCCACTGCAACAATTTTGATTGTATAAATTTATGATATTTCTACATCATCTTGAGAAAATGTTACTCTATTGAATGAACATGTATGTGTCATTTGATATATATAGAGTAGCTTTGTTTCAAGATCAGGAACATACAATACATTGTTGAGGTACCCATTGTCAAGATTGATCCTGCGAATCCCTTTGGATGGGATATTAGAGTCAACACCCATGAGGATGGATGGAATATTGTATGGATGTAGGACCGAGAAGTATACTTATATACAATCCATGTTCCTTAAGGAACCCAAATATATGACGAAGTAGGAAGAGCCAGAAGATCCAACAACCAGTGCATGGCATCTCCCATTGTTTTTAGAATTTGAACCACCATCATTCTTCCTTGCGCCTTCTGGAAGTGGGATGTTGTTATTCTCCAGTAGTTGTGCAATCATGTCAATGATTTTATCCATGCATGCACTCTCTGGATTCCAACCTTTGTGACATTAAGTACATTTGGTCTTCTCTTGCTTATTTCCCTTGTCCTTGCTAGAATTTGAACCCCAATCTGAAGATTTGGGATTCTCTTGCTTCTTCTTCTCTTTTTGGTTCAAATACTTGGGATTTTTCTTTCCCTTAGCTTGATTCAAAACCCTTGAAGAAAGGGATTAATCCTTGTTGGATTTTATGGTACCGATTTGAACTAATGTTTATTTATCTTGAGTCAAAGACTCCATGAAGTCTGCCAAAGATGGCATTCTCCAATTTCAAAGTGTTAGATTTCCTGAGTGGAATGTTGAAACAAACGATGAGTATTGAGGTGATAGCTTCAAAAGAAAGGAAAAAATAAGCTGTTGTTATTTCTTCTTGATACCACATTGTTTTAGCTGAAGTACAAAATTTTCCAGAACAATAGTAAACACATTTGCACACAAAATTTGTAAGAGTAATTGTATGAAATATCTATATATATAAGAATATTACATTAGTAGGAGAGAATAATATCCAACTTTGAGCACCAAATCACTAATTTACCAACCAAATCTACAAGCAAAAACCTATTGAATACATGTGGAAACCTATAAAGACTTCAATATGCACAAGTACCAACTCATGAACTTCAGTAACCGACATGAACATATGCATATCTCTTTATGCAAGCTCCAACTTGCAGTAGTCAGGAAAAAAATTATTGAATACTACGATCTCCAGTCATTCTTCAACTGCAACTGAACAAAAGCATGTAATCACAATAATATTTACTAGCACGGAGTAGAAGGAGGGTACGACCCCCTAATTGTTTTACTAGCTACAACTGCAAGGAATATCCAAATCCCTTTTCCTTTCCCCTTCCTACCTCCCTGAAATAAAATAGTTGTGTATCAAATTTGATGGAAACTAATTTGTGATATATGGATTTTCTTATCAACAACTAATACAACCTCACTGAACTATGTCTTATTATTTTGAGATATGTGTCACAAGAGTCAATCACTTTATATGTAATGTGAGATAGTATTTGTGATTTATTCAATGTTAGAAAATAGGACCACAGAGGAATAATAGTTATACAGTTAAATCATTAAATAAGATGCAAAACACAATAAACACATTATGGAGATACATAGATATAACGTGGTTCACCCAAACGATGGGCTACATCCACAAAGAAATTGCCAGTCCTTTTATTACAGTCCAGAAAGATGAAGGGATACAACCTGCAACAAAACCACTGCACTTCCTCTTCATGCTCTCACAGTCTCTCTCACACAATCACAGAGATTGTTTACAATGATATAATACAATACACATTCATGTTACAATGCTTTATTTTATAGGGGAAAAATACCATGGAAAAATACTATGGTTAACCCAATACCATGGGTCCGCATAACTGTTGGCCAACACAAGGGAGCGAGTGTACAGTACACCTGGGATACAAACATGAATGAATAATATCTCTAGATCTGGAAGATCATGCTCCAAAACCAACAATTTAATTCATCCAGTATTCAGATATCTATGAACAGTCAGTTACTTCGAAAATATGCAATATTTATTTTTTCATTGTTCAGAGCAACAAACTTCATATTTCTGTGTTTTTGCACACACGTTTTCACATCTGGGACCTTGCACTTTGATTCAATCACTGTATGTTATCATTGCACATATTGGTAAGAGGTAATATTCTGATTTTCACACTTTATAATTCTCTTCACTGTATTTGTACAATCCAACTCCTCTGCATTATCTTCTTTCTTTCATCAATGAGCCATTGATTTACCCCAATAATTATGAAGCTCGTGTACTCCACAATAAGATATTCATTTTCTTCAAGGTTACTTTGACACATCCAAATCTTGATTATTTATACTCTTTCTAGTAGAAAGGATGCATCCACTCATTGGGATGCCTTAAACTCTATGATTCCCCAACTTTCTTACTTTGCTAACAAGAGAACCTCTTTATCTTATTTTTTCTTAGCATATAACCTTTCACAATTCAACATTGTGGGGTTTTGCGCACATATGCATTTGTATTTGTGGGATTTTCACACACAATTTCATATCTTAGTTTTATTTGTAGACATTTTTTAATTTCTTTTTTTTCCTAACTTCTTCTTCAAGGTTGTTATCTGCACAAATATGTCCCATGTTTTAGTGGGATCGTTTCTCTCTCTAGACATGCACATTTTCCTCTATGTACTTCTTCAAAATGACTTTGTATGATAAATACTTCATGTGCTTCTACATATTTCATTAGCACACATTATTTCTTAAACATATTTGGTGTTTGACTTCAATCCTTCATTTTCCTTTGACATTAATGAAAAACAAAAGTTCAATAATTAAAGAGAGAAAGAGAGAGAGAGATGTGGGGGTGGTTATTTGCAAGGGGAGGGGATTAGGAAAGCTAAAGATACAGGGGGAATTAAGGGTAGGGGGAGTATGAGATACACATGGGGGGGGTTAGGGATAGGGGAAGTGTGAGAGAGATAGAGAGAGAGGTGGGTTGTTACAGGGTACAGATAGATAGAGAGGGGGGATGTTAAGGGGTTATAGGTAAAAAGAGAGAGGGGGTGTTAGGATATTTTGATAAAGTGGACCCAGGGAGAATGAGAAGTAGAAAAGGTGTTGATAATGGTTAGGGAGAGTAGGGGGAGAAAGAGAGAGCGGAAGGGGGTTAGTGGTAAGGGGAGGCTTAATGATGTGTGTATTTGTGTGTGTGTGTGTGTGTGTGTGTAAGAGAGAGAGAGAGAGAGAGAGAGAGAGAGAGGGTTAGTGGTAGGGGTTGCATAGGTATGTGTATAGTGTGTGTGTGTGTGTGTATGTTTGTGTGAGAGAAAATGATTGGGGTGGTGGTGTGTTAGGGGGTTGGTGGCGAGAGATGGGTGGGGGTTAGGTGTACGTGGAGGAGTAAGGGAGTGAGAGGGAGTGATACAGGGGGTTAATAAGAGTTAAGGGCGAAGGGGAGAGAGAGAGAAAGAGATAAGAGGAGGTTATATGTAGGGAGAGGAGTAGGGTATCGGTGAGAGAGAGAGAGATCATGGGTAATGTTAGGAGATTGGGGGAGATTTATATAGGACTAGGTGTTGTGGGTAGGTGGAGGAGTATTGGAGAGAGAGAGGGAGTGAGGAGGAGATGGCTAGTACTTGAATTGGTAATGGTTAAAAATAAAATTATTAAAAATATTTGGATGACTAGGTATATATAATGAACATCTTTCATGATGAATGAGAGAGAGAGAGAGAGAGAGAGAGTTGGGGTTTGGGGAGGAGTGGGGTGATTAGAGATAAATCAAGGGGGGTAGTGGTAGGTGGAGGAGTATGAGAAAGAGAGAGAATGTGGAGTTAGAAATTCTTAGGAAGAGGAGGAGAGAGGGAGAGGAGGGAATTGGGTTAGTGAAAGGGGGTGAGCAGGAGGGTTACAAAAATAGAGAGATTGAGAGAGTTAGGGGTGTGATTGTGGGGCAGGAGGAGGAGGGGATTAGGGGTAGAGAGAGGGGGATTTATTTTGAATGCGATTAGGGGAAAGAGGTGATAGTCAAGTTATGATTAGAGGTTGGGGAATATATATACAAGAAGAATTAGAGAAGCTACTATTACCGCATATACATTTGCAACTAGGCTACCATGATGTAGCATACTTATTGATTTCATTATTCTTCCAAGCTTTTCATTCACATGGGGTTTTAGCATGGTATTAAAATTGAGCTCACAATAATCTATGGACCAAGACAAAACTTACAGAATATTACAAAATTTTTTTTACTCAGAATATGATATGAAACATTGCAAAAAATGAGTTGCAGTTGTATATGCTTTCATTAATAAAAATGTAAAATGGATACAATCTAGATCATTGTTACAATGCAATACACTGGCATTAATAGCGAGACAATTTGAATCCATGAGAGGATATTCA
The DNA here is from genome assembly GCA_001517045.1 of Pseudotsuga menziesii. Taxonomy (NCBI): domain Eukaryota; kingdom Viridiplantae; phylum Streptophyta; class Pinopsida; order Pinales; family Pinaceae; genus Pseudotsuga; species Pseudotsuga menziesii. Next base: position 94,393 of record LPNX010783183.1, on the reverse strand, counting down.
AATTAATTAACTCAATTTGACTGCATGAATAACGCGACATGTCTAAATCACTATCGGAGCTTAACTAGCCATCTCCAGTTGTCTAAATCAGTCTCTCAATCAATTAGAATCAGTTAAACTAGTATAACTAATGTGGTTGGTGAGAAAATGTTCCTTCCCACATGCATCCATGCAAATAATGGTGCTAATTGAACTGGAGGACATCTAACTAAATGTAACTGACTCATAACTAGGCTTGACTAGTCACCAACTCCCAACAACTGAAGGAGGTTGGTGTTGGCACTCCTAGTGGCTCCCAAATTGTAGGGATTAGTCAATGAGGCACCTAAACTGATGCACACAAGTGTAGTTAGTGGAATTTAGCCTCAATCAGTGTTCAATACACTCTAGTGGCTGGTACATGTGTCCCCATTAGGACAAGTGGATCCAATGGCACTAGTGACTCAATAATGACTAAAAAGACTCCTAAGATAGGCAGAATTGACCATTTTGGACAAGTGATTATTATAATCCTAACACCCCCCTGAATGCTAACTTGGAAAACTATGGGCCCTAGTAACTAAGACAAAAGGTCACCCATTACAGCTAAAATGAAAAAATTAATTGCTTAATGCAACCAAGGAAACGGGGGAAAACCTCATGGGAAAAGTAACCTCCCTCAAACTAAGAAGTGAATCAAGATCAAGATGGTTCTTATGTGCACATGTATCCTGGGGCCTGGCATGTGAAACTATCCATCCAAACTAAATGATTATGTCTGGAGGAATCTTCCTCTTTGGAAGAATAAGAATATGCTCAACTAAGTCAAAAATATAGACAACTGCTGGATGAAAATTGGACCCACGTAGAGAAATTGAAATCAACTAATGAGAGAGAAAAAGTTCTTGATAATTTGAACAATCTAAGGAACACCCAATAAAATGATATATTTCATCCTTTAACAACAAACCATGTGAGATAATATCAGCTCCAAGTGTTATGAGTAAGTGTCCAAGTGAATGCAGAATGTCTCCATCTTTACTAGTTCTGTGAGGAGATGAGCAAGTGATCAAATACAAAGGTAGAGAATCCCTAGGACTATGGAGAGTGAATGCTTAATATACATAATATGATATAGCTTTATAAATAAAAAATTAATCACAAAATACAATATTAGAAACCTCATAAAAGGAAACTAACAGCAAATCCCCAGCTGCAAGTTTGAAGAAGACTTGCGGTACTTGATTTGTCACACAAAAATTGATGAGACTAATTACAAGCATGACTGAAATCTCTTGGAACTTAAAATTAGAACCAAATAATATCATATAAAATCCACATAATATCATATCATATCCAAATAAGTTCATATCATATCCAAAAGTGTGGTCCACCGAGATGGTAGATGCATCGTTTTCTCCTTCCTCAAAATTCTAAGTATTTGTGCATGCAGTCCTGTAGGAATTTGCTGGAATCTCTACATCAATACAAGTGAATGGATCACTCCTACAATTTGATATTATTTCCAAAATATCAAAAGTATTACTTATCTACACACCAGCCGCAACATTAGAGGGAGAGAAATTGAATTCCTCTTCACTTTTGGAAGCAATCACTCTCAAATTTTGCACAGAATTTAAGGGAGAATCATTGGAGAATGTTTACATAGAAGTGCAACCAAGTTTTTCTTCAATATAATATATTCAAATTTCTTCTTCTGTATCAACCATATTAGAATATGAGATATTGGATATCTCATAATCTTCCAGAGAAAAATGAGAATGAGTCATTCGAAGGAGACTTTCTTCAATTCGAATTGACTGTGTGGAAGATTTTGCTTCTTATTTGTCTTGAACAACTTCATCAGAGAGAGTAGAGGCCGAGAATTTTGAAGAAAGAAATATTGTAGTGCTAGGTGTTCTCTCCAAATTTATATTATGATCCTCATTATGCTTGCCAAATTTTCTATCCAATTTTGTCCAGAGATCCTTTGGGTATTCAACATATTTAACAAGGTACCACAAGCTTGGAGAAAGGGCCAGAAATATTGTTCCAAAATATCTATCACCATCATTTATCCAGTCATTCTCATCCTCATAAGACTCTTTCACAATTCCAAGAGACACCTAATAGAGATATTTTCTCTTTAGAGATGAAATCATCTCCATCTTCCATTCTAAATATCTTGTGGATGGAGTAAGAAGAGGAACTGATAATTTCAAATCCATATGAAGTTGTACCTGCAATTACACAAAAAAACCAAAGTACGGTAAAAAACCTGCACTTTTGTAGTTTGCATCACACCTGGCTTAACCAATCAAGCAATCTTAATCAACAAGGTAAGGTTCCAGGAATTATGTGGTAAACTCTCCACTTCTGGTGCAGAGATGGAATGTTTTTGAGTTTTTTTGCTCAAATTGCTTCATAGATCTAGCAAGAAATATATAGAAGAAATCCCTTGTCTTTCCAAGGCTCTGATACCATTTTAAAATTGAGCTCATAGGAATCTATGGACCAAGACAAAACTTATAGAAGATTCCACAAACAAATTCACTTATAATATGATATGAAACAGTGCAAAAAATGAGTTACAGCTGTATATGCTTTCATTAATCAAAAAGTAAAATGGATGCAATATCGATCATTGTTATAATGCAATACACTGGAATTAATAACCATACAATTCAAATCCATGAGAGTAAAATTGAATTGATTAACTCAATCTGATTGCATAGATAACTAGACCTATCTAAATCACTATCAGAGCTTCAGTAGCTATCTCCAATTGTCTAAATGAGTCTCTTAGACATTTAGAATCAGTTAAACTTTTCTAACTGATGTGGTAGGTGAGAAAAGGCTCCTTCCCACATGCATCCATGTGAATACATGGAATAACTGAAATGGAGGACATCTAACTGAATTTAACTGACTCATAATTAGGCTTGACTAGTCACCAACTGCTGACAACTAAAGGAGGTTGGTTTCGGCACTCCTAGTGGCTCCTAAATGTAGGGATTGGTCTAGGAGGCACCTAAACTGATGCATTCAAGTGTAGTCAATGGAAGTTAGCCTCAATCACTATTTCCTAGACTCTAGTGACTGGTACATGTGTCCCCATCAGGCCAAGTGGACCCAATGGTACTAGTGACTCAATAATGACTAAAAATACTCCTAAGTTAGCCATAATTGACCAGTTTGGACAAGGGATGATTATAATCCTAACACGTGGATTATTACAGCCTCAGCCATTCCAGATCCTTAATCAACATAGGCTCCTTTCCATGAATGAGATCCATTAATCCATTGCGATTCTTTAAGTGATGACCTAGTTCATTTGAACATAGTAGTAGATCAGATATGGTACACACATTTAGATAGGGGCCTATCAGTTGGAGAGAGGTGTATATCATGAGATCAGGTATATGATTCTATAGTTTGAATTTTATATATGATTTATATCAAACACCTATGCGTTTCTTGTTAGGATGATTATGGTGACCTATTCTTATACATGTATTAATGCTTGAACTTGTGTTGAGATTAATCAAAGGAATTGATGTGAAGATTGTTGCTCATTCCATGCTTGTACAAACAGTATACCTTAGTGCAATGTTGGTTCCATGTGTCATTTTTCCCCATCCATCTAGTTCGTTTGTTGTTGAATTTTATCCCATTACTTATATTGATTGAGACTTGCCAGATTGAACATATTTTCCCCATATTGACCCCTGTGTATGATAGACTCCATGTTGTTTTGTGTCTTTGGCTATGAAGTATGTGGCTTGGATATTGTGGCTAGGTTCACCAATTAGTTCTCCTTTATTCCTTAAAAGAAGTGTTCCTCCAAACAATGTTGCTAAACAATAAAGCATCGGAACGCATACAAGCTATATCGAAATGATGTAAAGTAAATGGTTAAAAAGGAGTCAATGGCCAAGTGGTCAAGAACTTATTCTTTGTATAATGTATGGATCATCTTCCCTCCACAGGGGTAGCAGGGAGAGGAAAACCTGTTGGGGATATGGATTGCTCGCTGATAGCGGGGTTAGGACTTAGTCATTTACTAGAGCCCAAAAGGATTTCCAGGGCACCTACTCTTGTAGGTTGGCTACTATCTTATGTGAAATGTGAAAGTATTAAAAAAGGTCAATGGTAAAAGGATGAGCACTCACTCTTTGTATAGTGTTTATCTCATTTTCCCCCAAAGGGAAACAAGGTGAGACTAGCCTACAAAGTTATGTCTTTGTCAGTACTGGAGCTCAGAAGGCGTCTAGGGAACTTTCCTTTGGAGGTTGACCTGTATTGTGAAAGTGATGAAAAGGAAAAATTGCTAGAGCTTGAAGGAAAAAAACCCAAGTACTTTAACCACTTGTGAGACACCACCATCCCCTATTTCTATCCGTCATGCATACGTCACTTTGTTTGAGTTTATTTGTTATCATTCAGAGAGATCACATAGTCAAATTCAGTCAAAATCCATTTCCCTTTTCGTTATCCTTGTTTTCCATCCTCACCCAGAAACAACACATTGTTTAATATTTGTAAGTATGCCATGGATAAGAAGAATTCTAGAAGGTTCCAAAACTTTTCAAAGGAACTGGTATATCTTACTTACTATTACTATTGTTGTCACCATGATTATGAATAACATGATTTAAGTTTGGTTTTGATATACACCATTGGAGAATTTATTACCTTGGAATTTCTTACCTATGTGTATAGTTATTTCTTATATTTGTTTTAGACATGACTAGGACCAATACTTCGGGTTCAGTTTTGAGATTTTGGACCCATATCTCATGATCATTGATTATTATCACTTTATTATTGGTCAAATGATCAAATTTTATTAGAGATGGTAGTTATTTTGGTTCTCCTAGAGAATTACAATGTTCGAAGGGGTATGAGTAGTAACTTATACCATTCTTCTATGTCTCTAGAATGATCTTCCAATATAGTCAGTTTTACCTAGCTCTTTGGATGGATAGAGTTATTATGACTTTTGTCAGTTTCAGAGGATGTACCACCATAAAATGAACTAGAGAATTCACTATAAAAATTGATTTGGCCTATTGGGTCAAGGAAATGCCTTGGAAATTTTTCATATGATGTAGTTTGGCTCCCTAGATAGATATTCAGTAGTTTTAGTCAGCATTGTTGTCTGGATGATTTTATTCTTGGCCCATCCAGTGAGGATGTCCCCCAAGGGGCACCCCTCAACTTAGCTAATTGATGTATTACGCTGTTATATCATATGTTATGAGGATGTAATGGGGCCTAGGGTAAATAAATACCATAGTGGCCCCATTTTATGTATTATCACGATCACATCTTATGTTATATCTTATTTTTTCCTTCGACAAGGTGTCCTTGGGAAAAAAGTACGCCCCCCTTGATCTAGTCAAGTTGATCCATGTAAAAATGATCTCCATCATTGACAATGTTATAATCTTAACCGTCAGATGTAAAAATAAGTTAGGGTTTGTGTCTTTCAAACTATATATAAATATGAGACCCCCCCCATTGTATCCCATTGAGAAATTTTGCACTCTTCGATTTGGATATTTGAATACAAAGATTTTTGCAGAAATTATTGGATCTTCTTTCTGGCAGCTGGAAATAGCTGAGAGAAAGTGTTGCAATAGAAAACACCATGATATTCCCTGTAGCTTAAACATGCAAATAAAAATCCATTAAATATCCATGAAAGACCTGAGTGGCCTCTCCAAACACCAACTTGGATGGGAATATTTCACCCTTGAAATTGGCTAAGGCAAGAAAACTAGTCATCTACTAGCTCTCATAATTCACAAATGACAATTTCTCAAATGAACAAAAGCTATTATATTGGTTGATTCATGTATTTTATAAACATCCTTAGCCTTATAAGGTTACCAATCCATCCAAAAATGCAAGAAAAATCAATCTTAGGTGTGGGCTCAATATTCTCCATGTGTCCTCGCTATCCTAGTCTTCCATCTTCCCCCAATTTGAGTAGGAACTCATTGAGGTTCCCAAAATCACATGAGAACCCTCTTGGATGCTCTATTTCGACCTGGCATGTCACATGTCCACCTTAAAATCTGATTTGTGTCATAGGTTTCATAGCATGTTCATCATTGTTGTCATAGAGCTAGGGAATCTAGTCCAAGTGTCTCACTAGCTCCAAAATGACTCTTCCTCTCCCATGTAAGTTACATTTCCTTCCAAATTCGACTTATGATGCATATGGCCAAGTGTATTATCCTTATAACTCATCCAAGAACATTTAGGCTTCCCATGGATTTGAAATTGCAAGAGAAGGATGCCATGTGGCACATAAATTATAGCTTGTGTGGGCCCCATAGTTTCCATGTATCTCCATGCTCCATTGCCACTTAAATTTTATCTTGTATTTATTTAATAAGCTCAATTATATTTATTCCATTCTAATGTCTGAACATCATTTATTGTCCCCCTTATTCCAAAACCCAAAGCCAACGATGATTTTAAGGGCGAATTTTAGCCCAATGCCGAATTTTAAGGGTTACCCAAAAAAAGGTGGGAGGATTTTTATATTAAAATGTTTTTATTTTATTTAATAAAATATCCCATTATTTATTTTATATATAGCTGGCCCAAGTTAATTCGCCTTCATCCCGAAAGAGCAAAAAACTGGAAAATAAATTTTAGCCCAGGGAAATACTAATATTTGCCCACATTCGCCCCTAATTTCTGGCCATGGAAGTTACCGATAGCAATTTCGCCCAATTTTTTTATTGTTAATCTAAAATCTAGTGTAAATTGCCCCTAGTTTTTCCTTATGGAGATTTTTTTTAGAGAAATTCATCCAAAAATCCTGACAGCGGGGTAGAATGGGACCAATTTTGTCCACATAATAAAGTTTCAAAGCTTAATAGGGTTTCAATCTCGGAGAATTTGGTTTCAAAGGTTATTATGGAGTTGCAAGGCTCTTGCTAAGCTTTTTCACAGGTTTCCAGGCTCTAGAATTTCGGCTCTTGCAAACTCCAATCTGCAGGTATGTTTATACTTCATTATTTTGTTGGGTTTGGTTTCATGCAGTTAAGGTAGGCCAGACTTACCAGATAAACAATGACAAATGCCATATCTACACTTCTTGGAACAAGTGAGAGAATCAATCTTCAGTACATTTAATGGTGTTCTTACCTCATTTACACTCCATCGATTTACAGCTTGGAGTTAATGGTGTGGTCACCTCATTATCAGATCAATCCATCCCACATAACCCGCCCAGATTGCCGAGATTCTGCACCATTGCATCCCTCAAGTATTCGCTTTGGCCTGTGATGATGAAGATCTTGATCCCTCTCAGTTTCAGCTGGTTGTAAAGAACCAACAGCGGTTCCAGAGCAGGTGCCTTCATGTCCTCCGTCCATTTTTCCAACGGTGTTTTATCAATAATCTCTTCCCCTGTTATCAAATTCAACAAGATCACGGGAAATTAAATTGCTAGGAAATTAAACTAAACTACCCATCTCATATCTAATCTTAACTTTGATGGATATAATAGGTTATTAATAGAGTTTATAAATTAAAGTTAAGATAGATCCTTGTTATTAATAGAGTTTTTAGATTAAATTTAAGATGGATCCAGGTTATTAATTAGTAAATTGGAATTAGGCTGCATCAGGTTATTAGTACTACAATTGTATTCACATATATAAATTAAAATGGATTCCAAATCTAGTGATCTATCAAACTTTAGTTTACTGTCACGAAATAGAAACTATACAAAATTTCGTTTTGCCCATCCTAAATCCTCTCAGACGCTTTAAAAATTTCGTTGTGACTAGATGTAGATAGTAGAAAAATTGATGCTACTCCATGAGAACTTATCCCAGAGAAAACATTAAGGACAACTTGTCAAACTGTGAAATCCTCCATTCTATTATTCTACTAAACATGGGGACCACTTGAGACAGTGACTTGGGATAGCTCAAGTGGCTTCACTGTTGTTTCTAACATTGGATTCAAATGCCCACGTGTGAACTGGTTTTTGAATCACCATTTATCACCACAATCAGATGTCTTATCACATGGAATGTTAATAATGACAAAGAAATACATCCTGGTAGTAAGGGGAATTCAGTTAAAAAATTTAGAAGTTATAAGATAAGATAATTTTATTAATGTTCAACAAATGACCACAAATGTAGGTCAATGGGACTAAAAGGTATAATCTAGTGTAAATACAATGTAGTGGTTTAAAATCGATTCATACGTGTAGATAATGATAACTGGTGGTTTGGTTTTTGATTGATAAATAATTCTTCTTCGAAGTATGCTGATTCCACATGTCCAGCGTTCAAAGATGGGGGTAATTTACAAGACTTGATGTTCAAATATCAAATCAATCATAACTAGAAGAATCTAAACAAGAGTCAAAGGTCTTAAAACTTAAAACCAATGAAATTATCTGAGCCACTTGCTTGAAGCAATGATCAAGAAAAATATGATAAAAGATTGTCAATAGGAACTTCTATCAATACTTTATGAGTAACACTCTTAGGAGATGTTCCAAGGTCTCATGCAATATGTTATATCAGATATACCAATTATTTTTACTTCAAACTCCTTGAAGCAACTAAGAAAAAAAAGAAAACATGAGTGTTAGTCATTTGAAATTCACTTAACTGACTAGAATTGCTTGAAGTTTTTTCACTGCACAAAAGTAAGAGTGGCTTTGTAAAGACATTTTATTTTGCAAGAGAAAATTGCTTAAATTTTGTCATGGGATATTAAATAAGTCTAGGGTTGCTTAAAATTTAAGCATGTCTGTTTATCTGAAAGTTGAAATGACAGTTTCAAGAGAAATTTTCTATATTAAGTTAATTTCATTTCCCTGTACACAGTAGCCCCAGATAAAATAGAATATTTTTAGGCCAGCAAGTAGTGGGACATAGGTCAAAGCTGTACAAATTTAACGCTAACACCTAGGATGGTTTATAAAATATTTTAGTATTCTTGAGATTAGCTCCCAAAGAGTTTACTAAGTTTAACTCTATAAAGTTATACCTCATTTTGTTTGTTTACATTGAGTAGTCTGAAAGATTAACCTCTATAGACTGGCTTCTTTTCTCCTGTCAAACTAGGCTATAGAAGATTTCCTATATTTTGCCTTAATTTTGAATGTCAATCCAAGTTGAAATTTTTATGGCCTATCAAGGTAGGCCGTAGAAGATTTCCTATATTTTTCCTATATTGTCAATCCAATTTTAAAATTTCTCCACATGATATGTTGGTGTTGAGTAATGTTAAATAACTTGATGTTTTGTCAATTTGTGTAGTTTTAGCTATTCTAGATTGGTCATCTATATCGAATTCAACTTAGCTACCTTGAAATTGAATCTTGGATGAAGTAACAGTACTTGAAAATGTGTTATGTAGTGAGTTGGATGATGGTTTATATGAGAAAGTAAAACATTGTGTTTGAGTAGAGTATTTTTATGTTTTTTCATCTCTAGTGTTGGTTTTTTTGTAGGTACATTTAAGTTAACTCTTCAGTTTACGAAGGACTATCCAAATAAGCCATTGCCTATATGTTTTGTTTCTAGGATGTTTCATCCAAAGAGTAAGATATCTTCATCCTTTTTGGAGTTCTGAATTTCAATTGTATAGCTTGGCTCCCAACTCTCTATTTTATCAAAGGCTATATGCTATTCTGTTTGATATCCTGTGTGGAAGTCCAAAAGGGAAAGTTAAATAGGTGTAATTTTTAATTTAAACTTGCATTGCTATTAGCCTCATCCAAAAGAAGTTCTATCTCTACCAGTTTTGTGGAAAGATTTTTTTATCCCTGTGAATTTTTTAAGCTATTTTATTATTGGTATGGTCTGTAGTTGCTTAAATGTATGAGTAGTGTGCTTTGGTCATGGTCCTCATTACACTTCCCTACTTGAACGATATAGTAAAAGTGGTTAGTCATGTAATATCAACATGTCCATGATTATTACTTGATAATTCAAAATGTATATAAAAGTTCCCCAAAATTTATGAGTGATTTTGAGGTGTGAAACATAATCTCTCAAACTGTATGTTAGATGTCATAATTATTAA
>LPNX010783183.1:0-83521 GCA_001517045.1 Pseudotsuga menziesii | reverse complement strand
CAAATAGGCAACATCATATTGAGATGCATAAAATATAAGTTCTGATATACATAATTATTAAACTTATGAGACAAAATACGTAAACATAGAGGCCTTAAGTGGCCTTTAGAATCGAAAATAATAATGCTGTAATAATATGTAATAAGTAAATGTTGAGATCCATGTAGTTAAATTTTAGGTCCTACTGGTTGTGAATCATTTAATTTGAAGAATAGATCTAAAGTCTGACTCATTAGTCTGACTTGATTGGGTCTCGGCACGTAAATTTTTCCTACTATTTGTGAATGGCTTCAAAAACTGCTGCCATTTGATGTTTTAAATCAGTTGGAACCATTGAGCACCCAATAACATTTCCATAAATATGCACCTTTCCTCTGTAAACACAGAGGTGGAATGGTTTCATGCAGGGTCCTTCTTTGGATCCCTGGGATCTCCTTCAATTTCACCAGCAAATGGTAGGAAACAAATGCAGATCAATTCCCTATTGGGATCAACCATAGTTGATCTGCAAATCAGCTCCAAGCATATTTGAGCATATGGTGAATGCTAGCAATGAGAAGTGTGTGATGTAAAATGGAGAAGTGGGTTAAATTTATAAGCTAGGTTTAGTGTCTTGGTGTTTTTGTGTTTTTAGGGTGTTTTTTTTTTTACCTTTTTTCAGTATTTTTGACTGATTTGGCCCGTGGGTAGGTGGCTATATCAATCCCAGCAGACTCCCCTATCAGACTTGGGTGTCATGTTTGACTTGGCTGAGTGGCCAATTTTTGTAACTTGTCCAAATCATACCAGGTCAATGCTTGAGTCAACCTCTAGTTCTGACTGGTTCTGCTAAAAAACTAGTCCTACTTGCTTTAGTCAAGCCGACTCAGTTGAATAGCACTAATCTAAATTATCAAAAATTATATTGTTTCAGTGAATATATGTACTTTTTTTAAAGTAGGAGTGTGTGATGTAGATTTGTTACTGGGAAAATATGTATTCACTTTCATGTTTAGTTTATGTCTTTTTTGCATTATTGCTTGTGGCAGACATTTAGAATTAATTATGCCAGTGATAAAAAGATTATGAGCTAGTTCCTTCTGGACTGTTCATATTCATTTAGCATGTTTCCCTAATATTCTTGCCAATTTGACTGTGATATGGAGGCCATTGCAAATTTGCAATAATGTTGCTTTTTGTAAGAAAAAATATTGAATGTGTGGAAATTAATTTTTTCATTTCTAATGCTCATATGAAAGGTTATTTCTTCTTTCTATAGTTTATGCTGATGGAAGCATTTGTTTGGATATTTTACAAAATCAATGGAGCCCAATCTATGATGTCGCTGATATTCTCATGTCTATTCAGGTAAACAGTTAAACATCACTTAACTGCCATGTGTGAACTTGGTATAATTAAGTGCCCACTACTTCAAGGGACAAAAATATTACATAAACAAAAATATTACATATTGGGTACCCTAGCAGCACACTGTCCTCTATGTGGTTGTGAATTGGCTATCTCTTGCATTCTAAATCTACCCAACCAAACTATATTTTAGTGAAGTAATAAATGTGTCTTAAGTTCTTAACCCTCTACCTTGACTTTCCTTTATACTTTAGCCAAAACCCCGATCTACCAAAACCCTAATTTTGGTGATATTAGTATAAATCACCAATGTATTAAAAATACATTTTATTAGACTTAACAGCTAAACATAAGACTTTCACTTGATTAATAAAGTGAATTACAAATTAGATTTGACTTGGATTTCGTGCATGTTTGACACTATACCTGTGCAGAAGTTCCTGTTCGAGCTACAAACATCAACAGTTCTGACACAAATATGGGACATAAGTAACAATTTCAGGGCATTTTCTTTCTTCCCTAAGTTGGAAAAGGCCTTTGGACAAGCTGTGTGCAAATCCAGCGATGTAATCACAAAATTTTGGTAGGACCGGATAATGAAGTACCCTAACAAGGTATGCTGTTTCAAATTTTCATAGACGACATATTCATAATTTGGAATATCAATAGAAAATTCATCAGGTGGGATTTCATTACCTCATGGGAAACATTTGGGATGAACTTCCACAGAGCTTTCAGTGACATCATGATTGTTAGCACTTGCTCGTTGCATGGTTCCTCCTTGAGAATTAGTCAAAATGACAATATTGTGTGGTGGCTATTATCATGCTCCCCTTTGCATGCCTTATGGGAGGCTAGGAGAGCTGCTAATTCCACCAGTGCAACTGCCACATAGTCCAATAACAACAAATGAGAATATGAAAAGACAGCCAATGAATTCAGCATAACAGCTGTTGGGGCTCAATAAATTCTATAACATAAGAAACCCTAATCTATAGAAAATCCAAACACTCTGTATGTTTTTGGATTCCCGTTGGATGCACATATTCTATGTTGGTTGTCATTGCTTGTGTATTGGTTGTTTACCTTGCTTTCTCCTTCTAAGCCCCCATAAGCCTTCATCTTCACAGGTCTATAGAACATATGAAATCTAGGATTATGTAGACTGGTTTTGCACTTTTAGTCTTTTGCAAAAGGCATTTTTTCTACTTCAAGGTTTTCATCTCTGCTTTGAGCCTAGTAGTGCCTTTGAAGTGCTTAGGTACATGGATTGTTGTTGGTGGTAAATATGAGCTTTAATGTCAATTATTTAAGAAGTTGTAGAATATGATTTATTTTGCATTGTGTGACTATATATCCTACTTTTCTCAAATGTTTAGCTAATTGCTTTTGTGCTCTGCACCTTTGAGTTATATCCTTTCTTCCTAACATAGGCTGGTTGGCAGTTTATTATTTAGCACAAATCAATATTTTTTGTTTGTTTATATTTCCCATTGATTCTGCAGTGATATGTTCTTCAATTATTAATTATTTGCCCTTATTTTCCCATACACCATCCCTTCCTAGCCAACCTAGCCATCACAACCAGTACAGAAAAATGGAAGAAAGAAAGAAAAAGGAAAAAGAAAAAGAAAAAAGAAGGATACATGCATTGTATGGCCATTCTATCTCACACGGAACAAGATCTACTGGATTGATTGTTTACATTGTTTGATTCAGGTCAGCCAAGAAACATGGCAATGGCATCAGTGAAAACCATGCAAGAGCAATCAAACATGATTGTAATGGCCAGAAATACTAGCCTTCCTCAGAAAAGGGGTCGAGAAGATGAAATTGGTGCTAGATTAACAGATAAGAAATAGACAGGATGGCCTGGGGATAATGTATTTCGGTTGCTTATTCATGCTCAAAAGTTTGGTGGAATTATTGGTCGCAAGGGAGAAATTGTGAAAAAGATGTGTGAAGAGACCAGATCACACATTAAGATTCTAGAAGGAATTCAAGGCACTCCTGAATGCACTATAAGCTTTATTTGAATCCTTGATGTTTGGTCTTCTAATTAAATTGTGTTCTTTATTTGCTAAAATAAATGGAATACTTTATCAAAACTACCATGTAAGAACTGTTCAGGTATGGATGCAGATCATCTAGTCTTTCCAAGAAATGGGAACTGCTAAATTGATGCTAAATCAAAGTTTATATTTGATGAACCTATCCATTATCCTACAAAGAGGATCATAGAGGTGTTATTTGATCCAATCAATGGAATTCGAGTTTTCCATTGCATCAGATGTTTTCAAAATCCTTAGATCTTCTATTGCTAAACCTTCGAGGTGTTTCCTACAGTACTCTGTGTTTTTTCAAAAAAGAAGTTTCGAAGCATTCACTAGTAGAAAATGAGAAATTAATGACTAAAAAAATGACTAAAATCAGGCTATAAACGACTATTTTTGAGTCGGTGACTAATAGTAGCAAATTTCCACTATCTTATAGCTAGTCGTATTTCACTAGTCACTAGCAAATTGATTTTGTCATTGATTTAGTCACTGAGTGAGTCTATGATTTAGTCGCTGATTTAGTCACTGATTGCAACCATTAATGACCAAATATACGACTAAATAGACTACTAGATGTTAACATATTAATAACTAAGATAAATACGAGTAAGATACAGAAAATTAGCTACTAATAGTCGTATATATGTGAATTTAGTCATTTTTGTAGTCACAAATTTATGATAGGGCATGAAGGAATCGAACCACCAACCTCCTGCCTATAATTAGGCAGGCTCTCTACCATTGAGCTAGCACCCTTTAATAAGTTGTTATTACTTGAAAATGATGATATTCAAACAAATTTATGGTAGATATCAATCTAGAAACTACATAATTATTACTATTACAACTTACTAGTAACTAGTATTTATGATAAACTAATTCCTGAGAGCTATGTACAATTTTCCCTGTAACTAAAGATAATAAAAATACTACAAATACTCTTACCAAAGAGATTTAGTGATGAGTACCTCTTCCCATTCTTCATCACTATCATTCTCATAGTCCAAAGAAGAGTCCTTCCTGAAAGGATTTCGAAGCCCAATGCCATCACTGCATCAAAAACAAAGAGTCAAAAACAAAACTTTCCAAGCTTGTATACTACAATATTAAGAATCCATGAGCGTCAAGGTGTTTCAGATGTTCCTCATCATGGTCTATCAAAATTAAAACACAACCTGTTGCTTTGATGATTAATAAACTTAAAATTATGCAAAGTATATTCACCTTTTCTTTGAGAAGGTTCCATAATAAGCAGGTCTATGGTTGTGATCGAAAGGAAAAAGGTTTCTTCTCGTATTGTGAAGCCTATTTTAGCTTTAAATCAAGTGATAAACATTCTATGATCCAGGAAGAAATAGAAACTTATTGCTAATGGAGACTTGACGACTATCATTTGCAAAATTAGAGACTTGACTCCCTATGCACCGTAATGTCTTGCAAAAATGATCTCTAGACCTAGAATTCAAAGAATTTCAAGTATTCTGACTTGGGGAATTGCAAGTATTGCAAGTATTTAGCATTGAATCATTTACTATTTCAAAGGTACCATTTTGTATGGAGGAGTTATGCTTTGTGAATCATTATTCCTTGGCTATAAGGGCACCTAATAGTGGATTCAATAATTAAAGAGTCATGTTGCAAATATAAAGAGAAATACCCTGCTCCTACAACGTTGTGTCTTTAGAGAAACCTTTAAAGGGTTGTATATTCGGCTTCTAGGTGATGATACCAGTTATTTGAAAGGAAGGACAACTGGTTAAGCATGAATTAAACTTGAAAAAATTGCAAACTATTAGGTATAACAAAATATATATCATCTCTCTGTAGAGATGTACAGGATCTAAAAAAGTTTCCATGATGATTGGACAACAGTTCATAGAGAGAAATAACCATTGATAAGAACTGAACTTTCCTTAGAATGTATGGTCCCCTAAAATAAGACTACACTAAAATTTAGATTCTAGTAAGCTTTTGAGATTGACTAAACCTATCGAAAAGGTTGGAGAGACTGGTATTGTACAGTGTTCTTATAATGCACAATTGCATAAAGGTGTATTCTTATCAAGATTTATGACTTTCAAAATGAAGGAATTTACTTGACCATGAAATGCACATTTATGATGAAGCAAAGGATAGAGAAAATCATGATGAGGTTCATATTCCCCATTTGAACTGCCTACAAGAAACTATTTCTTCGTAAGGGTAATAAAGCATGTCTCTATCTTGCTTGAGTGGAATGTGAAAGTGACCTGCCCTGATTATCTAATTATGAATTAGTTTTAAGTTCCAATTCCCTTCAGGCCCTATGGCATGTTTACGCCTTCCACTCTGACTCCCCATGTGGGATGCGTTGCTTCTTCAATGGAATATAAGAGCCTCACTAAGACCTGGGTCTTGTATTTTGGTGTGAATTTATATTTACAAGTACAAAGTTCAAGGTTCATGAAGAATTGTTCAAAACCTACCATTAGTACAGCATTATAACATAGGGTATGCTTTTGCAGGAGGATAGAGGCAAGGCAGAGCAAACGGTAAGAGTAAGAGAGGGTTTGACCTCCCCAATTAGGTTTTTTACTTGCCAAGTCGAAGAAGTTCAGTGCAGAAGTCAACTTCGGCACTATGGACATTGAAGAACTCAGAGAAAGGGCTATGGCTTCCATGCCCAACAAGAAGAGGAAGAGAAAGTAGCTACCGCCGCACCCACTCTCATCTGGGAAATTTATTTCCACAAATAATTTGTTTGACAGAAATGGGACAAAACTACAAGTTTCTAGTGCACTATCAGTTCCATTATGTGGCCATAAGGAAAATGATGTATTCTTATCCAGTTATAGGTTCTACATCCTTCTATTATATCTCCTGCAACAGAAGAGAAATATGATAACCTTGTGCTTAGATTCTCTGATGGAGGTAGTGACAGTGAGGGTGAAGAACAGAGTTGGAGAGTGGATTGAAGTGAGGAAGATGGATCATCAAGGGAAAATACAAGTGGGACTTCCTTCAAAGTAGGGCGCTCCTCTAGGTAGGTGCGCTTTGACCTCTTTTCCATAAAAAAAGGCATAAAACCCCTTATAATATCCTCAAAATAGGGTCTTCTTGCCTAGTTACATATGCAAAATAGTGATTAGGGTCCACATTCCTTTTCCTCAAAGCTAGTGCTCCTAAATTCGGCTATTAGCCATCTCTTACCTTTTTTCATGCAAGGAATGTGGCTTGGTCCCACATATCACTTATTCAAGAAGGGCACTCTTCATACTCTCCCTGTTTTGAGGTGTGAAGATAGTATTAGGACATCCTCCAGACTAGAAATCCTCCAAATATGTAGCCAATGACTCAGTTAATGTGTGACCTACCCCATCACTGTCTTCAAAAGCCCAGCAATCCTCCAAAGGATGATATGCCTTCAAATATGTGAAAAGCCTAAAAGCTCATGATTTCACGGGTGACATGGACATGGACCATGGGACCCTCTGAAACTGAGCCATCTCCAAGTGCATGCTATCTAGCATCAAAATAACCTTTATGCCTTTCAGGAAATAACAGTATTTAAGCAATCACTAAGCCCAAATCAGAAGATAATAGCAACTCTATAGCATGCATTATAATCTGTTATCACAGCAACACCACCACCAATGCTGATAAATTTCTTAACCTCTGATACAAGCAAAAACAATCACTTTCCTTGATCAACTTCAAGAATAATATATTTTCGAAAGTAAAGAGAGGTCCAAACCTGCTCACATTTGCCCAGATTCTCTCTCTCTCCATTATATCCCTATAATTGTAAGCCAAGTAAAGTCAATAAAACAAAGAGTAAATCAGGAATCAAATGGAAAATATTATGGCAAACTGCAAAAAAAAAGATTATTTGTTGTTGCTCCTTTATAGGATTAGGTACATAAGCCCAGTAGTCAGATATTTAATTGGAAAAAGTCTAAGATGCAGAGGCATCCATGTATCTAATGGTGAGACATGCAGCATACCATAAAACAAAAGGATTCTTGCAACAACTTTTCTAAATGGTGCCTACCTTCAGGAGATCCATTTCTTCTTTTGTGGGGAAAAACTTTATGAGGTTTTCTACCTGATCAATATCTAAAGTTGTGTCATCCAAAGCCAGTACTGCAATCTGCAACCACAGCACAACAAAGAAAGATAATCAGCAAAATAGAAAGGGAAAAGAGTTGCATATTGCTTTATGGATTTAACCCTTACATTTTTTCCAAGTAAACTCATTCATATAACCTACTTGGAATTCAGAACTGCAAAATCATAAAAATAAAATAGTGGAATAGAACATAGAAAATAACAGCCTGAAAAACTGCGTTGATAGTAAGAAACTACTAGATGGAAAGTTCCTATTCAAACAAATAAGACATTTAAACATTCCCCTCTCAGGTTGAGCAAAAAATTAAAATGCATTGACGTTGAGAACTTATGAATTCAAGGTGCCTGGAGATCATGCAAGTATGAAAGAAAATAATGCTAACATGGAAAAAAACAAACATGCAGATTCAGGTATGAAATATCAAGGACAAAAAGAAATTTCTAATTCTTTGCTAATATTACAAGTTACATGCTTATGCTGCCAACAGTCAACTGGTAAAAAAAATCTTGATTATAATCATAAAGAAGATTTCCAAGTTAAGATTCAGTTCGCATTGTCAGCTATAAAACGATTACCAAATTACAAGATACCCATTATCAAACCTTAAATAAACATAATTGCAACATGTATTCCATCACAGTGTTAAATCGCTTACCATTACATCTGGTAATGGCATTTTGACCTTGGTAAGCATAATTTCGCAGTTATTAGCCCTTCTTAAATCAATCTGCACACATCCATTATAACAAAATTTCTTATAACCTTAAAATAATAGAAATGCTTTTAATTTAAATTTATCGTGTCATGTCAGACCACAAATACTAGCAAAGCAAAGATTTCAACCTGTATAAATATCACAAAAGTCTTCAAACAATATATTAATGATAGAGTTCACCATAATTTGTTGAGGATAACTTCGGTATCTTTTTGCACATTCACATAACAATGGAAAGAGATATTGCACTACATTTCCTTCTGGCCACTTCCATGTGCATAAAGCCTCTATTTCACACCATATTCTACAAGAAGAAATTTCTTTGCAAATTGTAATGCTCACATTCCCCATTGTGATGTGTGAAGTCTTCATCAGTGAACCAAACAACAATTTATCTTTTCCAAAGTCCAAACCAATCCTGTCCACGAAAATTAGAAATCTCGTATGTATAGTTTTCTGCAAGTAAGTCCACAAATTGATCATGAGTACAGACTCTGGCCTCTGACTACATTTGAAAGGATTGACTGCTATTTTAAAGGAAACTCATGAGATTTGAGAAAAAGATACCTTACAGGAAATGCCAAAGTTGTAAGTACGTTCCTTTTAGTATTTCGTTGCCTAGCTATTACACATTTTTCAGACATTCTAGGACACAGTGATGTATGATGATCAGAGAAATGATGGTGTGAGTACCTTCCTTGTTCTTGAAAAGACATGACTACAATTTTCAATGTAGAGATATATCTAGACAAATATTAGTCTTATAAGCCAATCTCTTCAACTCCAAAGATGGCTTGAAATTGTAAATGGAAGAATGAAGGTTGCAAGAGAATTGTATTGGAGCAGAAGAGGGAACGAGAGTGGGAGTTCCTAGAGAACCATTTCACCAAAAACCACACAATTGGGGCATCCGAAGGTTAGCTAAACTAGTGGT
Organism: Pseudotsuga menziesii; assembly: GCA_001517045.1. Classification (NCBI taxonomy): domain Eukaryota; kingdom Viridiplantae; phylum Streptophyta; class Pinopsida; order Pinales; family Pinaceae; genus Pseudotsuga; species Pseudotsuga menziesii. The sequence continues at coordinate 74,360 of LPNX010783183.1, read as the reverse complement.
GAATGTTTTTGGCCATTTGGCATTGTTGTGTCCCTTTCTCAAGATGGAGCACCAAGCACAATAGTAACAACATTTTCCCAGAAGTGAACATCAGGCTGTCATGATAGTGTTATTATAGCTCCAACAGCCTCTCCTGCACAATAGCTTGATGCAATTGATTTAGCTATACCTATAGCAAAAAAAAAACGGAGAATCTCTTCAAAAGAACGGGTTTCTTCTCTTTGCTAGTCGACATCCTTTAAGGATTTCAACGAACTAGTCATTTCCACTCTGTCTAGATTGTGAAGTCCAAACAGAAGATAGAAGATGAAAACAGTTGTTTCTGCCATATCCATTGGACATTCCGTGGACCTATTAATTGCATTTTCTAATAAATCTATTGTAATATCAAGTTCTGTTCTTGAAATTCTTCACAACATCATGAATTCCCTCTACCAATTCCTCCATGTGGCCAACTACTGACTCTAGCCATTTTTGCAGCTGAGCAAGTACAAAAACCCCTTCATTTTCCCCAAATTATTTCCAACAATACCCAATATTAAGTGCCATTTATTGAGCTAGACTCAGTTTGTTGGCTTGTTCCCATGTTATATCTCTACTTGAAAATGTAGCCAAGGAGGCCAAGAGCAGTTCTCTTTATTGTGTACTTGTGTCATCTGCGGACCTCATCCTTAAGGTTTCCATCCCACCAACTGAACTCGAAGGAAAATAGGACACTGCCACACGAACCCATTCTTCTACATATGCAACATACAAGAGAAAAATATTAGGTTGGCAATGTCTAATTTCCAGGAAAACAAGAAACAGCTTACCCTTAACATGATAAAATAATTGATAGAAAATCTCCTTAATTTCATACAAGTAGCCAATCAAATTAACAATGATTTGTCAATAAAAATTTCCATTCACTTGCCTGCTCCATTTAACATAATATTAAGGGTGGTCTAGAAAGATCTCTTTGCAGCCACTAGCATGTTCCCTCTTGCATGTTTCCTGTATTCACTTTTGGAAAATATGTGGTATAATCTTTGTAAATATATTGACAGTAGATGCATTTTGAAACTCCTTTTTTAGGAAATAATGTAGTAAGTGGAAAGTATCTGCCTTTGTCCAAACACTACTATCATTTAACAGCACTGCAAGTAACATCACCAACTGTAAAACAACTCTCTTTTCTGTTTTAGATCATGTTAAATTGTAAATGTTATTTCTTATTGTTGCTCATTTTGATATTAGATATGAAATTGGGTGTCATGTATGAGAATACCTCTTCTTTTATGATACATGATTTGTTAATGGTGTTCAAATTATATTTTATTTTCTGTTGAAACATATACATTCTCACTTGTCCTACAGAGCTGCAGTAGATGCAATGGCAAAGAGACATGTAGATAATTCCTTTCAAGTTGATGACTTCAACATCGAACTTGAGAATCAAAGTGGAGGCAAGATGAAATTTGGTACCGAGACAAATCAAAGGTGTGATTTTACTTTTGATTTTTTGGTTCTTTAACTTTCAATGCTCTCATTTTTTTTCCAAGAAAAAAATTTAAATAGTTGATATTTCAGAGTTTGAAATTAGTATATACATTTAGCTGTCCTAGGCAGACTCAAAACTAGGGATCAAGAGTTATATCTTCATTGTCTGCAATAGAAATAGTATTCTGCAATTTCATTATTCCATTCACTAGTTTACATGTTAGTACTTCTGGTATTAGTTGAAATAATATGGTCAGGGCACTGCAACTAATCTAATCATATGAACTTTATTACTTTCTGGAGCTTAAAATGAGGACGGAATTGAATCAAAAGGATACTTTTAATGTGGCAGGGCCCTTGTTATGGGTTTGATGCTTCATGCAAAGGGGCGTCATCTCATTAAAAATGGGCAATTTAAAAATGCTCTTGATATTATTGCCATGGGAGAGGTCACATGCAGGTTTCTCATTGCTGATGTTTTAATAGCCCTCATACAGCTCTCATATGGATATTCACTTGCTGATGTTTACTGAATAGACTTCGGGCCTCTGTTCTCTGATTACCTTTGTTATTTTAGACTAGGAAATGAAGGTCTTGGAACAAATTATGAATCTTTCTATTAATAGTGCAGAAAAGGAAAACTGATGGTCTTGTAGCTGTATTTTCAAAATCATGCTTGCTATATCATCAATCCTGCTATTGGAGGACAAGTTATGATGGACATTGTGAAAATTAGTTTGTGGAATTTGTTGACAATTGCTTTTCTTGCAGGAGGCATTTTTTGTTTGTGATTGGAAAGTAGTCGAGGTGAGTTATCTATTTGGTTCTCAAATTTTCCAACTTTATATGTAGGCTTCCTATTTCTGTTGCTCCTCAATTTAGTTGTATACAAAATTTTCCCTTCCTATCTAATTAGAGGGTGGATAATGCATCGCTACTGCAAATAGACACAGTGTGGTGCTATTTCATGCAGCGTGACATATCCTGTTTGGCTGTGGCTGGAATGTGGTTAAAAGAGGCCCACAAAGGGCTTGAACATTGCCATGGTGCAAATATGGAGAGAGATAGGGTTCTACAAGGAGGATTTTGTCCAGAAATTGCCACGTAAACTCTCTTTCAAGATGGATCCTATCCTAAAGGAATATGTTCATACGGATCATTTGTTTTGGTAGAGTTTACTAGAGATTTATTCTAAACGTCAGCTAGCTTATGGTTTTTGGATTCTAGGAGTTTAAATTTGTTCACCTTACAGCTAGGAACCGTGTCATACTGAGACTATACTTTGAACATGCCATATATGTTATGAGTGGACCTAAATGTTGTTAGTATATATTTGTTCTTTTCGACATTTGGATTGCATTAGAAGGTGTCCTTCATAGATTTAATTTCTAAATAATAATGATTGGACAGATACACATGACTGGAACTTCTGGAAGGTGTTGTGGCTTACCACACCGGATTATTGGAAGAGTCTTGCAAAGCACTAACAACAGATCAAGCCAAATCTCACACTTCAAAGGACTCCTTGTTGTCTACACCTCAAACAGGCAGTTGGACATAAGGACTTTCTGGGCTATTCATTTCATCTAATAGTTGTTTCAGACTATGATTGTTGAGTAAAAGTTGAGTTCAATACCCTATTCATGAGGTTTGTAACTTCCGATCACTGCTTGATGTTCTTGGATACAATATTCTCCAGTCATCAAAATTGATTCAATATGTGCTACGCAAATGAAAAGCTTTGTTGAAGAGAGAGGATTATCTACAAGCAATGTGGTTGTTGCACCGAGAAAGTGTAGTCTTCCAGCTCGAATGGACTTCACTCCTTTGTTGTCTTCTCTGTCACTTGTTAGTAAAAATCCTTTTAGCTTTGGATAAGCACCCAATTCATGTTTGAACATGGTCAAGGTCAATAAGAGTTCAAAGGGAGTCGAGCCAGGAATTGGGGGGTACATGGGGGATCGGGATAGGGTCAGGGGAGGGGGTGAGGCTACCATAGGGTTGTGTTGAGACTAAGAAAACAAAACAAGAAAGTGGTGCAGGGAGATTAGGATACATGCTGAGGAGGATAGGGAAAGAGGGAGAGTTCTTAGGGCTCGTTAGTACTTACCAACCTCTCTGTCACATTCAAAGCTCTGCTTCTACTTGTATCTTGGTTAATTTTCAATCAAACAATACAATCCTAGTTCAAAAACACTCTATTTTTAATCCTTTTCTGGTTAATAGAAAAATCATAAGCCTGTATATATCTATTTTGTTTTATATGAAAGCAATTGTACATAAGACAGATATTATAGACTAAAAAGTAATGTACCTCTAATTCAGCTTTAGCAAGTGCAGTCTATGAGGAAGGACTCCAATGAACTGGTTTTCGACCTCTATATATGTGGCCTAGAAGAACCATTTGGCCAAATACTTCAATCTGATTGAAATATAAAATGATCAAAATAATCAGATATTTAGTAGTTTCTTATGCATAGCACATAAATTGAACTGCACTATAGTCTATACCTTTTATTGATTTCAGAGTCTAAATTTATATTAAGAAGCATATAATCTTTGCATGTCTGTAATCCATGAAAACAATTTTATAGGGGGGAGAGAGATATTTCTCAAGCAAAATGCAACAATTAGGAAAAAGTCTAATTGAACAACATTTGTGTAGGCCATCAGTGTATAAAATGCATCACTAAAATTATCTTCTCTTACTACTTAAATTATGAAATTCATTACTCCTGACAGTAGTAAATTATCATTGAAATAGTCTCCTAAGTGAGAAAGAAAGAGAGAGAGAAATCTCCTGTAAGAAGTCAACACATTAAATACTTGGAGAAATGTTTAAACAGAAAATCTAGGGCTTGTTAGCACTAATTTTAGTCCTGAAAATCACTACAGAGAAATATCTCATGTACTATGGTACTTATATCTCATATCTCTGGGCTTGAGCCTTTCTCACTTGGGACATACAAATAGCTAGGGAAATATGGTGGTTAGAGATAAATAGTTGTATACATCTAGCAACTATGACCGATATTCAGATCCATCAAATCCATGAATTTATAATTTGGTAGAGAAAAAAACATTTGAAAACACACCTAGGGGTCAATAGCACTAATATTAGACCTGTAAATAGAAAGGGAGATATGTATCGAGGTACTTAGATATCATATCTATGCACTTGAGGAACTCCTTCCTCATGTGGGACTTGCAAATAGCGAGGAAAGTATGGAAGTTAGAGAGAAACAGTTGTTTACATCTAGAAACTATAACCAATGTTCGTGTTCTAGGACCAGGTGCTGAACAAATCCCATTTTTTAAATTTTTTGTCATGCAAGTGAAGTTCTGAATGGATATATTACAAGGTAGATATATATTGTCATGTCTTGGATATAAACTGCAAACATTTCACTGACTGTCCTTATAAATTCTGTAGTATAAGGTGTTTTTAGATTTGTTCTTCTTAGTGTTACATGGGGATGTGTCCCCAAGGGTAGGTGACATGCTTCCCACGCTCATGAAATGGGGATACACCAAAGGGGATGTACCCCACCTTCCCTTTTCAGGGCAATGCTTCCAAAAACATAAATATTCCTACCTAAAAAGCCTTGCTCCTGCATCTGTTTTGACCAATTTTGACAATGTATAAATTATACATTTTAACGTAATGTTTAATTCTTTTAGCCTCTTGTGAGTTCTTTGCTACTACCCATCATTCACCTGTGTTGTCACCGTGATATTTCTAAGTTTCTGCTATGTCAGGGATCTTGTGCTACTATGGTGCCATGAAAGAGACTATGTTTGAGTGAGTTCTGTGCACTGTCTTTTAACTTGTGTGAGGAGTGAGGCTATCTGGGCATGGAAGTGTGAGGGAAACCATGTGAGGGAGAGTTGAGACCTTTGGCATATGACTGTCAGATGCTGTGAAACATAATTCTTGCTGCTGGATGCTGTGGACTGTTGGAATCATAGAAACCTTGCTGTTGGATATTTATTGTTGTGGCCACTGTTAAAAGTTAAAACTTAATACCTCAAGTATTTTCCATAGTCCCTTGTTGGATATTGTGGGTACAGTGAATAGTAAATACTTAATTATTTTTTGCTGCTAGACAATAAATAACTCAAACATTTACTATTATGTGGCTGTTAGTTGTGACATTGCAACTCGGAGAAAATACTTAGAACAGGGTCTAGTGCTGTTGGAAGAAAATGCTCAGAACAGGGTACTTCTAGACTTGTTCTCTTGCTATTGTGTGCTGGATATTAGTAGTTGGGTGTGCTTTTTCCAATTCGATAAGCTTAAATTGTTGTTATGTAATAGTTTTAATGGTTAACGTTTCAATTCTCATATTTTAAATATTTTTAGTATTTGGGCCGGCCTCCTATGTTGGAGACTTCAATGTTCCATAGATTTTGTGGGGTGATTCCACATGTCCCCTTGGATGTGTTCCCTTGCTCCCAAATTTGCACATCCCAGAAACTTGGTGGAACATTGGTGTTTTTTTTCCTTGGAAATAAATCCTTGGGAAACGTTTGGGAACTTTCCCCCATTTTGATGATGTCTTTCCTACATTTTAAAGGTTTTTTTTTTTCTTTCATTTTTTTTCTTGTGTTCTTCCCACACTAAACTTGTCTAATTAACTTACGATAATCAAAAGCCTAGTACTTCCTAGAAATAAGATCTGCATTCTACATAGTAAGTCGGGTGTTAGAAAAACTTACCTATTTCATTTTTTTACCTTTTCATTCTAAAGAAACCACACCCACTTGATATAATGAATGTCAAACATAGTCAGAAGATTGGTCCTGTTTAGAGCTTGTTGTTATTGACCACTCTTTCATTCATTTCTAGATGAGATTGTAGCATATTTGTTGATCTTAGTAGCAGTGTTAGATCTTGTGACATTGGTCATATCATGAAATGACAATATGTATCGTGCTAGCATGGTCATTTGAGTCTACATGTTCTATTGATCATGGTGTGATTCATGTTATTTGACTAATGTTGTTGTTCCTCTATTTTGACAATATTCTATAAATCAATGAAAGATTCGCGAGTTTTTACAATTTTTTATAATGAAGTTAAATATTCGCTAAGATTTTACAATATCTTATAACTTAGTGAAAGATTCGCCAAGACATTACAACATTATATAATAAAATGAAAGATTCACCAATATTTTACAACATTATATAATGAAATGAAAGATTCGCCAAGATTTTACAACATTGTATAATAAAATGAAAGATTCGCCAAAATTTTTATAGATACATATTATATTATTGATAAAATCGCCTTCAAATTTTCCTATATATAAGAGATATTCGCCCATTTTTTATACATATAAATCTAGGGGGGGGTTCTTAAAATCATCGTTGCCCAAAGCTTCCACCCCTAACCTAAGAAACTAGTAATTTTCCTCCTTGGCAATTGTTTGACCCTTAGCATCAATTTGACAAAAATCTCATGAATATGGAAAATGTGATTAGTCCTTTGTGAGCCAATGCAAAATTTGGGACATGACAAAATCATACATTGTAGACTTACTTAAAAATTGTAAGTCTATTTGATTTGATTTTCTAGTCTACATAGAAGTAGAGTCTTTGATTTTAAGTTTCCTAATATTAAAGTATTATTCTATTTTGTAAAGAGCATCTATAACCATTATTACCTACTTTTCACTTCAAAATGTAATTTGTATTTTAAAGGAGAAATGCACATGTATTGACCATTAGTTTTGATTGAAAGCTACTAATAATAACTTAATCAATAATGATTACCTCTAAACTTTGTGTTTATAAGTTAATACCAATTCAAATCTATTTATATCATACTTAAAGTCCTAAATATTGTAGATAGATATCTACAATAAAAATTTTACTTATTGTTCTCTTAAGCGAGTACTATCTCATCTAGGCAATACAATTAATCCTAAAAAACGTCTATACATATTACTAAAATTTACATGTGTCATTATAGATGTCTTATAAGTTTGCTTTGTACCATAGAAATATAGTTTATTTAATTTGCAAAATATTTACTAAAAAAAACTATTGTTTTATTTTATATTTTATATGTGTTTGAGTTTACTCAACAATATTTTATATTTTTTGAAAAGTAAAAAATTCATGTTAAAAAAACAACTCAATTAAACATTTATAATTTTTATAAATAAGAAAGCACATTAGAATTAGTTTCAAAACTTTGAAAATAAGAAAATACATTCATTACCACATAATATAGCTACTTAAAATTTAAATATATTGTCTCTAATAATGCAACACCATCAACCATATGTCCCAAATTTTTAATTGAAAAGTTTATCAAACAAAATTTTTAAAATAGTATGGTAAGATAAAAAAACAAAATCAATTTTTAATTTAAAAATATTAATGTTTTTAAAATAGTATGATAAGATAATAAAACAAAATCAACAATGTCTTACAATTTTTCAATTTAAAAATATTTATGTTTTTATATTTGTTTGAAGATAAATTTAAATTAAACATTATTTTAAATACAATTTATATAGTTGTATATAAAGAGTAATAAAAAAGTTGAATAACAATATTTAAGTTTTTTTTAAATGTATAAATTAATTTTTTTTAAATTAAAATAATAAGATTTTTAATTTATTTTTAAATTTGAATTTAATAATAGTTTTAAGAATTTATTAATAGTTTTAAAATATGATTTTTTATTATATTTTCTTTTTTTTAAATGTAAATAGAAAAGTTTGAAAAAAATACTAAACTTTATTTAATATTTACAAATTCATTAAGAAACAATGCTATTAGAGAAGTTAAGAGAAGATAAGAAATTAAGTTAAGATAATACCATATAACTTAGTAAGAGATGAATAATCATAATAGTGATAATTAGAGAAGTCATTTTTATCATCACTTTTGAAAATAGGAATAATGAGGCTTTGATTCCAAGGTGTAGGAAACCCTTGCTTGATCGCTAAATTGAAGAGTTTGTGGATGTGCGGGAGGTCCTCCAATTTTTAAATTTTTTGCTTGGTAGCCTTCAATGTCTTTGTATTTTCCATTTGCTAAGACCTTAACTCGAAAATCTATGTCTTCTAACTAGGAAACTTATTTCATTGTAAGAAGGGTTTGAATGTTATCTCTGATATCTAGGAATTCATAAAGCATTTTAAGATAGGAATTCCAATCTTTTAAAGCAACTTTATTGACTTCTTTTGTTTTGTGAATTAGAATTTCCCTTTAGAATTTCTTAAGAGCCACCTTGGAGAGTTGTAGGAGATTTTCCTTCCTTTTACTTAGATAATGTCTTTTTTTTTCTTTTAATTAAGGCTTTGTTGTGATTTGTCTTGTCCATTTTTATTGAATATGCACTAGCTTTCCTAATTTATTTTCTCGCATCTTTACACTCTTGATCACACCAAGGGTTGGTTCTACTATCACAAGTTTTAGTCGGGACTTCAATAGAGAACTTGTTAATAGATGATGAGAGGGTTGTAGAAAAATTATGGTAGATATTTTCTATATTCTCCATACTAGATAAAGGAAACAATTCGTTTTTTAGATCATGGAGAAAATTTTCATCTTTATTTTGATCAAAGATCAGGTGTTTTTGGCAATGATAGTTTTCCTCCTTGGGATCACTATGCATGGTAATATTGAGAGTTATAATTATAGGTATATGATTAGAGTCTAGCTCATGATAGTTTATAATGTTGAAATCTATTAATTTGTTGTATAGAGGGATATTAGATATAACATAATCTAACAAACTACTTCCAAGCCCATGGATACAAGTCATTTGGATAGAATTTGGTAATTTTGTGACATGGTTGCAAATGATAAGATCTTGAGCACTACATAATTTGTCGAGCTCATAATTGAATAAATTTTCACCTAGATCTTCAAAACTTCTTTTGTACCTATTAGCTAGCTCAATGTCTTCTTAGGGTTGGAATAATTGCTTAAAATAATAGCTTCACATTAAATTAGAGCATTGAATTCATCCATCAAAAGGATATTTTCTTCCTTAGAACCATTAGAAGAACAACTTTTATCTAAATTGTTTTTTCTTATATAAGTTGGAATTAATAGGGAAAACAAATAGATGGCTATGTAGGTTTTTTCATCATTAATGTATGTGATCTCTATCCAAATAAATTGGTTGTAAGGGTATTTATTATAAATCCTAACATGTGGGGATATGTTCTTAATGTAAGAGGATATACCCTGAATGCCTTTACGACTGTTGGCCTCCTATTTTGACTGTTCAGCACAATATTTTCTAGTTTAAGTCTCATGAAACCAAGTAATCATCAGCCTTATTTAGTGTTGTTTTGTGCATGGTTATGCTTTTTGAAGAGAAACATTGCTAGGAGCTTTGGTAAGTGACTTTTTAATTGTTTATTTATGATTTTGCTTTGTTTTTATGTATATAATGGAACCTATAGTTTTCATTTAATAATGGGTCAATTAATGAGTCTTTATTTCTTTTATGCAGGAGTCTTTTGGTTATTTGGCCCAACGCTTGTCTCGGCGCTCCAAAGAAGATCTATGTTGGTTGAACCAAAGATTTGGGGGATTTTATTGCCGGGATAACATCTTGTTTGGTTTCCAATCACTTTCAGGACGCAGGTGCAGTTATCCAGTGCTTTTCTGAGGATGTCATTTGCTCAAAGTGGCATTCCTGTCCTTGATCAGGAACCTGATTTCGGGCTCAATTTCTGAACAATTGGTTGGGAATTGTTCAAAACGGTTCGAAACCCACTTCACAAATGGCCCCATTTACCCCTAGCCATAAGCAATTTTTAGAATTTATGAACGAACGTGGAGAAATCCTTTCTGGAACAGACGTGGTTTTGTCATATTTGGTGTTGGTCGTTTTCTGGGTAGTTGCACGAATTTCAGATATTTGGGATGGGTCTTGTCCATATGTCCATGTATAAATAAATCCTGAGAAGGAGATACACAGGAAATACTATAAAAACTCTATTTTTATCAATCGATCCAGCGTTTATCTTCTTTAAAACTTTGATTTAAGACTGACAGGCATTGAGGCAGGGCCCACCTTCAACACCGATCCTTTGTACTTAAGTGTTGTTTGTATTTCTGTAAGTAGAGTGAAGTTTATATACTTTGGCACTGTTTTATAATGGAATGCTAGTGGCTTTGTTTACTTGTGCTTCAAAATGAGATTTATCTTTGCAGAGGACAAATTAATATCACATGCATTCAGTCTAGTTGTAGAATCGATTCAGTAAACTAGTAAGAGTGACTTTGTATTTTAACCTTGTTTGGTTTTCAGCGTGATATTACTCGTTGATGGTTACGATTTTTGCCCAAAGACTCCGTTCAGGTTTTTGGAATTTACAAAACTGTGTGATTAATTTGGTTTGGTTTGTTGTAGAATCAATTTAATGGAGGATTAAAAATAGACTGGATTTCATATTTCTTTTGCTACCACCATTATAGTGACTAGTGAATGGCTACAATATTGGTTTAAAATCCTTTTGATTATCGAGTTTACTAGGCTGTAGGGTATTTTTGAATTGTAGTGTGTAGATTTTAACAAGAGTTTGGAGTAGTTGAGTAGAGAGTTTATAGACTTTAACTTACGAAGTATTTAGGACTTTTCAAACAACATTTTGAATTGGCTAGATAGGAGTTGGATTCATTATTTTTGAGGTTGAATGGAATTAGGAAAAGAATCATAGTTTACAGCATTGTTTCTTAGGTTTGAGCACCAGTCTCACAGTCCATATAGATGAGAGTGAGTGTGTATGTTTCAAACAGTTCCAGTATTTATTGATGTGCAGTCTCTGAATAGTCCCAGCATTCTTTTGTGTGAATAGAACGCAGGTAGAATATCATTGACATCCACAGCAAGTTAGATTTCATTTTTTCAATTGTTTGTGAAGTGATTTTGGATTAAAGAAGAGACAAGTTTCATTTCAGTAGTTGCTTGTTAGTGAGGAATGTTTGTATAAGTTTAGCATCAGGTTTTGCAGGGTTAATGATTGCAGTCTTAAATATGATATCAGATCATCAGGGTTGACTTAGCATACTCATTTGGTAGGTAAGGTTAAACTAGGGTTTTATTTATTAAGTTCTTTTCTTGGTAGAGTAGATCATAATTGCTGTAGATTAATATAGAATGTTGATTTCTTTGAAAGACTGCTGTAGATTAGTATAGCTTGTTAATTGCTTTGAAATATTTCTATAGCTTAAGGCTGTAGGAGGTTACATTGAATTTGACAGCATTATAGACATTGAATTTGACAGCATTATAGACTGTAAGATAGAGATTGGTAAGTTGATTTTCTTTCATTAGGACAGACCTTAACATTGATCATTCAATACAGTAATAGCTTCATCAATTTCATTTTGTTTGCAAGTAGATTAGAATTTCTTTAAATATGAGCATTGAGACTACTTTACCTACACATATGGTGTAGCAATTCGAAGTTTAAGCACCCTGGTTGACAATTAATTGAAGGTAAATTAACTAGTGATAATTTTACACAACAACGACATGAACGTTTATTCCATATTTATCATAGGAGATGTCCATCTATATGAGGGACCTTGGACTCCTCCTATTCCCAAGTTTCAACCAATAACATAATATCAATTTCACTCATGATCCAACTTAACTTGGGAACTTTACTCAATGGAAAGCCTTGATAGTTATAGGAGAAGATTTGGAAAGATTTGGAGTGTGTCAAATTTCTGTTTATTACTATGCTTTTGGTTTCTATCTCTAATAACAGCTTTCTTGTTTTTGATTAATGGCCATTTTCCCTCCTTCCTAATTATTTCACCTCTTGGACCTCTTTTCTTAATTATATATGATCCTCACGAATGAGGTCTTCATTTATAAATATCTTAGATCATTTTAAACTTGATGTCTTACTCAGTATGTTGTATGGTAGTTTCAATTTATAACCTATTGTGAAGTTTTGTCTTGACAGTGATAACATATCCTCTTCTGCATCCTCTTTCAAACAAAAAATTATGAGTTTTAAAGAACTTTTGTTAAGCTCATGGTCTAAGGCTTTTAATGCTATCCTTTAACTTAATATCTACCTCTCCTTGTTCACCTGTTTTACTAATTTCCATTGCATGTAGATTGATCTTGATTATCTCTACCTTGTTCTCCAATTTTTTCATCTTATCATCTATTTGTTTTTGGATCTCTTCTTGAAAATACGTAAATTTATTATGGAGCATGCCTTTTAACTATCTAGAGTTTAGCTTCTCTTTCTTTCCAACATTTTTCTGAGGATTTTATATATTCATAAATTTTAGCCTCTCCTACTTCCATATGTTTCTCCATTGACTCCATAAATTCATAAAGGTTATATATAGTAACTGTGTCATATGCACCTAATTTAGAGCCCCCAATAAATAATGAATATGCCCTAATCACAATAGTGGAGTTCCCATAAATTTTACTAAAGGTCTTCAGGGAAAAGATTCACCAAGGGTTTCCACCTCATAGCTTCACCTTACCAAGGGTTCTTCACCAAAGGTTTCATCCCATAATGCCCAAAATTTTTATGTTCTTTCTCCTTTTACGGAGGTTCACACGCCATGCTTTTTCTATGAGACTCTAACCTAAATACGGTACACACGCGATGCTTTTGCTATGAACCTAAATACAGTACAGTACGTGAGAATCCAAGACAAGGATTTTTCAATTATATTGTAAGCAAGTGATTGCTTCCAGAAATGATCTGATACAAACAAGGTTCCCTACTCCTATGCAGTCAAAATAGAATGATGGTGTAATCCTATTATGATACTCCTCGCACATCGAAGTAAAAAACATTGCAATCTCCTTCCATGTCCATGACAATGATGAGTTTGAATTTGATGAAGAAGAGTGTTCATTTTAAAACTCCCAGAGAACAACCTGCCTTTTCCCTTTCACTATGATTCTTACATTTTGCCTTTCCACGACTTCCAGGGGCACATGTATGCTCGTGGTGACTAGTAGTCGTGACCCACAACTGAGTAGCCTAGCCTCTAATACAAATAAAATAGGTTGTAACTCAGGCAAGTGCACAAAAACAACAAGGATGGGCCATGCATCTCCATTTATTCATGGGATGGTGAAACACAGAATACTGCAACACACATTAACTCACCATCGCCACCTGAATCAACAAAAATAGGCGTCGTTGAAAACCATCCTATCATTATCAGTATTTTTATCAACTCATATATTGTACAGAAGGTATCTTGCGATCTTCCATCTCATTTGAGAGGAATCGTAGAATTCCACTAATTTTTATCTCCCCAATCATACTACGACCCGTAGGACAAGGCCACCACAAGGTAGGTTTCATTATTATTATTATTAATGTCCTCGACCACAATGCATATGGAAAAGAGTTTCCTTACGGATGCGACGTAGGGTAGTGAGATGAGCGTTTTTGTATAAAGATTACATACCATGAGGTTCTAGTCTTCTCTCGGTAAGTTCACCAAGATAAGGCATGTTGTCGATCGTGTGTAATTGACTTTAAAATTCCATGGCTCCCAATGTTTGCATGTATATATCCATAGCAAAGGAAGAGATAAGCAAGCCTTCCAAGTCCGTGTGTGGAAACGTAAATACATACAATCGGTGTACAATGAATCACAAAGGATAAGCCACTCATTCTTGACTAACACACTTACTCTCTTTTCATCCATCTACTTCATAAGTGTGTCTTCAATAATGAGTGGTTTGTCCTGTGCAATTCCCTGTACACTGTGCAATTTAGTGTACACCGGTTGTATGTCTTCCTCTTTCTCCACACGAACCTGGAAGTCCCCCTTCTCCCTTCTTGGAATATGGAGCTATACACGCAGATATTGGGAGCCATGGAATTTTAAATTCAAATACATAGGATCGACAGTAGGTGTTATCTTGACAAACTTCCCCACAGCAGACTAGAAAACCATGGTCTATAATCCTTATACAAACACAGTCATCTCACTACACCGCATTGCATCCATAAATAAATTCTTTTACACATGCATTGTGGTCGAGGGAATTACCACTAATAATAATGACACCTACCATGTGGTGATCTTGTGCTACAGGTCGTGCTATGATTGGGGAGATGAAAAGTTAGTGGAAGTCTATGATTCCTTTCAAAAGAGATGGAATATCATAGGATACCTTCCGTGTGATATATGAGTTGATAAAAATACTGATAAAGATAGGATGGTTTTTTGTGGCATTTGCTTTTACGGGAAACGATGGTGAGTTAATCTGCGTTGGGGTATTCGATGTTTCACCATTCCATCAATTAATGGACCTATACGGCCCATCCTCGTTCTTTTTGCGCCCTTGCCCGAGTTACATCCTCGTTTTCTTATATGAAAGGCTAGGCTACATACATGCAGATCGCAGCTACTAGTCATCGTCATCATACATGTTCCCTTCGAAGTCATGGGAAGGGAAAATGCAAGAATGATAGTGTAAGGGCAGAGCCACGTTATTATCTAGGAGTTTCATAATGAGCACTCTTCTTCTTCCAACTGAAACTTACCATCGTCATGGACGTGGAAGGAGATTGCAATGATGTCTGCTTCCTTGCGCGAGGAGTATGATAATAGGATTACAAGTTAATGAAAAAAATATGCAGTGTCACTTGAAATGTTTTTCAAGAAGCTTACCCTTAGACAGTAAAATAAAAGTACACAATATTCTTTACATCTACAGCGACGTACAAAACATACAAGCGGAACCACTGCAATTGGACCTCTAATTTGTACAAGAAATTGTCAAACAATAGAGCAGTGGGATCAATATACCTTTTTTTCAGAGGAAAAAATACCAGTCTTTGTTATTCATAGGAATCAAAAACATCAATTACAATAACCATATTTATGTTTCTATGAGATAATATCATATCACATAAACATAAAATGTAAACATGCAGACAACTGTCAAAAGAAATAAATTCTGATCATAGCAAACTTTTCTCATCATCCCTAATAAATCAGGTCAGATGGTCGTCAAACAAACATTCCAGAGCAAGACCTACTGACATAGTGGTCTCATAACAAACAGACTAAGTAGATCAATTAGATGCTGACAGTCAAAACTGAAAAACATATGGCTCACCAGCACTAAAAAAGAACCAATTGGCCATGATTTATGACCATTCCATCTAATGTTTCAGAGAAATTTGCATATCCCATATCCAAATTCAGGGCCTGTTTAGAGAGACCATCTGCCAGCGAGTTATGCTCACGGAAGATGTGTTTGAAAATCACCATAGGGGCCATTTGAAGCATAATTCTAATATCATTAGACCAGTGCATGAAAGTAGGAACATCAAGTGCAGAGAGTCTATTTATCCAAGATATAATAACCATAGAGTCGCCATAGATCAAATGCAAGGGAAGGCCCATCATCGAGCTCACCCTAAGGACTGCCCAAAGAGCCAATAATTCTGCTCGAGTGTTTGTACTACATCCAACACCCAAAGAGAAGCTGAAAAAATGCGATTCATTTATATAGATTATGAAACCTGAGACATCGATATTCTTCGTAGCAGCCCCATCGAAAAAAGCACAAGGAAATACTTTCGAAGGTTTACACCCAATATTCCGGATTTTTTTAATTCTCTTTGGAGGTGGATATAAATTTAATAAACCTTCAACCCTGGATATGAGAGTAGAGCTAGCCGGTTTTCTGTTTTCAAATAGACAGCTGTTACGAAGAAGCCATAAACCCCAGAAAATAAAGAGTGGCAGGTATCTAAAGGATGTTGTACGCTCATGGGAACTATACCACTAAACCAGAAAGGTCGTGACTGAACTGAACGAAGGCAAAGAGAGACCAAACTTAGCCTCGAAGTATGCTAATATACAAATAGAGAAAGGGAAAGCCAAAAATAGATGGTGATTATCTTCTTCATTCCTCTCGCACAGAACACATCTACTCTGCCCATGAAAACCTCTGCGCTGAAGCTGATCCCATGTTAATATCCTGCCTCTAGCCATAAGCCAAGTAAAACAAACTATTTTCATTGGAATTTTTTGTTTCCACAGGAAATCCAAATCTAGTTCAAGAAGATCTGAATGACTAACAGAGAGAATACAATCATATCCTTTTTCAGCAGTTAACGGTCCTACATAATTATTTTGTGACCAGAGGAGGGAGTCACGTTTATCAGTAAGACGGATTCTGCTAAATTCCAGGCCTCTGATGAAATTGTCCCAAATAATTTTCCAATCTCCTCCCAGATCAAGCTCATCTGATGTAAACCAATAGCCCGCAGCAGAGGAGGTGTGATTCCTTGCTTGGGCAAGGGAAACAATCCCATAGTCTTCCAAATAATCTCTCAAATCTCTCGGCAGAATAAAAGAAGATCCCATGCTAACAACAGGATCTATGCTCAGACGAATGGCAGAGCCATCACCAACATTCCAAAGAAGTCCTTTGCCAATCCACGGTAAAGTAGAGAGAAAGCCTCTCCAGATTATCGAAACATTCCAAACTTTGAATCTTTTTTCCCTAAACCAAGTATGCAGAGGCATATTTTTCATGTATTTAATAGCTATGAGTTGATGCCATATGCCACTGCTGTTAAGTGCATTCCAGAAACTTTTCATTCTTAGAGAAATACTGAAGCTGGGAAGGTGCTTGATTCCCCATCCTCCAAGAAGAGTAGGTCGCGCCAGGATATGCCAATCCACCAGATGAAATTTTTTATTTCTTGAAGAAGAGACCCAAAGAAAAGTAAATATCAGTTTTCTGAGTTTGTCTAAGACAGAGGAGGGGACCAGAAAAACAGCCAACCAGTACACATGAATATTCGACAGAACAGATCGAATGAGGACCAAACGTCCACCCATAGACAAGAGTCGGTTGGTCCAGTGAGAGATTCTCTTTTCAAACTTTGAAATAAGCCAATACCAGTCCTTAACAAGATAACCCGCAGGTTTGAGGAAATATCCCAAGTACACGAATCCCTTATTAATATAATCAGATCTGTAAGGAAGGAGACCAGAGATTCTTCTAAGAAGGGTCTCATCCAAACCATTATGAAGAAAACAAGATTTATTCGTGTTTATACTCTCACCAGAGGCCTCACAAAAAGTATCAAGGATGATCTTGAATGCTTCCCATTCCTCATATGAACCCAGACCGAATAAGATCACATCATCTACAAAAAGTAAATGAGTGAGGAATAATTTAGACGAGATTTTGATCCCTTTAATTTTCCCATTCCTTTTGGCATCTTCGATCAAGAGGCTTAGACCTTCTATAACCATGATGAACAATAGAGGAGACAAAGGGCATCCCTGCCTAATACCACGAGAGGCCTGAAAAAAAGAAGAAGGAGAACCATTCACTAGGGAAATTTTCCTTAGGGAAACCATAAAGGAGAAAACCCCGCAACTTCCTCAGAGATAGAATCAGCACCAAAAGTAAAACCCAAAAACATAAAGATGATCTCCCAACAGTAGCAGTCTCTCCCTTGTCCCAGCAACTTCTCCTCTCACTCATGCGCGCCAATGAGTGAGTGTGTGTGTGATAAATAAAGAGGCTCACTCTCTATTTATATTCTTTAATTCACTTGAAACCCACTCCAACATGTCGGCCTCACTTAACAATTATTTACTAGAGTCGACATCTCTAGGAGTGTCTAATAACCCTAGTGCCCCACAACTTGTGGGGACTTTGCCTCCTCCGACCAACAAGGAGGGTTATCCTTAACACAATGGTGGGGACTATTGCCCTGAATTACAATGACTCACCTAGGGTCGACTTCTCTAGGATAGTCTAATAACCCTAGGTCCCCACAACTGTGGGGACTTTAACCCTTGACCAATAGGAGGGTTACCCACAATGACTTGACATGACTTGTTTACATTATAGAACCTCTCGATAGGAACATTGAGGCATTACATGACTCAAGTACATTATAGACACATCCCGAAATAAACATCGGGGTACGATACATAAGATATATGGATGAATACATTTCAAAGTTACAAATGCATTAACACTCCCTCTTAACTAGGATGGTATTCTCTCGACATAATTTGTCAGCACTATTCTTCTTCTTTGGATCATCCCATAATCTGCATCTTCAAGTCATCTTCATCTTCAAGTCATGTTTATTTTCAGGTCATATTTATCTTGATCTGGATCATCACTCGATCTAGATCATCATCACTCGATCTGGATCATCTCTGCTGGATCTAGATCATCATCACTCGATCTGGATCATCTCTACTGTATCTAGATCATCACTCAATCTGGATTGTCATTGCTGGATCTGGATCATTACTATTGGATCTGGAACATCACTCGAACTGGATCATCATCCTTGGATCTAGATCATCACTCGATCTGGATCCATTAGAGGAAATTTGGGGTCTAAAATGGGCGTTATAAGAAAATGCGCCAAGAATAAATTTTGTGAGTTGGAATTCAAGAACTAATAGAATTTCAATAGAATGAGTCAACCATAATGGTTGAATTGACATATTTGTCATAAAAGAAAACGACTCTTTTTATTCGTATTTTCGACATATCTCCCTGTGTTTTTACTCAAATTTCAAGCGGGAGAGCTTGTTGGATGCGGAATTTAATGAGTACCCACACTGCATACTTTTGATGGACTCTACTACCCCAAAAACAAGAAATACCTGAAAAAATGTGATGATGATGTCATCATCACGTTTTTCAGGTAATTCTTGTTTTTGGGGTAGCGGGATCCATAAAAAATATGCAATGTGGGTACTTGTTGGATACAAAATTAAATTTCACATCCAACGAGCTATCCCACTTAGAATTTGAGTAAAAACATAGGGAGATATGTTGAAAATACAAACACAAAAAGTAGTTTTTTTCATTCTTCCTCCAAAATTAATAACTATTATTTTATTATTTTAACTATTATTTTATAATTTTAACTATTATTTTATTATTTTCCTTAGGAGGTCCATTTTAGACTACAAATTTCCTCTAATGATCACTACTGGATCATCATCATATGTGCTATGTCATGATTCTTCTCATCACAGGAAGTTCTACAGAGCCAGCCCTTTTTCATGTTGGTTGTAGGCCTACCTGCTTGTAAGTCTTTAGTAGCCCTTATATCTGGCTGTAAGTCAGAATGGCTAGCACTCACATCTGACTTGGACTCGTCAGAAAAGCACAACACTTACGTCTGACCTTAAATCATTAGAAAGGCACTCACTCCTAGACTGAGGTTTCTTGGTAACTGACCAGGTGCCTCCATTCAGAGAATGGCAGTAGCCCTTACATCCAACCATAAGTCAGAATGGCCAGCACTCACATCTAACCTTGACTCATGTTGATGCCTAGAAATTTGCAGGCAATAACAGTCAGGGATTCTCCCCAGTAAACGTTACCAACTAGCTCATTATTGTTTGGTATGGGGAATCCGTTCGGTTTACGGTCCGGCTACCATAGGTCAAGTAACAAAAATAAAAGGTTTTACCGGTTACGGCCTAGTCCACCGTGTGTATTTTTTAGTTTTTTAAATTTAAGTATGATATGCAAGTGCCTATCTAAGAATGCAGACTGATAGAGAATACAAGGAGCGGTCACAATGTGATGCGCAGGTTCTTACCTCTCGTCTTAACTCACTCACATCTAAATCACACACAACAAGAAACTAAAACTAACTATCTAACCTATTCCTAGAGAGCAAGATTATCATTTATCAATGAGTAATGTATTTCTACGCATGCATTAAAAAAAATCACAAATAGCGGTTACTTAATTCAAAATACATGAACATTAATAGATATATGAACAACAATATATCTCATTGTTTATGAAAAACATTCATTACTCATAGTGGAAATTTCATAGAATAAACTAGAGTGCATTCACAACAAGAACATAGGTTCAAAGAGTTAGAACGATCTCACAGTTAATGGACAACAGCTAAAAGCAAAATAGTTCGCATTGAACAAATCCATAGCACAACATTTGAAATCTTCCACCAAGCTTTCTCCAACAAGAAACCTGTAATTCTTATTGCAAAAGAAAATAGTTCTTCTTACAACATAATCTCACAAATCTCTCTCTAGGAAAGCTCCCTTATTACATCTAACTCTCTTATATTTATACAAAATAGCAAAACATTTGGGTTTCCCCTTGTGACCTTTGGGCTCCCCCTGTGACCTTTGGGCTCCCCCCCAATCGTTTAATCTCACCATTTTGTCTGTTAGTGAGTGTTGTCCAATACGTTACATTAAATTAAAATTTAATAGCACTTTTATAAAGAGAGACCGGCTTGGTTGTTGATGAAATTTTTTCAAGCCTGGGCCTCTGCTGCTATCAATCTATTGAGATCTCAGACCCTTACTTTTTTCTTCTCTTTCTTCACCTCTGCTTCTTCATTTTATTTCTCTTCATATTCTTTGTTGCCTCCTTTCTTCTGCTTTGTTTTCTAAAACATATATTCCCTACAGCAATAATCACCTTGTCATGAATAACCAAATAAAACTGTATGAGTCCATTTACCTTCTCCGTATGTGTTTTGTAAAAAAAACTATATACAGTGTTAATGCATGAATAGAAAAGAAATGACAAAAAAAAGAAATCCTGCGAGTTTGTGTCTTGAAATCCACTAAATCCATTGTCCAAACTAGAATCACAAGCTCAATAAAAAGACTGTTTACCTCAATCCAGGCCACATTTGGGCTAACTCAAAATCATGAAAGCATGAATCATAACGTAACCACTAAATATGAACCCTAAATGTGCTCCTCATCTCAGATAAACTTAGAGTCGACCAAAACCCATGGAAAAACCTCACCATCATCAAAATAGAGTAAAAGCACACACAAAGGCAGGAAAAACCTTCTCAGCGAGAAGAACTACTAAGCATCGGGTGAAAACAAAACTCTCATCGACGGGCAGAAGCACTATATGCATCGGAAAGATAGTTCACTATGGAGCCGCAATGTTGGAAGTCAAATAGGCTAAGGGTTCCGCAACAAAATAAAATGTTGGCAAAATAAAACACTAAAAACTGTCGTACAGGCATCAGCGATCAGAACCACTAATCATCGACGAGGTAGTTTACTAGAAAGATGCAACAGCGGATGTCAAACCAACTACGGTCTCGCAATAACAAAAATCATCAGAGATCGGAAACTTATAGGACTATGTATCGGCGATTAGAAACACTGACAACGAGCGAATAGTTGACAAAGCAGCTGCAACGGCGGAAAACAATCAAACTACAGCTTCTGATCAAAATTATAAACCGTTCCGATGAAAAGCAAAAAACCACGGAATCGACAAGCACAAGAACTAATCCATCGGAACGTTGTCATCTTCCCTCCGAAACAGCGGTGAATTAGAAGACTAATGCTCCGATAGTGATAAAACGAAAAAAATGCTGACAATCAAATAAAACAAAAGAGATAAAAGCACATCGACGAAAAACAAGACTAGCCATCGGCGGCATAGAGAACTAATGCCCCGATTCAATCTTCAACAAACCTCCGATAGCGATAAAACCAAATCATCAGCAAAATCAAAACAATCGTTAAGTGCTCAAATAAACCGAAATGCTTTTCAACTGGGAAACAGAAATATTAGTTCACTTCACCTCTGAAACAGTGGTGGCAAAGAGAACTAAAGCTCCGACTCAACATAAATAGACTTTCGATAGCGATGAAGGAAATCATTCAAATCAAAAGGGCATCATTTTCAAATCAAATTTTAAACTCCACAGTCAAAAGCATTGGCAGAGAAAAAGCATTTTTCCGAGAAGCATGAAAACAACTGACCTCAATTCAACTTCAAAAAATCCAAACTTGTAGTTGAGGAAAAATAGAGTTCAGGAATCCAAACAATCCCAGGTAAGATAAAATTAAAAAGGAGGGTCCAAAATTTTAAAAAATTTGGGAAAATAGTTGCAACTACAACAATTGGCGACTACCTGGTAAACCTAGATCTCTGGACAATTTCTTCCTTAAGTAACAGACGATTTGACAATAAAACCAACATGTTGAATTCTTCTAGATATATGGATTTCCCAAATGGAAAATGTATGTACTTTTAATCATTGATGATAGTCCAATTTAGAAAAATGGAAACCAAGATTTCAAAGTCAAGATAACTCTTTTGAGGCCAGAAATATGAGGTTCATTTTTACCTCTATCTTCGGGTAGCTTCTAACTTGGACACCACAGGATTCTAACATATGGTAAACATAAATATTCATTTGTTCCTCATTCCCATGCCATTTTGCACTTTTGTGATTTTGGACCTTTTTGTCCTTTTTGAGTCCTCCTGCATACCTTTCTTTCTGAATTTTTATTCAGGCTCCTCTATCCATAGTGTCCTTTTGTGTGAGAGATGTATTTAATTTTCAACTCATGAATGGAGAAAAACTTTGGCAATCATGTACTCATATGGTTCAGTACTTTGTTTTGATACATATTGCTTTCTTAGGAGATTTTTTTTTTGACTTTTATTTGCCTTTTGGCTTTCAATTCTTGGCATGGGATCATTTATATATAATATACTATTTACCCTGCTTTATTTCCATGGGTATTTTGCTGTCACCCCCTAAGACATTTTTAAATGTGAGATGGATGGAGCCTCGAAATAGTATTCTAGACCTTTTGATCCTGAGTTAGTTTACAAGGATTAAACATGACTTCAATGTATTCATATCCATTTAGAAAAACTACTAAACTAGAAGAATTATTTCAGATAAATCAATAATACACAGTCTTAAAATCAAGGATTTTAGTTAAACCATAATTCTGATGTTCTCCATGCAATCAAGAGTTTGCATCTTTTATTGAAATGAAAAACAAACAGAAATAAAATAAATAAAAAACAAAGCAATCATTTTATTTATGTACAATATAATCAAGAAATAAAAACCAAGAAAAATAAAGTTTGAGAACTAAACCACTAACTGGTCAGTTCTCTGCCCACCCTTGTAAATCTGGAAACTTGTAAGTTGAGGGGCTAGGGTTGAATACAAATTGAAAAAGGCCTACCCATTATCTTATTCTACTTGTCTTGAATTAAGAAGTATATATGAAACTAAATCTACTATTTTACAATCAATCTCATCAGCCCGTGAAAATCTAAGGAGATCAGGCTGGGTGTTTGGTGTACTGCTAGATTCTTTCGCTTGGTAGTTTCCTGGTTATAGCTCAATTAGATAATTTCCCAATATAGAATGCACTGGTTCATTTCTTTCTTCCAATTGAGTAACATTGTGCTTCATGTGGGGCTCTCTTAATATT
Organism: Pseudotsuga menziesii; assembly: GCA_001517045.1. Lineage (NCBI taxonomy): Eukaryota > Viridiplantae > Streptophyta > Pinopsida > Pinales > Pinaceae > Pseudotsuga > Pseudotsuga menziesii. Next base: position 50,624 of record LPNX010783183.1, on the reverse strand, counting down.
TTTATCTGATTTGGACTTCCCTTATGAGGCAACCATAGATGTGACCGGTTTGATGCAAAATACCCATTTATCCTTGCTCACCAGTCTTGATTCAAAACAAGTCCATAAACATCAGGTATGTCTGGTACTACAATATCGATGTATTGACATATCTTTTCATTTGCAGATAAGCGAATCAGAACATCTTCCATTTCCCCGAATACTTTCACATTGGTCCTATCCAGCTGAGTAACCTGCCAGGTAGTTGGTTTAGGTTGTCCATTGATCTTCTTGCAGATTGACAGTGGAATAACATTGAATGCTGACCCTGATTCCACTAAACAATTATGCACATTATGGTTCAAAATCTCAAAATTCAAAAGGAATGGTGGAGTTTTAAACCTAGCCTTACCTCCCACACTTGCTTCAACAATTTATTGTACAGGCTAGTTGTTAGTGGGAAGTTCTTCCTCTGGTACTTCAAGTGCTTTTAACAATTTTTCTTTCTACTAAGGCACATTACACATTTCAAACAATGATATTTTTTCCTTAGCCCTTTTAATATCTTCCACAATATTATACTCCATCTTATGTTCTTCGAGATTCCTTTTTACATTGTCAATCTTCTCTTCAACAGGCTTAACAGGCATGTGGATTTTCTTTGGACTTTGACTTGTAATGGTGCATTCAGGTATCTTATCAGTTGGGGTGCTCTTCTAAATCTTCTTTACATTCTCTTGAAGTCTCTTAATTTTTGGAAGTATCGAATTGTCTCTATTTATGAAACCTTGACTTCTTGTTGTCATGTTTGTTTCTGATGTTTCTTCCTATTTCCATGAACCTTCCTCATCTATATCAAAGAGTGAGACATAGTCCCATAAAACTAAAGCATCCTCTTCTTGTTTTTCTATGGGTTGATTATTTTTTTCTTCCTTCTCATTATCTTCTATTAGTTTAGAATCCAACAGCTAATTCATTACTAATGTCATCAAATTGATCCATTGAGGGAAATTTTTTTCAGAATGAGGCTGCCGATGAAAGGTAGAAAAATTATCCATCCATACCTTAGTTAAATTCATTGATGCAGGACTGTGTGGAGGAGGTTTAGATTGATTTTTATCTTCTCTCCTTTTATAGTAAGTCTTGTATGCTTTATGAGCCTCCTTTTCTTTTTCCAAATCGATCACTCTGTTAGATAGCTTCTACATCATTTTCAACATTCCTTCAAAAGTTTTTCCTCCCGACTGCTCAAGATAATATTCTATGCTCTCTTTTTCAGCTTCTATCCTCTTAGCTTCTTCATAAGTTTCTGACAATGTAGGTTTGACTGACATCTTGGAAAACATGGCCAATTCAGACCCTAGAGCTGAAGTATAGTATTCACTCAGAACTTTATTAGTTGCAGAAAAATTCTTTAGATAAGCAACAAACCTTTGAGTGAAACTATGCACTTTTTCTTTTCTTTCTTTATTTAAAGCGCATAACCCTTTCATCAAAGCTGCATGAGTTTTTTGGACTACATATTTACTTCTAAATATTCTTTCAAGTGTATCACAGTCTGTGATTGAGTTCGTAGGCAGAGCAAAATACCATGAGGCTGCTGCTCCTTTCAGGGTATGAAGGAAGAATCTGCAGACTACATCTTCATGTTCTCCTACACGTAGTCCTTCTATAGCCAAGTAAAAGCTTTGCAAATGATCATCTACCAAAATCTTTTCACTTAGGTCAAACTTACGCAACATTTTCTCAAAATCCTAAGGTAAGTCATGCAAAGGAGGTGCTATGTTTAATGGTGATCTATCCCTCCATGCAGGTGGTGGAATTGGTGGGTTAGGTGGCTGATTTGCGTTTACATTTGCCATTATTTTAAGTGGAGAGTGAGGTGGTGAATGAACAGGGGTATGAATAGGTGAACAGTAAGGTGTATCTGGGTCCAACTGATTTAGAGGTTGAACAACTTCTTGTAAGGCTGTTTCTACCAGTTCTTCAAAATCTTCAACCAACACTGCGTCTTCCAATATAGGATGGTCTTTCTTTTGATATTCTCTTCTGGGTAAGGCAGAGATAATCTAGTAAATATTCTCAGATCATTGACTACTTCGTTATAGACAAAATGCAGATGCTCTTTACCCTTTTATTCTGGAATTGCATTGGGAAACAAACTACTCTCAGAACTGTTACCAGTGGAATAATTTCGAGGAAATGGGTTTCCTCGGCCAACCATGCACTGGTGGCCCTCCTTCTAGTGCCAAAAAATATTGATGCCTAGAAATTTGTAGGTAACAACAGTTAGGGATTCTCCCCAGTAAACGTTCCCAGTTAGCATGTTACTGTTTGGTATGGGGAATCTATCCGGTTTACGGTCCGACTACCGTAGGTCAAGTAACAAAAATAAAATGTTTTACCGGTTACGACCCAGTCCATCGTGTGTATTTTTTAGTTTTTTAAATTTAACTATGATATGCCAGTGTCTATCTAAGAATGCAGACTGATAGAGAATATGAGGTGCGGTCACAATGTGATGCGCAGGTTCTTACCTCTCGTCTTAACTCACTCGCATCTAAATCACACATAGAAAGAAACAAAAACTAACTATCTAACCTATCCCTAGAGAGCAAGATTATCATTTATCTATGAGTAATGTATTTTTGCGCATGTATTAAGAAAAATCACAGATAGCTATTACTTAATTCAAAACACATGAACATTAATAGATATATGAACAACAAGATAGCTCATTTTTTTATGAAAATCCTTCATTACTCATAGTGAAAATTTCATAGAATAAACTAGAGCACATTCATAACAATAACATAGGTTCAAAGAGTTAGAACGATCTCATAGTTAATGGACAACAGCTAAAAACAAAATAGTTCACATTCAACAAATCCATAGCACAGCATTTGAAATCTTCCACCAAGGTTTCTCCAACAGGAAACCTGTAATTCTTATTGCAAAAGGAAATAGTTCTTCTTAAAACATAATATCACAAATCTCTCCCTGGGAAAAGTCCCTTATTACATCTAACTCTCTTATATTTATACAAAACAACAAAACCTTTGGGTTTCCCCTTGTGACCTTTGGGCTCCCCCCAGCCATTTAATCCCACAATTTTGTCTTTTAGTGAGTGTTGTCCAATACATTACATTAAATTAAAATTCATTATCACTTTTATAAAGAGAGACCAACTTGGTTGCTGATGAACTTTTCCCAAGCCTGGGCCTCTACTGCTATCGATCTGTTGAGATCTCAGACCCTTACTTTCTTCTTCTCTTTCTTCACCTTTGCTTCTTCATTTTATTTCTCTTCGTCTTCTTTGTTTCCTCCTTTATTTTTATTTTTCTTCTAGAAAATATCTTTCCTACAATAGCAATCACCTTGTCATGAATAACCAAATAAAACTGTATCAGTACATTTACCTTCTCCGTATGCGTTCTGTAAAATAAACTATATACAGTGTTAATCCATCAAAAGAAAATAAATGACAAAACAAAGAAATCCTGCGAGTTTGTGTCTTGTAATCCACTAAATCCATTGTCCAAACTAGAATCACAAGCTCAATAAAAAGACTGTTTACCTCAATCTAGGCCACATCTAGACTAACTCGAAATCATGAAAGCATGAATCATAACAATGTAACCGCCAAATCTAAACCCTAAATGTGCTCCTCATGTCGGAGAAACTTAGACTCAATGAAAACCCATGGAAAAACCTCGCCATCATCAAAATAGAGTAAAAGCACAGATAAAGGCGAGAAAAACCTTCTCGATGAGTAGAACTACTAAGCATTGGGAGAAAACAAAACTCTCATCGGCGGGGGGAAGCACTATATGCATCAGCAAGATAGTTCACTATGGAGCCGCAACATCAAAAGTCATATAGACTAAGGATTCTGCAGCAAAATAAAATGTTAGTGAAATAAAACACTAAAAATTGTCGTATAGGCATCAGATATCAGAACCACTAATCATCGGCGAGGTAGTTTACTAGAAAGCCGCAACGACAAATGTCAAACCAACTACAGGTCTCACAATAACAAAAATCATCGACGATCGGAAACTTAGAGGACTATGTATAGGTGATTAGAAAAGCTGACAACAGGAGGATAGTCGACAAAGCAACCGCAACAGTGGAAAATAATCATACTATGGATTCTAATCAAAATTAGAAATCGTTCCAATTAAAAGCAAAAAACCACGGAATTGGCAAAGATAAGAACTAATCCATCAGAACGTTGGCATCTTCCCTCCGAAACGGCGATGACTTAGAAGACAAATGCTTCGATAGTGATAAAACAAAAAAAATGCCGACAGTCAAATAAAACAAAAGAGATAAAAGCACATCGGTGAAAAACAAGACTAGCCATTGGCGGCATAGAGAACTAATGCCCCGATTCAATCTTCAACAAACCTCCGACAGCGATAAAACCAAATCATCAATAAAATCAAAAAATCATTAAGTGCTCAAATAAACCGAAATGCTTTTTAGTTGGGCGACGAAAATATTAGTTCACTTCACCTCCAAAACAACGATGGAAAAGATAACTAAAGCTCTAACTCAACATAAATATACTTCCGATAGCGATGAAAGAAATCATTTAGATCAAAAGGGCATCATTTTCAAATCAAATTTTAAACTCCACAATCAAAAGCATTGGTAGACAAAAAGCATTTTTTTGAAAAGCATGAAAATAGCTGACCTCAATTCAACTTCAAACAATCCAAACTTGTAGCAAAGAAAAAAAAGAGTTCAGGAATCCAAACAATCCAGGTAAGATAAAATTAAAAAGGAGGGTCCAAAATTTTAAAAAAAATGGGAAAATAGTTGCAGCTGCAACAACTTGTTAGAAAGGTGGTAGCCCTTACATCTAATAATGTAGGAACTAATCCTATAGTCACATCAGAATGGCTAGCACTCACATATAACCTTGACTCATCAGAAAGGCAGTAGCCCTTACATATGATCATGTAGGAACTAATCCTACAGTCACAATAGAATGGACAGCACTCATATATGACATGGAAGGAAGCAATCATCTCACCACGATAGAATGGAAACAACCCTTATATCTGATCAAGTAGGAACATATCCCTCAATCACATCAAAATGGCCATGTGCTCACATTTGATCATGTAAGACTACATCTTACAATCGTATAAGAAAGGCCCTCAATCATAGACCAAGTATTCCTAGTCACTGACGAGGCACCTCCATTCCATTAAGAATGGAAATAGCCCTTATATCTGATCATGTAAGAACCAATCCTACAATCACATCAGAATGGCTCAGCACTCATATTTGACATGGATGGAACCAATCCTCTCACCATGATAGAATGGATCAGCCCTTACATCTAACCTACTCGTCAGAATGGCTCTAGGTCTCATCATTTCCCCTTGGAGGGAACCTCAATATGGAGAACACCAAGCGTCTCCCTGAAGCACTCGAACTTCACTTTAGCCATTTCTAGCATAGAATCATATCAAGGCTAATTACGTCCAAGGATGAATTGTGATCTTCGCCAGGACCAATTACATCTGAGGGAAACCTACAGGTCTGTTTACATCTGAGCAACCTACGAGCTTCACCAAGATGTATGCTCAGACAACCTGTCTCATCGATTATGCTAGAACTCCCTCTTTCAAGAGATCTTGATCTGGATTACATACTGGAGCTTCATTGCTCCTTTCTCCCAAATATAAAGTGGCAACATATTTTTCCTTAGCTGTACTCAGTGCCATGTAGGACTCCATCCTACCAAACCAAGATATCACACTTGATCCTATACTGAAGTAGCACCTCAAAGTTCTCTTCTTATCAATGGCACTGCCTACCTAATACGAACCCTCATAACCCTTTAGGTTAGTCTTCTAATGCACCTCATACTTGATCCCATAATCAACTGTACCTTTCAGGTACCTCACAGCATGCTTTGCAACCATCAGGTGAACATGTGTCAATGTGTTCATAGCAAAGAAAATATCTAGTCTCGTATTCATCAGGTATATCAAGGAACCAATCTTCTAATGATACATCGTAGCATCAACCATCTCTGGTGAAGAAACACTCAATAGATTCAGGTTCGATGCCATAGGTGTGGTTATGGCCTTACAGTCCATCATCTTGAATCTCTTCAGGATCACTACTGCATACTTCCCTTGTCTAAAGAAGATTCCATCCACATTTTGCCACACCTCCATGCCTAGAAAATAGTGCGTCGACACATAACAGGAGCATTATTGGTCTTCTTCCTTCAACCTTGAAGGAGAGGTTGGAATCGACTTTACTTTTAGTAAAGCCTAGAGTCATCAGTAATTTGTCCATGCTATCATACCATGTTGAACCTTAATATATTCTGTAGTCACTCCCTCTGAAGCAGAGCATCATACACCCTCTGTCTTCTATACTCTATGCAATGAAACATTCTATACCAGAGTGACAAGAAGCTTCCTATGCTACTAATATTCTATGTATCCATCTAGTGTATAGACTTTCATCTTCAACCTTGTAGAAAAGGTTAATATCTCCATCAGTCTCAACATGTATGTGTTTCAACTCCCACTGGAAAATGTCTCTTCATAGTCTATGCCTTCTTTTTGTGAGAAGCCTCATGCTACGAATCTTTCCTTGTATCCCACAATGTTTCCATCTACTGCATGATGTAACTACGAACTTCCCTTCATGTATTGATACTGCGTGCTAGACATCATTCTTGTTTAACTAGTCTTCCCTTTCTTCTTGGTTAATTCTTCATAGATGGAAGGTTCTGCATCAATGATGTCGCTGCATTCGTCATATTATTCTTTATCTTGAATTATCATCGCTTGTTCTTTGGAACAAGTCTCATTCTTCTTTGCTTGTAGGCAATTATGTATGCAATCTTTCCTACAAGTCAAATGCATTTGTATGGTTAGAAACATTTCATAAGGAATATTCATACTGGAAAATTCTTATGCATAAATATATGATCGTGCAACTACTTTAGCCAATACAACATTCATCCATATCTCACAAAAACATTTCTAGATGCCTTCCATCTCCACTAGGACAACATTGAGATTGTGCACTAATCCAATATGTCAGCAAAGAGGTTTCAATCTAGATAAGTAGCAATGGAGAGTTGTATAGCACCATGAGCTACTTACCCATCACATGCATATTAGTAGTATATTGTCATTAATGCAAACATTCTATCATGCATAATATATCAACTGAATATAAACAAATGCATAACAAAACAATATCATGAAATGACAATTGAATACTTATCTTTATTTTTTTTGTGGGTAGACTCCTTCTTGAGCCTTCAGCTTCATCGTATTCTTCATTCATAATAGCATCGTTTCTTATCCAAATGCTAAAATGGATAAGAGGTTCTTCAAGAGTTTAGTTCTTCATATTCCTCGTCGTTTGAGGGATCTTCTTTGGATGGTGATAGCTTGATCTTCAGTTGCTCCCATCTTCTCTTCTCTTATTATGAGTTGAGCTTCTTCTTCTTCCCAAAGTATGTTGAAAGCAATCACTTCCTTATGGCACACATTCATTGAATGAATGAATCCCATGATCCTGGGAGGCCATTCAAGGTGGATATCACCACTTCTTCATTCTCCACTTCTTTTTCTACTGCTACAAGTTTTTCTTTGATTTGAGAGACCCTCATAAAGTATGACTGTATGGTCTCTACATTCTGGATCTTCACATTCTTCAACTGGTTTCTTAAAGTCATATTCTGATTTATGTTCTTTCCTTCAAATAGCTTGGTTAAGGAGTCAAAAATCTTCGGTGTCTTTAAGAAATACACTTGTGGTACAAGTTGATCCACGATTGAATCAACAATGATCTTCTTGGCCTTCACCAAGTTCTTCTTGTGTAAGGCTTTGAGCCTCATCTCCCTCTGGAACTAGAACCTCTCTACTCATGTAGGTGTCCAATTCATTTTCTTGAGAGAGATCATATACTTCCATGCTTGGAAGTTGTCAAATTCACCAATATTATCATCAAGTTAATGTAATAGATCACTTTGAAATGAGAACCTCAAATGGAAATAGTAAAATATTAGATCTTACCGATTTGAGGTGTATGTCCTGGTTCTGAAGCTCGTTGATCTAGGGTTTTTCAGAGAAACCCTAATTTTCAAAACTTGGAATCTTCTATATTAGATAGGATAGAAAGATAGATCTCTTCAATTTGAGCTGTAAAATGTACTCCTTTTCTTAAAACACTAGAGGGAACCTCCCGGAACAGGAAGCCCTAGTTTTCCAGTTTCTTCTACATAAATGCCTGTTACTATTTATGTGGTATCACAGACATTATTTCTCCTCTATTTCTAAAAATTAGAGTTGAGGTATCCTCCCATGTCCCTGTTCCAAAACCATATGTTTCATCAGAATTGGTTTCACCAATTGGGACTTATGATCATTTTCCCAAGGTGACATGTTTCAGGTTTGTTCAGAACAACGAAGTTGTACGGACTTCCACGTGTCACTGTTTGATTTTCTAGGTCTAAAACTCAGACCATAGAAATTAAAGTTTGTGCCCTTTCTGGAACGTCTTGAGAAGTTTCATTTTGAATTTTGTATCCCAAGATATAGAAATTCTCCCTAGGTGTCCTGTTTAGGGATGAATCCTGGAAGAGGCTGGAACCCTAACTTGGAAGGATCATATCTCCTAGAATAGAGTGAATCCAAGGATGAATTATGGACACAGTGTACATCAGGATTTTATCTTTGACCTCTGTAATTTTTTGCTCCTGAGACTTCGCCAATCCTGAGATATAGTGAATGTACCAAAACTTATCAGTTTTAGTATTTCAGTGTTTTTCCAGCTCGAGGTCAAACTAGGGTTTGAATTTCTTGGAGTTTCACCCAACCAAAAAACTTGAGCCAGGTCTCTAAACTTTGATTTTGATGAGGAGAGAAATCCTATGCTGGGCTCGCTCAAAAATTCCTCTTCTGTAAGAAGCCCTAATTTCTCACACCAAAAACTGAAAATGCTCAGAATCGAATTCTGCTTCGATAGAAAGATGCGCCCTTCAATGTAGAGTCATCTTAGCATACTTTTGTTGATGGATTGCTGGGAGAGACCCAAAAAGTAAGAATCCCTAGCTTCTGTAGCTACACAATATCTTCTTCTCAGGTTAGCTCTGATACCATGTTATATTTTTATAATTCAAGCTAGCATTATGTTCTTAGGATCTTTAACTCAGAGAATAACATGCACAACAATAAAACACAAGATACAAGAAACACAAATAATTTTCCTTGGGGAAACCATAAAGAATAATACCCCACAACTTCCTTAGAGATAGAATTAGCACCAAAAGTAAAACCCAGAAACATAAAGATGATCTTCCGACAGCAGTATTCTTTTTCTTGTCCCAACAACTTCTCCTCTCAATCATGTGCCCCAATGAGTGAGTGTGTGTGTGATAAATAGAGAGGCTCACTCTCTATTTATATTCTTTCGTTCACTTGAAACACACTCCAACATGTCGGCCTCACTTAACAATTACTTACTAGAGCTAACATCTCTAGGAGTGTCTAATAACCCTAGTGCCCCACAACTTGTGGGGACTTTTCCTCCTCTGACCAAAAAGGAGGGTTATCCTTAACACAATATTGGGGACTATTTCCTTGACTTAAAATGACTCACCTACGGTTGACTTCTCTAGCATATTCTAATAACCCTAGGGCCCCACAACTGTGGGGACTTTAACCCTTGATCAATGGGAGGGATACCCACAATGACTTAACATGACTTGTTTACATTATAGAACCTCCTGATAGGAACATTGGGGCATGACATGACTCAAGTACATTACAAACACATCCCAGAATAAACATCGGGGTAAAATACATAAGATATATGGATGAATACATTCCAAAGTTACAAATACATTAACATGGAAGACATCTTGGCCTTTAACGCACCAATACTTCCCTGACATTCCTGACTTCATGAAAATACCGCATCCTTCTTCAGCAACCTCTCCATAGGAGTTGTGATTGTAGCGTAACCTCAGATGAACTTGTGATAATACCCTGTGTGTCCCAATGCCACTCTAAGCTGCTTAACATTCATAGGCGGTCGCAAGCTCAGAATCAATGTAATATTTCCTAGGTCAACCAACAGTCCTTGCTTGCAAACAATGTGACCCAATAGCATTCCAAAAGGTGCACAAAAAATGTACTTCTTTGAGTTCAACATGATCTGATGTTGTCAACATCGCTCCAGCATTAGTCGCAGGCTTTCCAAATGGTCCCTGATCAATCCATAAACTATCTAGTCATCACATTGTAGCATTCCATATTTGATTGCATTGGACATGGACATCTCTCATGCATATCCACTCGATATGTGACTGGAACTACCTTTAGAACAACATCGTGGATGTGATGCAATGCACTATGAATTGTTGGATTGGTATTTGCGAAACTAAATGTGTGAGTGAAACAAACCGTTAACTCATCCCAAATGGTGATATCTCTACGCAAATCCACTGTTACATACCATGATAGAGATATCTCATCCAACATGTGGACAAAAGCATGGACCCACTCATCCTTTAGTCATGATGCCCACAATGTCTGACACTCGATCATATGACTGCCAGGGTCATTTCTCCCATCATACCTTTCAGTGTGGTACTGTTCTGTGTCACCAAAGAGATATGTTATCAATATTTGACACTATGAACACCCATTGATTGAATTCTTATGTGTCACCCACCAACACACTGGAGTATCCTTTAATGCTTCATCCAATGCAAACAATCACTGTGGTTCTAGAACCTTATCCTCAAATTCAACTAGAAACTAAAACAACTCTGGTAGTGTTTCATACACCGGTAATTAAATAGTCTCAACTATGACTCCTCACAATGACTGAGAAACTAGAAAACACTTCTAAACTGATACCTCATGCATCTGATTATTCCAGTATCATCAAAATCAGAACACGCACAGCTGCAGATTCATTAACCAAGTTCTCTGTTGATAGTCAGATCAATGTAATATTATGAAATTTTATATGTGCGATCCCATCCTCTTCCAGCTTCATCCTTAACTGGTTCAACATAATTTCGTCCTTCGGTTGGATCCATTAGAGCTATGACTCTGATGTCACGATTCTCAAATGTCATCACACACTTCTTAAAATTGATCACTACCAAACTATCATTGGCCCATCCAATCTTCAATAGTGTGGGAGAGGAGCCTCCGCCATCAACAACCTCAATAACGTCGAAGTCTGCATAGGTCTTCATGCCCTCAACATCCACTACCAAATGTGAAACTCACCCTATCGGTGTTACTCTTTCCTAATTAGCCAGTCGCAGCTGCACAAGAGACCAACTCAGTGGTGCGATAACCATCTTCTGCCATGTCTATCTTTTCAAAATATTGACATCCGAGCCTAGATCCAAAATAACTGAATCTACCTCATAGTCTCGAATATGAATATTCATTTGCATCTCTTTTCCCGTGTTTTTCTTGTGTAAGGAGTTCATCGCAGACTCATTTTCTCCTATGGTCAGTTGATGCAATAGATTCTCAATCTCAACAAGAGCATCGAGATCTCTTGCCATAATTAAGAAACTTTCAAAGAAGTTCTGTAAAGTTCCATGCTGTTGCGATGGCCCTACTACTGAAGTCGAATAAAAAGCAGTTGGCATTTCATAAACAGACAAATTACCCAGATTTATGTGTAGGTTGTTCCGTGATTCAAATAATGTGTCTCCCTAAGCATCGATATCAAACCGCACTTTCTTCTTTCCATCCAACCAAATTTGTGGAAACGGGGTTTCTTCTCTAGTCATTGCACCTCCACGAGTATTGGAAGCAACATCAGCATCCTGAATCCTGGGTTCTGCTAAAATTGTTGCAACCATCGGTCCTTAGTTTAGATTTGGTGGAGGATTCACTAGTTGGTTCACATTATGATTTGCATTCTTGTTCTGAAATGGAATTTGGTTCTGGTTCTGCAACTGATTTGCAACTGGTTTTGGTTCTTGTTTTGCAACTGTGGAACGTTTCCTGCTTTCCACTTCGCGATCAGATACAAACAATTCTCAATAATGTGGTTAACAACGACACAATAAGTACATTGCACTAGAAATTGTGTGAAATTTCCCTGATAATTTCCCAGCACTCCACAATTATAATGTTGTACTATTCTGTGACCTCGTCCTCCTCCTCAACCAAAACCTCCACTTTGTCCTCTGTGGAATCCTCCTTGCTGCTGATACTATGGTTGATTAAATTGCTTCTACAGGGGATTTAGCTTCTCCTAGACATATTGTTGGGGCATATTATACTATGGCTGCTGCGGAGCCATGTGCATCTGATTCTACTATGGTTTTGGTTGCAGTTGTTGTACAAACTGCATTTGCAGTTGCGGCTGCGGTACAAACTACATTTGCGATTACGACTACGGTACAAAATACGGTTGAGGTGGTGGTTTTACCATACCACCTATGGATGTTTTTGTGGTTGCTTCACCGTCTGATCGTATTCTCCCTTCACATAGTGCGTGTCCATTGTTCTGTCGTGAAGTAAATCATATGTGTGGAAATCCTTATCCTTATGACCAACAAACTGGCAAAATGTACAGTACAAATTCGTCAGCTTCGTGACCATATTTTTCATATATCCACAATCTTCATGTTGATGCCCATAGACTTGGAATATCTATCACCATGGAATGTTTCCATAACTCAATGGGTTTAGGGCTCCTGATAACAGGTAGTTTCAAAAATCTTGGCAATTATCCTTATGATGTCCTTCTGCGAGTACAACAAAATTCTTCGGGATTCTCTTCTCCCGTATTGATATCATGAAATTGGAGGGTTATATTCGCTAGTTGTGTTTTAATTTGGTTCATACTGAATGCATTCTCGCTAACAGGTGAAGCTTCCAACTTCATCACAATCTTTTGTTACATCAATGGTAATATGATATGAGATATTGATACTGTGATGAACCATTCCTTATGTTGAAAATCACTCATCTCAAAGCTAACACTTTCCATCAGTGTCTTGAATCTTTGATCAAATTCCCAAATAGTTTCATTTGGATACTTCTTGATCTCCTTCAATTCTATTATTTATTGTGCCTCAGACTTTATTTTTTTGAACTCTTCAATTAATCCTTTTCTCACTTCAGCTAGAGTCTTCACTAGATTCTTTGTAGGAAATTGTATAAACTTCATGAACCAATATAGTGCACAACCTTGAAGGGTCGTTGCTAATTGGACCTTCTTGACCTCATCATCCACAATTTGTGTGATAGTTCATACTTCCTCACAGAAGAACCAGTATTGCTCAGGGATCCCTAGTCCTGTTTCCACGAAATAGAGGAAATTTCGCATCATTTCCCGCAATCCTGGGCCTTCTTCCTACAATTGTTGATTCCACTACTATTAGAGTGTTTTTGACACGTCGCACAAGTCAATGTTGAACTTGTTTTTCTTCCTGAGTGCACCATAGTGAATGAAGGTGTAGGTACGTTGTCACTAGGGGTTGATCTTTTCTCTAGCTTGGGCATAGCCTGGTTGTCCCTGTATGTTTTCTTCGTCCCATGTAGTATTCCTTCATGGTCTTGCATTTCAATCGTAGTAGGACCTTTTCCTTTCCTCTTCCTCTTGTATTGTAGAAACCTTTCTCCTCCTATCGTAATACCACTCTTTTCCTTGGCTTTCCTCACAGTCTCATTGTAACTTGTACCCATCTACCCCATATCATTCCATTCATCCCCCCCTGTCTCCATAGTACCCACAGCCTCTGCACACCAAGGATATACTACTCAAGGTTCATATTCAATATGCCTTTTTTTGCATATGAGCATCTTAATAGACAATTGTAAAGACAACATAAACCTGCATCTTGGTTTGTTGAATAACTTCCTTTCTTTACCGCTGTGCAATTTAATGGTATCAACCATGAACTCAGTGATGTATCCCTCCAAGATGTTGTTAATACAAAATTGAACATCCCTTGATGCTCTATTATCTACCTCCTGCAACTGCTGGATCAATTCTGGGGTCCACAAAGTTGGTTCCCCTCCTTGGAAATTTGTCTTGTGATTGGACAATCACACCAACCACTCATACACGATGATAAAAAATTCAAAGAAAAAGTACTCATGTGGAATATCATGCATGTACTCTGTCAGCCACTTATTCATCATCAATCGAGGGTTCTGATTCTCTTTCTCAGTAAAATCTCATATCTTTTGGTCAAACCAATCTTGGATTTTTGGTTTCGTCGGATACCACAACATGTACTCCCTCCTCTTCGTACTAAGGTCTCGAAAATAGAACCATTTATTGACACAAAACCAGTCGACAGTGGTTCTCTCTCAGTCAACACCCAAACTACCATGATCTCCCTCAGCACCAACCCAGAAGGGTTTTACCCCATTCAACAACAGCTACAGAGCATATGAAGTCTCACAAGAGGCGTTCAAGGGAGAGCTGACGAAACCACGTTTCTGCAATATGAAGGAGAACCGTGTGCCTACTTATCAACTCAATGCAACATTGTTCAACGAATCTAATTAACAAGATCATATCATTGTTCAGTGGATCATATCAACATACTTAGATCAAAGAATAAACATATCTTGCAATATATCATCATTCATAGTAGGGAAACATCACATCATCCATGGATACCCATTGCATTCACATTTAGATCATAGAAAATAGGAAAATGGAAAAATAGAAAAAAGATACAATGTTTTTGTCCAATACCCATCGCATCATATTAACCTTCACAACAAAACACAAATTCTCCAAAATAGTCCTTAAGTACATAGATCAAAATATCTCAGCTCATACATAGATATTAATCCTCAACATGCATATCAACCAACCTCATATGATCCTTTGATAATATTAACATTCACAATCCTAGATCTACTTATAGGCTTGTGTGTTTACATTGGAAGTCCACTTGAGCCAACTTCCTAACTACTTCTTAACAGAATCTACAAAATAATGGCCACAATCCACATAATGCGGTCCAAATCTACAAAATATGATCAAAATACATAAAATATTGTAAATACGACTTGTGCCCCAACTTTTATCTTGCACAACATCTGCGATGCTACACAACTAACTTACCCCAAAACTTCCTTCCAACAATGCTCGGGGTATCTGGTTCATTTTTTAAAGAGCTTGCAATAGAGAATGGACTATTCTCAAGATGTCGTGTTTCATGGTTTAGCGATCTTGAAACTAAAAGAAAGTATACTCAACATGAGTTCCATTGATGGGTGTTTCGCAACATGATCTCCAGTGGTTGGTACTTTCCCCCAGTATAACTGTCAAGTAGCTTAACTCCAACATAATGTAAAGAGGATGGATACATGCCAACGTGTCTTCCTACTCTTTCTGTCATCCAACTAAATTCATGGTCACTAGTAGGAGAACGGAAGAATAAAGAGGATCAAGTTATACAGGTAGGTGAAATGAAGTTTCAAGGCTTGACACAATGGAAGGATCTGTTTCATTTTTTAACGAGCTTGACAAGAAAAATGAAATCTTCTCACAATGACCTGTTTCATTTTTACACAAGCTTGAAACAAAAAATAACTATGCTTTCTATGGCCCATTTTGTTTTTTAACAAGATGGAAAGGGAATAAAGCTATGCTCAATGTCAGTTTGATTTTTTAACAAGCTTGAAACTAGAAGTAAACTATGCTCAAGATTATTTGTTTCATTTTTTGAATGAGCTTGACATAGAATGGGAACTATGTGTTAAAATTCTTGTGCCATATAGGTCTTCAAGCAATGAGTCCTGAATTATTATTGCAATAAAAAGAGAATGAAGATACACACTGAAAAAAACAAACCCCATAGGAAACATATAAGTATAGCTCAGGTAATTACAATATCATTGTCATTAATTAAATCTAGTGTTACAATAGTTTACATAGGAAGAATTTGAATGCATTAGGGAGAAATTCAAATATACCAACTGGATTTGACTATACCTAAAAGACTAGCTAACTCATGGTATCTTAATCAGTATCGGAGTCCAACTAGCCAACTCCAGATGTCTAACCAACTCACACAATCAGTAATAACTAGTTAACTGAGTCTAACTGAGGTGGTAGGTGGGAAAATGAGCCTACTCCGCATGCAACCATGCATTGTCCATGCATAACTAGAGCTAGCTAACTGATTGTGATCTAACTGGAAGTAACTGGAAGATAACTAAGCTTAACTAGTTTCAACTATAACTCACTAATGGAGGTTGGTTCCGAGATTCCCAGTGGCTCCTAAAATGTAGGGATTAGTCTAGGAGGCACCCAACAGATGCATGCACATGTAGAAAGTGGTAGTTAACCTCTAGTAGTGTTCCCCACACTCTAGTAACTAGCACATGTGGCCCCATTAGGCCAAGTGGACCCAATGGTACTAGAGGACCCAATTAATTATTTAAGAATCCTAAGTTAGGCTAAATAATCTAATAGACAGTATGGTCAATGTAGGATTAATAATCCTAACATCCCCCCACTAAATCCTAACTTCAACAACAATTGTCCTTGGAAACAAGGCCATAAGTCACTCACTTACAATCTAAAATAAATAATGTTGCTTAATACAACTGAGGAAATAGGGGAAAACCTCTTGGGAAACCCCCCCCTCAAAATAAGCAAGAAATGGGAAAATGCAAGATATCTTTAGAATAAATAAGCTTCCTCCTTAGAAACATAGCTTGAGCAAAACACTACTGAAAATTTGTATCTCTATGCAATGTCCATCTATGCAGCAACATCCTAAAGATGTGCATGTGAACCTCTCAATGTACTTCTGAACTGATGACTCTGGTTGTCTCTTCTAGATGGTGAAGGTAGGGAATGATCAAATTTATTTTTCTATGGGCCATGTAGCTAATCATTCGCCATCATCAAGTAGCATCGACCTAAAAATTTTCTACACCACTTTGTAGGGAGTGAATCTGTGAGAGATAGTGTAGTATGTTCATTTTGATACTGGGACCTTTTTCTTCTTCTATCTTCTGGATTTCTAGCACCACTTCCAATTGTATCTAGGAGCTTTCAAGCCCATATGGGCTTAGGCTTCTTATTTGGAATTGATACTAGATATGGATCTAGAATCTCTTGATATTTAGTCTCAATAGCAAGATCATGTTGAATGTGATCTTCTTCATCTGAATCTAAAACCTGTAGCAAATCATCATCACCAAAAATAGGTGGAGAAATAGTTATACCTTCCTGTGCTGCTTGAGGTGTTTCATACAACTGATCTTCTTCAAAATGAATGCTCCTTTCAATGAAGTAGCTTCTGGTTGCAACCTCCATTAGTTTGTAAGGTTTTGCATCTTCTACATATCCCAGTAGAATGCATTCGCTACTTTGGGCTTGGAAGGCCTTCCTCTTGTCAAGTGGTATTCTAGCTTAATATTTGAAACCAAAAACTCTCAGATGAGAGACATTGGGATTATTTCCATGCAATGATTTGAATGGAGTGGCCCCAACCACTGACTTGTGAGGCACTCTATTCTACAAATATGAAGCACAGTTTATTGCTTCAGCCCAAAGAGAAGGATGTAGATGTTTGGCATGGAGAAGGAATATTTCCATCTTTTTCATTTATCCGTTCTTCCTCTAAACCACACCATTTTGTTGTGGTGTGTATGGAACTGAGTATTCCATTCGAATCCCCTTTGATTCACAGAAACTCTGGAAGTCTCATTTGATGTATTCTCCTCCTTTATCAAATCTTATTGAATTGATATTCTTATTGAAAATGTTATGAACCATAGCCTTAAAAACTTTAAAAGTCTCAAAAAATTATGATTTTTGTTTCATGAAGTAGATCCACCAGTACCTAGAACAATCCTCAATAAAGGTGAGGAAATACCTGCAACCATTAATGGAGTTTGTAGGCATAGGTCCAGCTACATCACTATGTATCAAATAAAGTGTAGAGGCAGCTCTATGTGCCTTCCCAACATCATACGTCTTTTCTGGATGCTTACCTACCAAGAAGCCAACATATACTGCATTGGAAGTTTGGATAGAGGGAAAACCTTAAACCATTTTATCATTGTGGAGTTGCTGCGGATATTTGAAATTGAGATGGGAAAATCTCTCATCCCAAATCTTGCTAGTGTTGTTAGCATGAGACAACAAAGTTGTAGGAGGAAAGACATGTAAGAAATGTGAGAACTCATAAGATTTAGTAGAGTTATTTGCATTACCTTTCTCTATGAGCTGACCAATGGTTTTTTATGTAATCTCAATTGTTTCTAAATTGAATGTAACTCTCTTTGGGAGAGCATGTATGAGTCATCTGATAAAAATACAATAAGCTAGCTGCAAAGTAGGGTACATAGAGGACATTCTTGAACTCACCATGCTTCGCTCTGACTGAGCCCATTCCTTCTGCTATAATCTGGTAATAATATCCCATGTGAATGTTCGGCCCCTTTGACAGTGTCAAGGAAGAGAAGGATTCTTTAGAAGAAACCATGTGATTGAAAGCTCTAGAATAAATTATGTATGTTGTAGACTATGTAAGGATAGCTTTCAAAGAATGACACCTTTCATCATTTTATGTCTATGATTCTTCATTGGGATTCTTTGCTCTTTATGGGAGATCAATGTTATGCTGCTTGAGAAGAGATGACATTTGATCAATATGCTTCTTCATATAATAATCTTCAAGATTGTAACTCTTTTCACAATAGGGACATAAATTATTTTCAAAATTCTTCTTTTTCTTAGAGCTGAAGGCTCATTTGGAAGTCTGTTGATTCTGTTTAGGCTTCAAATCAGCTGCTTTAGGCTGCTTCTTCTTTGATTTCCCTTTGGATTTCACTTTGGAAGAGTCTGTTACTAGGAGATCTTGATATTTGGAAGTCTTGATGACTCCCATTCGAATCAACTTATCTTGCTCCTTGATTAGGGACTCGAAAAAGGAATCTATTGAAGGAATTTTCGAATCGAGGAAGATTTCTCTCTTGGAATGAAATATGGAAACAAATACATAATACTCAGAACCAAGTTTGTTGAGTATGGAGAGGACACTTTTTTCATCCTTCCTTTCTATTGCACACTGTCTGCATTGAAGTGCAAGAGACTTGAATTTACTAAAGAATTGATCAATAGTCTTGAAACTGCTGGGATGTAAGGCTACTTGCTCATTCTCCAGGAGGTGTCCCCAGAGCTCATATTGTTTTCCAAACAAGTTCTCAAGCTTCTCCTAGGATTCTATGGGTGTCCTCAAACCTTCAAGGTGGAAGAGGAGATCTCTGTATATATGAGTGCATAGATAACCAAAAGATTCATCTAAGTGGTTCATAAACTTGTTCTTTTCAACTGGTTTATGGGGCTCAGCCTCCCTTCCAAGTATTATCCTATGGTAGCCATGCTTTCGCAAGGACAACTATATATGAATTCTCCAATCAAGATAATTGGATGTTGTCAAGATCCATGGCGTAGGAGATTGAGAATGCATAATTCTCCGGCTGAAAGATTACAAAACTTCACACAAGCTACATAGCACCTGTAGAATTTCACTGCAAAACACTAAAACATTTGAATTATGTTAGAATCATGATTTTCCTCTTGAAATGAACATATTTTCAGGGTTCGTTATGCCCACACCACTACTATGAATAAATTCAGAGTTAGCAAATCAAGATTGGTGACTTCTGTGGAAACACAACTGCTTCTGATGTTCAATGGAGAGAAACAAACATGAAGCATGTTTGAGATGGCTATGATGCCATATTAAAATTGTTGTTCCATATATATCTTCAAGCAATGAGTTCTAAATTATTATTCTAGTAAAAGGAGAATGAAGATACACTGAAAAAAACAAACCACACAAGAAACAAATGAGTATAGATCAGGTAATTATAGTATCATTGTCATTAATTAAATCCAGTGTTACAATAGTTTACATAGGAATAATTCAAATGGAAGTTAACCTCTAGCAGTATTCCCCACACTCTAGTAAATGGTACATGTGGCCCCATTAGGCCAAGTGGACCCAATGGTACTATTCGATCCAATTAATTAATTAAGACTCGTAAGTTAGGCTAAATAATCTAATAGACTGTATGGTCAAAGGAGGAATAATAATCCTAACACTATGCTCATAGACATCTGTTTCATTTTTTAACGAGCTTGACATAGAAAGGGAACTATGCTCACAGACATCTCTTCCCAACATGATATCCAGAGGTTGGTAGGTTTCCCCCTTTCACATAAGGATTTAGAAGCTTAATTCCAGTATGGTGTGCATAAACTAGAGACATGCCCCCCATTTTACCTATAAGGGGAAGAAGATAACTAGAATAAGGGAAAGGAACCACAATAATATGTGGAACATTCAAGGCAGTCTGATTACTAGGAATCATGTGATGGTAACGTGTAAAACAAGAAAGTTGATCAATGGACACAATATTCCCATCATGGGGAAAATGTATCACTCGAAAGAGTGTGGACACTACATCTTTCATGGCATAAACATAATCGCGTCCAAGGAGAAGATTGAAATCTAAAGGACCTTGGACCATAACATCAATATAGAGAGTTTTCCCTCCTATTGTAATAGGTAAATAAGGAAGGATCCCTAAAGGTGCAGTGGGCCTTCAATTAAAATCCAGTATCTGATCGGTGGCTGGAACAAGCTGAGGAGAACCCAAAGCTTGCTAAGCAGTTGAGTCTCCAATTTTGTTGTTGGAAATTCTCACCTTCTGTGGATAGAAGTTGTTTCCCTAGATCTAAATTATACAAGTCTAGAACAAAAAACAAACCCAGAATGTTAAACTTTCCCTAGCTCTCATTAATTGCTTGAATATAATGCCACAATACTTCCCTTAAAGGTTGTCCTCACTATTCTTGAATCTTTCACCTCTACTATCACGGAAGAACATGTAAAAGATTGAAGGCAACAAGAGAAATATGACAACATATAAGATAATAAACTAGATCTATGCTTGTGACCAAGGAATCAAGAAATATATATGAATGATACAACAAATATAGGAAAGAAAATAAACTTTGTATTAGAAATGATAGGAGAGACTACAACCTTTATTCCTTGGTGTTGAGAGTTCCTTCCAATGGCTCTTTGCCTCTAACTTCACCTTGCCTCCAATAGCTCAAGAATTATTTTGACAGAGTTTGGGTCTTTAACACAATTCTTCCTCCTCTTTCCCTTACAGGGTAAGCCAATATTTAAAGGCATGGGAGGATAGGATAGGTTGAGGATCCCATGGGTGAGGTGGAGAGAAGATCCTAAAATGAACAATCTCGATCTCTAGGTGTCCCAAACCATAGGGATGAGGCTCCATGGAGGAAAGCTTCAATAAGCCTCTCAAAGCTTCCTTTTTTTCCCTTAAAACTCTAGCACCACACTTTTAATGAGGGTAACAAGCAGTGTTAAGGGGGTAACACATATTTCATGAAGGAAAAAAGAGACATCACCTCACTTTTTAGATGTAAAAGGTGCATTTCTTAATTAGGCGTCGCTTATTTTCAATGGACAAGGTGTGTTACTGGCTCAAAATAAGGAAAAATACAAGGGAATGATTTTATTCCTTTCATTTCTCTAGGAAAACCTCTGAGGGATTGGAGAAAACAAGGGAATACTTATCTCATAACATGTTAGTGATGAGACTTATGTGTAACAATTGTATTCTTTAGTCACATTATGTACATTTATGTGTTTAAATTCAAAATTTAAATGGAAAATTAATGTTAAACAACTTATTTCATGTAAATGCAACTTTTCCCAATATACTTTTTGTTAGTGTGACACTTATCCCGATGTGCTTTCCATTGGTTTTATCAAAGACCCTAGCACACTTAAACTACACCAAAACTTGTTGGAAAGCGCTCATCGTTACATAGCACTTCAATTGCACCAAAGTTTGTTCTAGAGTGCTCATCATTATATAGCAGTGAGCTTAGAGCACACTTTTCCTGTCCATTTGTGCAGGCTACACTACTACATATAGGGGTTTTGAGACAATATATGTGTAAACTGTCTCTGTAGATTTTTCTTAAGTTTCCAGCCACCGGTTTCAAGTAACACATTTGTCATAGTTTATTTCAATCTCAGAAATTTAACTTGTCAGAAATAAACATAAATTTTACTAACTTAAAACACTGCTATAAATTAAATCTTTCACAGACAGAAAGTAAACATTCAGCACTTCATTCACACACATAGAACTCAGAAAATTTCAGCCAAATGGCCCTGAAAAAACCCACTAGGGGAAAACCAGTTAGAGAGAGAGTATTTTTACTTTTCAGGAAAAGTTTATCATTTACAGCAATACACAGAAAATATCAAACCAACTTATCTCAACCCAGAAGATAAGTTTTTGTCTCGACTTCCGTGTTGAGCAGCAAAAATCAAACTCTGATTAATTTCTTATTTTTCCTTGATTTTTGTGCCATTGCATATACGAACTGTACAGAATGCAAGGACCTTGAAATCCATGTCCCAAATTTTTTTTACTCGAAAATCATGCCCAAAAATCTACCTCAAAAATTGTGCCTACTACCTTGAAAACTGTACCGTACGGACTGTACGGACCAGCAATAAATGCTGCTATCTTCTCCTCTATTTTTGTTCTCTCTTTGCTATTGTCCTTTCCCTTGATTTGTGTGCTGCAAAAATTTTCCTCTTGCTCAGGAAAAATGGAAACTTTCTCTCTTCTCTCTCTCAGCTCTCTCTTCTCACTTCAATCTGAAAAAGTGAGGCAAAATTCCTTTCCCATGCCTTTTTGAGAAAACCCTAAGGTGAGTCTAATCTAATGGTGGAGATTAGATTAGATTAAGGGCTGGAATTAAATGATCAGATTTTATATCTAAAATATCAATTTCACTCACCCACTTAAATTTATCAAAAAGTGACTTTAATGCTCTAAAGTCAAATTAAATTCTTTTACTTAAGTCATTTAATGCAAGGGTCACTTTATGTCCCCTCTTTAAGTGACTAAAGAAAAATTCACTAGGGGAACACTTCCCTAGGTACAAAACTAACAATCCCTCTTACCGAGAAAGGTGTTCTGCACCACTCCCAACTTGTCTCTAAAGAAGACAAACTTGCCTTTCCCTAAAGACTTTGTCAGTATGTCTGTTACCTACCCATCAGTGGAAATATACTGAAGCATGACTGCTCCTCTCTGAACATAGTCTCAGATGAAATGATACCTGATCTCAATGTGCTTTGACCTATCATGGAAAACCAGATTCTCAGAGAGCCGGATGCAACTCTCATTGTCACAGTAAATAACCATAGGCCCAAGCTCCTGACCAAATAGATTCACCAACAACTTGCGAAACCACAAGGCGTCACATCTGGCCAAATTGGCTACCATGTACTTAGCCTTTGCAACACTCAATGCAATGGAGTTCTACTTCCAACTGAACCATGACACTACTGGTGAGCCCAAACTGAAACAACATCCGGAAGTGCTCCCCAACATCCCAACTTGTCTCTAAAGAAGACATACTTGCCTCTCCCCAAAGACTTCATTAGTATGTCTACTACTTGCTCATCAATGGAAATATACTGAAGCGTGACTAATCCTCTCTGAACATAGTCTCAGATGAAATGATACCTCATCTCCATGTGCTTTGACCTGTCATGGAAAACTAGTGTGCTTTGACCTGTCATAGAAAACTAGATTCTCAGAGAGCTGGATGCAAATATGATTGTCACAGTAAATAACCATAGGCCTAAGCTCCTGACCAAGTAGATTCACCAGCAACTTGTGAAGCCACAAGGCCTCGTAGCTGGCCAAACTGGATTCCATGTACTTAGACTCTACAGTACTCAATGCATTGGACTTCTACTTCCGACTGAACTACGACACTGTTGCCGAGACCAAACTGAAACAACATCTGAAAGTGCTCTTCCAGTCTGCCACATTGCCTACCCAATCTGAATCTGTATAGCCAACCAGTCTGATTCCCTCTGACCTCCTCTAGTCCAAACCAAAATTCAATGTCCCTGAAACATAGCGCAACACATGTTTTGCAATGACCCAATTCACAGTCCTAGGCTCAACCATGAACTGGGTAAGCGTGTTCACTGCAAAACACAAATATGGACGAGTGTTGACCAGATACATCAATGACCCAATAAGCTGATCGTATAAAGTAGGATCCACAAACTCTCCCTTAGAAGCATGAAGCTTCTTCCAGTTGGTGATCATAGGTGTTGACATAGGCCTGCAATCCTCCATCCTGAATCTTCTCAAAATATCAACTGCATAGTTTCCCTGCCCCAGGAAAATATGTCCAGGCTCCTACCAAACCTCCAATCCCAAAAAATAATGCACTCAGCCCAATATCAGTCATCTCGTACTCTGCTGCAAGATCCTTCTTGCAAGATACAAGGGGTCTCTCTCTCCCTATGATAAAAAAGTCATCAACATATAGCATAATAACAAGCGGATCATCTCCAACCATGATGAAGTAGAGATTCAGATTTGCTTCACTCTTCTGAAACCCCAATCTTAGTAAGTAAGAATCAATCCTGGAGTACCAAGCTCTTGGAGCTTGCTTCAGCCCGTAAAGGGCCTTCTTCAACCTGCATACATGTGTCTCTCTGTCATGTACCTGAAATCCCTGAGGCTCCTCAATGTAAATATCCTCCTGTATGATCCCATTGATAAATGGGTCTTCACATCCATCTAATGAATCTTCAATGGAAATCAATTCCCTAATAGATGTATAACAAGCAACCATCGCAAAAGTCTCATCATAATTAATTCCCTCAACCTTTTCAAACCCCCATGCTACAAACCTGTCTTTGTACTTCTCCACACTCCCATCTGTCGCATGCTTCAGCTTGTAAATCCAACAAGAAGTTACCATTGCCTTCCCCTATAGTCTCGAAACAATATCCTATACATCATTCTTCATGATGGAATGGTACTCATCCATCATGGCATCTCTCCATACCAAATGCTGGGAGGCATCCTCAAAAGTAGAAGGCTCAGAATCGCGTGTACAAGCCACCAACACCATGCCCAACCTGTCAGGCATCTTGATGGCTCTCACCTTGTCACTGGGTCTCCTAGCCTTTAAGGAATCCTTCAAGGTCTCTCGAAGCCGCTTAGGCTTCTTCTTTCCTAAACACTCTTCCCACACTTGCCTATCCTCATCTGAAGATCTATCAAAGCTAGAAGCCCCAGTCACCTGTCAACCTAAAGCTGGTGTGCCAACACTAGGTGTAACCTGTAATCCTGATCTGATCCCATGTAAGGTGTACCTATAATAGTAGACCCATCACCTATCCCCGGAGACCCTGCTGGCCTAACCATTGAACCTAGTGAACCTATGCCAACACTTAATGGTCCTATAACCCCAGAAACCTGTGATCCTTACTACTGTGTAGATGGAACTTGTTCAACAACCTGAGGTGCAGGGACCTGCTGCTCTCCCTGCTCTGGCTCTCTCGACCTCCTAAAGGCTCGCTCCTCCTCAAACTTCACATCCCTCCTCACCACCACTTTTCTTTGAGAGGGAAGATAAATATGGAAAGCCTTCGCAGTCTCATCATAACCCACAAAGATTCCCTTCTCTGTAGTGGGATCTAACTTTGTCCTCATCTCTGAAAGGACATGAGAGTAATTTAGACTACCAAATATACGAAAAATGGCCAACTTCAGGATTCATGCCTGAAAAGCACTCCTCAGGTGTCATGTTCCCCACTGCCCAATGGGGACTCCTGTTCTGAAGATATATAGAGGTGCTGCAAGCCTCAGCCTAGATAAAGAAAGGAAGTGACTGGTCATGTAACATAGCTTGGGTTGCTCCAACAATGGACTTGTTCTTCCTCTCTGCTACTCCATTGTACTCTGAAGTATATGAAACTGTCAACTATCTCCTGATCCCCTACTGTCTACAAAATCCATCAAACTCCTTGGAGGTATACTCACCCCCGTTATCCAATATCAAGACTCAGATCTTCCTCGTTGTTTGGTTCTCCACAAGATATTTGAACTCTTGGAACCTCTGCAAGACTTCTCAAACTTCTTTCTCTTCAGAAAGTAGATCTAGGTCTTCCTGGAATGGTCATCAATGAATGTCACATAATACTCGTATCCTCTCAAGTACACATAAGACATAGGTCCACATAAGTCTGAATGTATCAAGTCAAGAGTACCAACTGACCTACTATCACTGCTCGAAAAAGCAATCTTGATGTACTTTCCCAAAGCACACCCCCTGCACACATCACCCTGCCCTATGCTGAACTCTGGTAAACCTGTCACCATGTGCGTCAACAACCCCAAGGATGCATGATGAAAGTGAGCCATCCTTCTATGCCAAAGCTCACACAACTTACTGCTGCTGTTATGTGCTAAAGCATGCTGCGTTTGAAACAAGAGCCTATATAGTTTCCCACATCTTGCTCCAATGGCAACTGAAGCAGATGGTACTGCAGTCTTGGAAAACATATACACATGTCCATCTAGGAAATACACCCCAAGACCTTGATCCTCGATCATGGAAACTGACACTAGGTTCTTCTTCATCCCTGGTACATACAATACATCCCACAATACCACGGGACTCATGGACTCCCTCTTAAATGTAATGGTCCCATGTCCAACTACACTGACTACTGATTCATCTCCCAACACAACCTCCACATCTGTATCTTCTTGTGAAAGCTCAGAGAACATCTCATGAGCACCTGTCATGTGGCTCGAGGCTCCACTATCTATGTACCAAGTGCTGGAGTAGATGCACTGTAAGAATGGTCTATCACATAGGAAAAATCCCTCTGTCTGTCAACATCTGCACTGGCAAGAATGGATTCTCTCTTTCTCTCAACCTGCCCAGCACATAGTGAAAACTCACTCTGAAATCTAGCTGTAAAATAATCGATCTCAACTGAAGCGGTTGTTTGCTGCTTCTTCTTCTTCTTGTTCAGACACATAGCAGCACAGTGTCCCATCTTGTGACATGCAAATCACTTCACAGTGCTCATATCCTTCTTTTTCCCATCTTGCTGCTGCTTGGACCCACCCTTCTTGGGACCCTTCTTGCTCTTCTTCTTCCCCTTCACTGTCAATGCCACATCCTCCTCATCCCCTCTACTAGTAGATCCATTTCTCTGCAAGAAACCCCTCCGAGTATCCTCTTGAACAAAGTCATGACATACTCTGTCCCAAGATGGTAGGTTCTCTCTGGCCACCAACCCCTAAACAAACACAACCCAAGGTGCAGTCACCCCATTTAGGGCTGTCCACACTAACTCAGAAGCATCAATGGCCACCCCAAGGTGCAGTCACCCCATTTAGGGCTTTCCGCACTAACTCAGAAGCATCAATGGCCACCCCAACAACTGCAAGCTCATCTCTCACCTGAGAGATCCTAGTAAGATAAGTCATACATGCCTCTCTTTTGACCATCTTGATGTTCTCCAGCTTCTCCTTGAGTACCATCTTCATGTTTTCATTAGTACTAGCAAACAAACCGGTCAAAGCAGTCCACATTTCATCTGCATGATCCTTCGTTGAAATGTGAGGAATAACATGATCTTTAACAACATCTAAGATTATCCTCATGGCTTTAATATCCTTCTTATTAAAGGTTGTAAGTAATACTGCATCAGTAGAAGGAGGAATAGTAACGGGATTTATTGTAGTGTTTCTAACTACTTCCTCCCACAACTCATTCTCCCTCGGCACAAGTAAAATCCAGGATTTCCATGAGACAAAGTTCGCTTCCCCATCCAACCTATCCTTTAATCTCAACCCCACGGAAGTCATTTTCTCAAAGAACAAGTTTTAGTAAAATGTACTACTATCACAAATGTTTTTCTGAATTATGGAAATGACTATTTCACTGCTGAAATTTATCTGCCACAACCCGCTCTGATACCATGTAGAATTTTCTTAAGATTCCAGCCACCGGTTTCAAGTAAAAAATTTGTCACAATTTATTTCAATCTCAGAAATTTAACTTGCCGAAAATAAACATAAATTTTACTAACTTAAAACATTGCTGTAAATTAAATCTTTCACAGATAGAAAGTAAATATTCAACACTTCATTCACACACAGAGAACTCAAAAATTTCAGCCAAATGGCCCTGGAAAAACCCACTAGGGGAAAACCAGTCAGACATAGAGTATTTTTATTTTTCAGGAGAAGTTTATCATTTACAGCAATACACATAAAATATCAAACCAACTTATCTCAACCCGGAAGATAAATTTATTTCTTGATTTGCGTGTCGAGAAGCAAAAATAAAACTTTGATTTTTTTCCTCTTTTGCCTCGATTTGTGTGCCACTATACGAATGAATTGTACGGACTGTATGGACAAACTGTATGGACCGCACAAACCTTGAAATCCATGCCCCCCAAAAAAATTTCTCGAAAATCGTGCCCATAAATCTACCTCAAAAATTGTGTCGTACAAGCAATAAATGCTGATGTACAGAATGCACAGACAAACAATATATGTTGATGTATTCTCCTTGATTTCTGTGCCCTCTTTGTTGCTATCATTCCCTTCAATTTGCGTGTTTAAAAATTTTTCCTATTGCTTAGGAAAACTGGAAACTTTCTCTCTTCTCTCTCTCAGCTCTCTCTTCTCACTTCAATCTACAAAAGTGAGACAAAATGCCTTTCCCATGCCTTTTTGAGAAAACCCTAGGGTGAGTCTAATCTAACGGTGGAGATTAGATTAGATTAAGGGTTGAAATTAAATGTTCATATTTTATTTCTAAAATATTAATTTCACTCAGCCACTTAAATTTATCAAAAAGTGACTTTAATGATCTAAAGTCAAATTAAATGCTTTTACTTAAGTCATTTAATGCAAGGGTCGCTTTATGTCCCCTCTTTAAGTGACAAAGGAAAAAGTCACTAGGGGAACACTTCTCTAGGTACAAAACTAACAATCTCAGCTCAAGGGACACAAAAAAAAGTTTTGTATTGTCTTTAATATTGTCTTGAAGCAAGTGTCTTAAAATAGTGTCTTAAACTGTTGTCTTAGAATATTGTCTTTATAGAGACAATATAAAATCTGTAAATGATAGACCATATTGTCTCAAGTTAAGACAAACAAATAGGTGTATTTTCTCAAATATTGTCTTTAAGCATAGACTAAAAATTGTCTTCCTAAAAACAATATATAAAACAATGTACGTACAAACATTTATTCATTCAATCAAAATCAAGTAAAAATTATTTTCATAAACCACAATACCACGTGTTCTATTAATTTATGGTAGGATGCAGTGGAATTGAGAAACCAACCTTTTTCTTTGTAATGAAAGTAATCTACCATTGATCTAGCACCCTTAAAAAATTATGATAGACAAAAACATGTAATGTAATATTCAAAATTTTTAATTCACTAAAAGAATGAAAATTCGGAGAAGAGACCAAGGAATTTTCCATATTACAGTGCTATAATTTTATGTGATAAATAGATACCAAGGGTCACAAACGTATGATTCTACTTCAAACAAAGGGAATAAAATACATCGTGTGATCTAAAAAGTATTGAGAATGTGGGTTTGGCAAGTTGGTGTCTATACTAAGGCTCTCATATCGATTCTAAGAAAGTACATCTTATAATAGTTTGTACAGATCCCAAAAAATTCCAATTAGGAGGAATATACAAATGCACATAGTTTTTTCCTCTTTTTTTTTACATACTCGAACATCGGTTTTGTACAAATCAGTTAAACAATAAAGCTACCAATCCTCTATTCAAATCTAGTAATTGGGCACTAATATCTAGTAATTCATCCCGGATCATTAAAATCAACCCCTATCTCATACTACTTTGTTGCATTATTATTATTCTAATTTGTTGGTCATGATACTATCAACACCAGGAAATAATGGAGCACATTCTAGACTAACCGGGAAAAAAATTAGTCATGGAAGCTTCCTACAATGACTATTGTTCACAAAGGTAGGTTGGATTTGATCACCACCATAGATGAGGATATAGGAAATCAATTGGATCCAACTCATGTTAATGGTTATAGGTAGTAATGTATGGAGGTGGGTTGGTATTTTTTAATGTAAATGTTATATATGTTTGAATATAAATCATTTATCTCTAGTTCATATGGTTCTTTATCTGCATTTCAGTGCATGGGTTGACCATGTAATGATGTAGTTTGCATGACATGTTATGATCAAATCAAGTAGTTTCAATATCAATTTATCAGCACACATTCAAGCTATCACTGTCATCTTCCTTGGAATATTTGTAATGTTTAATCTATCACAAACGTTCATGAATTCTTCTATGTCCATTTTCTCGCTAGCTT
The DNA here is from genome assembly GCA_001517045.1 of Pseudotsuga menziesii. Lineage (NCBI taxonomy): Eukaryota > Viridiplantae > Streptophyta > Pinopsida > Pinales > Pinaceae > Pseudotsuga > Pseudotsuga menziesii. The sequence goes on along the minus strand of LPNX010783183.1, from coordinate 20,330 downwards.
TTCAATTAGAAATTCGTAAATAGGTTAACGAAAAACACTAAGTGTACCCCATCACATAAGTTTCGCTAAGTATACCCCATCACATAAGTTTCGGAGAGTAGATAGCTTTGTAATGTTCAAAGGATTAGAGAAAGCAATGGCATAATTGAACACAAAATTAAATATAAAAAAAATAAGACTATTAAACCCAATTCCCACAAGTTTTAAGATCCGAAAGCAATAAGAAGAAACATAACACAAGAACAATCGGTATGAACACATAAGAAGGAAACAATCAGCCTTAAATAAATTTCAAATTGGGATAGTTTATTGAAAAATTAAGAAAATTGATATAAACTTTTATGATATAAAATTAAAAAGAATTTATTCTAGTTGTTCAATCATAAGTAACAATAACATAAATTACCTTTTATCTGATATTTTATTGAAAAATTAAGAAAACTGATATAACTTCTATGATATAAGATTAAAAAGGATTTATTCTAGTTGTTCTATCATAAGTAGCAATAACATAAATTACTTTTCATCCATATATACTTCAAGAAAAAGGAATAAGAACTTCTCATTTTTCTGAAATTTATATTAGACATTTAGCATTTTCTTTTAATTTTATTTGTGTGATGAACATCTATCCACCTAAACTATCAAAGCTTTAGTTTTGTTTTTTAAATGGAATTATTTTCCTTGATATCAGTAGCATTGTTACCACCCATTTAGTATAAGTGTCCACTCAAGAAAGAGGTTGTTATGGGAATTAATACCCTAAAGAATTAAACTTGGGCATATAGTAGCAACAAAATCAGTTATGACGTGAAACTTTAGGTGGAATTGAAATAAAATCTGGTCAGGTTTTGGGTAGCATTAACCTCATTAATTTAATTATGGACCATGAATTAGCAAAGTCCAGCCTCCTACATGTATTTAGGATTCATAATCAGCAAAAAAACCTATTGCTTTAAGTGTTGGGTGTTAAAAATAGGGGATTCCCTTGTCCTCTCTATGATTTATTCCTACATATCAACGTTTCAAGCAACAAGCTAGCCACAATAATGTAGCAGCGAATGATTATCACACTTAGACCCAATATTCTCCATTGTGTCATATCAAGAGGTTTCATGCTATGATTATCCATCTGTAACATGTATTCTCATAAGATATATTAAATGATATATAACATCATCAAGTGTATAAATTGAGCTTAAAATTTTAAAAGAGGCTCGATGCAACTTTCTTGTAAGACAATAAAGGGGGTCGACCTGTGCACATTAAACAATAGGGATGAACTTATTCCAAGAAAAATATTAGAGTTGACACATGAGAATAATTTGAAAATATGATTCATAACAAGATATAGGAGCTAATGGAATCCTCACAACTCAAGATGTTCACAAATTATGCAAAAGAACAGTGAAAAGAGTGAAATTAACACATAGAAATGGTGTCAATAACAGAGTTTATTATGACTGTCCAATATGTAAATATGCCTGGAACATGTTTATAATACAATAGGAGAGAATTGTTAACCTTTGGAGGCAATTTGGATGCATACATGTGGCAGGCTTAGATTGGACCTCAAAACCCCCCTAGGTATAATAATGAGCTCCCAAACCACCTCAAATGGTCACGAATTTCTATGTGAACATAGCCAAATAATGATAGAATATAAATTAGGGTAGGATAGGTGTGGTGGAGTGCATGGGTAAGTGGGAGTGGATCTGGAAAGCAATAAATCGTCCAAAAGAGACAAAAACCACCAAAATACATGCATGGGCACCTCTAGTCAACCAGTTTATTTGTTTTAAGGAAAGGGGAGTGCACCAAGGAACAATAAGTCATTAATTAAGTTGCATGTTTCTCTAGAATGGTTAAATTACGGTGCTTGGGAGCATTAATGAGTCCAAAACACACAAATACCTTGCTAGACCAACATAACCAAGGTTTGGATCATATGACATGTGTACAAGATAAATGAAAGTGTTTCCTACATGCATGTGACCATGGTACTAGGTGGTATGATGATATAACACCCCCCCCCCTCTCTTAATCCTAACTTAGTGTAACTACCTCACATTATTGAGGCCTTGGAAACTAAGGCTCAAGTCACCTCTTACAAAACACTATTTCTCCATATAACCAAGGTAAGAATGAAAACATCACGGGAACAAAACATACCCTCTGAAATAAACATGTAGAAAAATATGAAAGTGAATATCAGTCGTCATCATGTCTAGCAGCATAGTGTACCCCGAAGTGCTTGGTTCCTTGCCCATAATGAAAGATCAGTTTTGCAGCCTTCCAATAGATATCATGAGGATCCTGCATATATATTGCAACAACACCTATAGCATAATCCATATCATTTCAAGAGTGTTTAAGATACAACAAGCTCCTAACTAGTTTCCTATACAATGAACTATCCACCAATGGAGATGAACAAAATTCACATAGCTTTACTTCTGAAAGGAATGGGAACTTGGATGCCTTACATTTATCCATTTTCAACTTTAATAACATGTTTGCAACATAATTTGATTGTCTAACTTTTATCCCTACATCATATTTCTCAATCTCTATGCCAAGAAATTATTTCAACAATCTAAGGCCAGACATGAAATATTCACTCTGCAATGAATACTTAATTGAACCTATACCAACAATTGAAATTCTAGTGATTAAAATATCATCAGCATACAATGCTATGACCTTCAATAAATCACCATTATGCTGCAAATATACATTAGAATCGTATTTTCATCATTCAAAGCCAAGCGATAGAAGAAAATTGTCCATCTTGGCATACCAAGCCTTGGGGGCTTGCTTAAGTCTATAGAGCGACTTCTTCAACCTGCAAACAAGTGAAGGACAATGAATGAAACCTTCAGGCTTCTGAATATAAATATCCTCATGAATATCACCATGAATAAAATGACTCTTTACATCCATGTGGTGAACCTCCCACCACTTAGATGCAACAATGGCCAAAACTAACCTTATAGAGTTCATCTTTGCAACTGGTGCAAATGTCTCTATCTAGTCCACTCCTTGGACTTGAGAAAAGCCTTTGGAAACAAACCTAGCCTTGTACTTGATATCATAGCCATAATAAGCCATTTTTTTCCTATATACCCACTTACATTGCACTAGTTTCCTATTGGATGGTAGGGGAACCAATTCCCAAGTCTCATTGTCTTGCAAAGACATGAACTCTTATTGCATGGTTTTTTTTCATATTGGATCAAGTTATGTTTCCTGATATGTATGAAGATCAGATCCAACCATAAAAAGTAATATCTATCAAAATATTCAATTCACAAGTAGAGAAGACATTGTGAAATTGAGATCTAGTCTTCCTAGAGTCTAGTGGATCTCCAACAAGATCACCAGCTGCTTGTATCGTTGTATTAGCCTAGTTTGGCATTATGGGTGATTCATGATCTGTATGAATGTTATCAAAATCATATTCAATATCAAAATCAGAAAAATTAGAGGAAGAATCATCACTTACATCATCATGGAGTGGAGAATGTGAGCATTCTCCCTTATCTAGTTCGATCTCTAGCATGGGCTCTTCTTAAAACTGTACACTCCTTTCAATTAATGTTTTATAAGATGAGGGATCAAATATATTGTATCCATTTGAATATTCAGCATATAAAATGATAATGGAATCCTTTATTTTAGTTTTCAAGGCCTTTCTCTTCTCGGGAGGAATTCGAGCCCAAGCCCTTGATCCAAAAACCCTGAAATGAGAAACATTGGGCTTGTGACCACTCCAAGCCTCAAATGGATTTTTTCCTTCCAATGATTTGCGTGGATATTTATTCTTAGCATATACAACACAATTGATGGCTTCATCCCATATATTATTATTCAAGTCCTTAGCCTCCCTCATGCATGTAGACATATCGTTGATAGCTTTGTTCTTGCGCTATGAAACACCATTTTGCTGAGGTGTGTAGGCCACATAATGTTGCATATGGATGCCACATTATTCACAGAGCTACTGCAAGTTCTTGTTGAGATAATCCTTATCATTTTCATTCCTAAGAACCTTTATTTTATTCCCACTCATGTTCTCCACTGAAGCTTTGAACACTTTGAAAGTCTCAAAAACTTCAGATTTTAGCCTGAGAAAATATATCCAGGAGAACCTTGAGAAATCATGTATGAAATTCAACACATACCTTGAATTCCCATATGATTGTGTGGGAATATTCCCTATTAGATATGAATGGATCACATCAAGCACATGGACAACCCTCGTGGCCTTTCTCTTTTCATATTTTTGCTCAACATGTTTCCCCACTATGCACCCTTTGCAAGTGCCATTTAAAACCTTGATGGTAAAACTCCCTTCAACCATGATTTCCTTTCTTAGTGCTTGGAGGTAATTATAATTGAGATGTCTATATATCTCATGCAACAACTTTCTGGTCTCATTGGCATGTGACATGAGAACATTTCCTTGGGAGTATGGAAGGAAGTGAGAGAATTTGTACATTCTCAAATCTTTGTCAACAAAAGTTACTGCAACAACTTGGCCTATAGAGGTTTATGAGTTATCCACATAATTTTGAATAAATGTTACTCTCTTGGATGTACTTGTGTGTTTCGTTTGATATACAGAGAGTAGGTTCACTGCAATATCAGGCACAAACAACACATTGTTGAAGTACCCATATTCAAGATCAATCCTACCAATCCATTTGGCTTGGATTTCTGAATCATCACCCATGAGGATTGATGGACCACTGTATGGATGTATGGATGATAAGGAATCATGCATGGATGCCATCTGCCTTGAAGCGCCTGAATATATGATCAAGGATGAAGAGAGTGATGATATAACAACCAAAGCATGACATCTTTCCTTGTTCTCTAAGCTTGAATTTCACTCTTTCTTCTTTAGGCCTTCTAACAGAGGGATGTTGTTCTTCTCAAGGAGTTGCACCATCATGTCAATGAAGTTTATTCATGCATCCACTCTCTGGATTCCAACCTTTGTCACAATAAGTACATTATTTCTTCTCTTACTCCTTCTTCTCTCTATCCTTGCTAGGATTTGAAACCCCATCTAAAGATTTAGGATTCTCCTGCATCTTCTTCTCTTGTTGCTTTGATTATTTGGATTTATTCTTTCCTTTTGCTTGATTCGAAACACTTGAAGCAAGGGATTGATCCTTTTTGGATTTAATGGTACCCATTTGCACCAAATTTTCTTGTTCTCGAGTCACTGAATCCATAAAGTATTTTAGTGAAGGAATTATCTGATTTTGAGGTGTTACCTTGCTTGCATGGAATGTTGATACAAACACTAAATACTTAGGCCTCAGCTTTGAAAGAATGGACAAGATCAATAGCTCCTTTTTCTTCTCAATGCCACATTGTTTCAGCTAAAGCACCAACAAATTGAAATTTGTGAAGAAGTCCTTGATCATATCAAACTGATTTGGGATCAATGATGTAACGTCCCCATACCCCATACTAGTTAATAATTAAAAAAAATTCTTCAAGAACCCTTGTCTTGCTTTCAAAAAAAATGGCATGGACGTTCACACACTGTTCAACATTCATAATCAATCTTAGAAACCACTATCACAGTATTTCCTCACTTCATAGATCCCTTCTATGACCAGAAACACCTATTCCCCACTGAATCTATCATTTCTACACTTCACCCTCTACACTCCCCTTTCCTCCTTTCCATTGTGGAATCTAGGAAACATGAGCACAACGTGCGGCAGAGATATTAATCTCATGTTCCACCTTCTGCCTTCGAAACTCAGAAGTCTGAAAAAACATATTCTCGACGGAATCATTCAATGGCCTTCCTCCTTCCGTCTTCCACCCTTCCGCCTTCCTCCTTCGGATCTCAAATGTCAAAAACATAACCTTTTGATGAAATAATCAGTCATATTCATCCTTCCTCTTTTCCAATGTTCTGCATGGAACTCATAAATTGGAATACTAACAAACGAAAAAAAACCTTGGACAACTTTTTCACCTTTTGCGTTTCCGTCGTTCCTCCTAGAACTCGAAAATCGGAAAACCAATTTTTGAAGGAAACAATGGACCACTTTTACACCTTCTTCCTTTCTGTCCTTCCGCCTGGAACTTGGAAATTAGAAAACTATCAAATGAAAGAGACATTTATCCATGACTCCACCTTCCTCATTCCACCCTTCCACCATTCAGTGTGTAACTTGGGAACCAAAAAACGTAACTTTCATCCTTAGCATTTTATACACTTTTAACTTTCTCCTTCTGACCTCAGACTTCGGAAATCAGAAATTTAACCTTTTATTTCAAAAACTTTCTGCACTTTTCTTCTTCCTATTTCCACCTTTCGTAGGCGGATCCTGGGAATCGAAAACAACTATCTTTCTTCCTTGTTTCAACTACTCTTTTCTGGTTTCCACGTTCCTCCTTCCCTAGGTAGATTTCAATGGGTGGAAATGCTAAGTTAGAAGCATTCTGACTCTGTAACAGGATTCCACCCTCCATGGACTTAGAAAAATGCATAAAACATATAAGGCATAAACAAATGCAAATGCAGGAACATTCATCACAATAAACTCTACCAAAACATTTAAGTCATTCATCATATCATCAATTCATCATATTCATAAGCATTCAACATAGCCATTTCATTCACAAGCAAATACATTGTAGAAATAATACAACATAGAATACTTATCTTGGATGTGTTGGAGACATTTACCCACCATGCACACTTAATTTGGTCAATTTGGCCTTGTTAAACCACTATCCTAAGTTTTCTTGACTTAATCGACATTAGATGAGCACACTATGACATCAACATGAGCACACCCATGCCTACCTTCAGTTAAGGAGGCCAACTAAGCCTTCTCCTTCATTCAGGGAGGCTAACTAGGATTCCTCCTTCAAACAAGGAGCACTTTGGGAGTGATCTAAGTGTCATAAATGCACCTAATTAATAAATTATGGTTAAAATCAGTTAATATAAGTGGTGAAGGAACCTTCACTCATTATATTGATTATTTTTATTAATATTTATGAACTCGAGTCAACAGGGGCACCTCCAACCACCTCTGATGGCCAATTTGACTTTAGTTAACCTCATCGAGGTTCATTGGAGTTAATGATGCACTACCACTTGTTGGTTGGCATACAGTGACATGTGTCTAAGCTACTTTCAGTTAGACTCAGTCATCCATTGCACTCTAAGTTCAGTTAGGACTTAGTTGAGTCAATCGGCACTTGATCAGTTGGTTAACTAGGTGTGTTTATTATGGATTACAGTCAGTTAAGCTACACCCATTCATTCAATTCGAATGACCTCCTTGGGAATTCAAATTGTCTTGGAATTCATGCATCTTGCATGATCATTATATTGTGTTACTCATTCTTTATTGATTATACAGAGCTACTACTCATTTTGCAGCACCCTTATGCTATTTCCATGCTTAATTGTCTAAAATCTCTTATGAGATTGTGTTTTAGTCCATAGATTACTGTGACAAATTAATATGGTATCAGAGCTCATGGAGGGACTAAGATTAGGACTCTCAAAAACATGGTTTTTGACATATCTTGCATGAAAAATTGAGAAAAAGCTCAAAATTCCAGCACTGCACTAGAAGCCAAGGCTTACCACTTAATACCCCAAGTAAAGAAATTATTGATCAAGATTGCTTGATCAATTATGCTGGGTGTGATGAAAGCCTAAAATGTGCATGATGTCCGAACTTATGGTGCCCCTTTTCTTGTGATTTGTAGCTTTTAACAGGTGAAAAACATTCGCTCCAGTAGTTTGAGATGGCTTCTTCCGTCAAACTCTTGACTCCGTTCAATTTCCACTCATGGAAAGGAGACATGGAGATCCAACTACATGCCAAAGGACTCTACTAGGTCACTATAGACACTGAAGAAGAGCCTACTCATGTGATAGACAAATCCAGATTCTTGAACAAGAAATATGAAGCATTCGGATTTTTGTGCCTCTCTATTTCCTGGGATCTTCTTTTCCATCTCTCAGGATTGAAGACTCCAAAGGAAATTTGGGATAAATTGGAAACCCTGTATGAAAAATAGGATGATTTAATATTTTACTAGCTTGAAAATGAGTTGATGTCTCTTGAACCTTCCAATTTTGAGACCTTAAATGAATTTTTCACAAAGTTCAAGCATATTGTCTTACTGTTGAAGCAATGTAAGGGAAAGAAGGAGGATGATCAACTCATCCTCACCATTCTCTCTAAACTTGGAGCTAATGATTCAGTGTTTGTCTCTACATTTCATGCAGGGAAGATCACAACCCCTAGATGGAATATGTCTTCACTCAATGCCTTCATTGAGTCCCTAATAAGTGAACATGATAATCTTGTCTAGATTGGGATCATCAGATCATCTTGTGATCAAGCCCTCTATGCTTCGGGGCCCAAATATCTGAAGGGTAAATGAAAGTAGCATAAGAACCCAAAAACTAAATTCAAATCTCCTAATCCTAAAGTTGGAAACCAGCAGCATGAAGAGCCTTCCAGCTCAAAGAAGAACACAAGAAAAGGGCATCATGGAAGGGAAAAAGTCAAGTGTTCATACTGCGGGAAGGGATTCCACCCTGAACATGCCCTCATGAAAAAGAAACTTGATGAATCTAATTCTCTTCTTGAGAAAAATCACATCAATATTCCTGAAAGCTTTTGGAGGAGAATTTAGCAAGATTAGGAACCACAACATGAAAGAGGTCATGCTCTCTTGATAGATTCTAGAGCTTTGAATCACATGATGGATGAAATAGAATATTTCTCATCTTTGGAAATTGGAAAATCCATTCCCATCCACATGGGAGATGAGTCCACAACCATATCTGAAGGACAAGGTACTGTAGATCTTGAGCATGGTTATTTTTCCAATGTTCTATATGTACCATCTCTTGCATCAAACCTCCTAAGTGTTTATCAAATGACACATACGAAAGTGCCCAAGAGAGTCTCCTTTATCCAAGATGATTTAGATATCACAGAACTTGCATCCAAAAAACTTGTAGCAAAAGGCCTCGCAAACCATCATTCAAAATCCTACGAGTTCTCTCATTTTGTTGCAGATGCAAAGCCCACCACATTGCTGACTCATGGAAATGAAGTTAGTATACTGTGGCATGAGAGATTCAGCCATCTAAAATTCAAATACTTGCATAAATTATATAAGAATTATATGGTTGAAGGCCTCCTGGTCATCAAATCTAGCACTGGAACTTGCAAGGGCTTTGTTGTTGGAAAACACCTTGAGCATAAGTTCGATCGGGGAAAGGCAAGATGAGCATCATGCATAATCGGACTGATACATTCTGATATCAGTGGTCCCATGCCTATCACATACATGAATGGATAAAGGTACATTCTGACTTTCATTGATGACTTTTCCAGATACACATGGATCTTTTTTATCAAAAAGAAGTCGAAAGTCTTGGAAAAATTCACTGAATTGAAGGCCTTGATTGAGAATGCATCTGGAAAAAAGATCAATATTTTAAGATCTGATAATGGTGGGGAGTATGTAAGTAATTATTTACTGCATATATGTTCTCAAATTGGTATTCATATCCAACATTAATTCCCCTACACTCCCCAGCAGAACGGTGTAGTGGAGAGGAAGAATCGATCTCTCAGGGAGATGACCACTTGTATGCTGGAATCAAAGAAGTTGGCTATAAATTTGTGGGCTGAAGCCATGAATGTAGAAGAATACATAAATAAAATATTTCTGCACTCATCCATGAAAGGGAATACCCCTTTTGAAGCATACTTCGGATGCAATCTAGATGTGTCGAATCTGTGGGTGTTTGGGTCCACTGCATGGGCCCAAATTCCACATGATAAAAAGAGGGCTTTGCAACCACAAATCATAGAATTTATGTTTATTGGATATCCTAATGAATCAAAGGTTTCAATATTATATATATTAGAACAAAACATATCATCATTGAATAAGTGTCATGTTCAATGAGCCTCTTCAAGACGTAGAACTAGTGAAGGAGAAAACTGTTGAATTTCCTTCCTATTCTACTGAATATTTGGATGATGGAATTGGGGGTGATGAACCTGATTTGGATCCTATGATTTATGATATTAGTGAACAACAAAAATAATGTGCTGAATCATAACTTTAAGTACAAAATCATCTCCAAAATTGGGCCTGACAGACACTCTCCTCCGCAGGTGATAACATTGGAAATCCATATGATCCAAGGAAAACCTTGTCTAATTTCCAAACAGTAGGTATTGCGCTCTATTGTCCTGATTATTTGATGTCTGAAACTTGTTAATTAATTATAATTTCTAAGCCTAAGTCTTACTACCATGCTTGGAAGGTTCCGAGATGGTAAGCTACAATGGATGAACAGATGAATTCTCTTCAGAAAAACACTACTTGGGAACTAGTTTCTCTTCCTCCGGGGAGGAAATTGGTTCAATGTAAGTGGGTATTTCAGAATAAGGTTGCTGCAGATGGAACAACCTATAAATATAAGGCAAGGCTGGTATAAAAAGGTTTCTCCCAGGTCCAATGTGTGGACTACCATGAGACTTTTGCACCGGTTGCAAAAATGGACTCGATTCGCCTAGTTTTGGCTATTTCTGCATCTAAGCACTGGGAAGTGCATCATATGGATGTTAAGTATGCCTTTATACATGGATATATTCATGAGGAGATACACATGAATTATACTGATGGCTAAATTTTTTATCTATCTTTGGTTTTCAAACTAAAGAAGTCACTATATGGGTTAAAACAGGCCCCACGTGAGTGGTATTCCAAGATGGATTCCTTCCTTCTCTCACAAAACTTCCAAAGGTGTATATCAGATCCAAATGTGTATATACAGAAATTTGATGGTAATTTTATTATTATTTTTTTATATGTTGATGACTCACTGATCATAGGTAGCAAAGTTGATTCTATTTCAGTCATCAAAACTGCTCTCCAAAATGCATTTGAAATGAGCTCTTTGGGGCTCTTAAAGCAATTTTTGGGGCTCAAAATTGAGAAATTTTTTTATGGGATAGTGGTAAAGCAATACAAATACATATCAGATGTGTTATTCAATTTTAACATTGTTGAATATAAGGCTGCTCCATTCCCTTTCCTTTCAAGGATCAGCCTTGAAGAAGGAAAACGCACACCTCCCATGGACTGCATTATTTATCGACAGCTAATTGGTAGCTTGTTGTATTTGAATCATTCTCAAAATGATATATGTTATGCTGTGAATGATCTATCAAGATAAATGCAGCATCCCCATGATCTTCATTGGGAGGCAGCCAAGAGGATCCTCTAGTATATTTAGGGAACCAGGACCTTCGACATTCACTATGCTGCAGACTCCGAGCTAGAGCTGGTTGGTTACACAGATTCCAATTGGGTGGGTGATTCTATTGATCAAAATTCTACTTAAAGATATTTATTCATGTTTGGTGGTGTCCCCATTTACCAGTCTAGAAAAAAGCAGGCTGCCATAGCATTATCTTCAGCAGAGGCCGAGTATCGAGGAGTGGTGAATGCTTGCATCCAAGCTGTTTGGTTGCAAGGAATTCTTTCAGATTTTTATCCTGGTGGTAATTTTTACACTGTCCTCTTTTGTGACAATCAAAGTGCTATTAAGATATCCACAGATCCATTTAACAAGAAGAGGACCAAGCATGTAAACATACACATGTACTATATCAGGGAATTAGTGCATGATAGGACCATCATTCTGGAATACTTCCCTACTGATGAGCAAATTGCAAACATCTTCACCAAGATATTTTTAGAAAATAATTTCACTTACCTCCGTTCATTGTTGGGGGTGATTTCATCGTGGTGATTAGACTACTTTCAATGTTCAGCTTGAGGGGGGAGTTTTCCCACTAGGTTTTCCCTCTTTTCCTCACTTAGATTTATTTTTTAGCATTGTTTGAGTTACATTATTGTATAGGGTGACCTATTTCCTTTGTTTTTAGGGCCCTATAATTTCATGCACTTTATGTTTCTACTTCTCTTGAGTATAACTTAAGGGGGGGTGTTGGAGACATTTACCCCCCATGCACACTTAATTTGGTCAATTTGGCCTTGTTAAACCACTATCCTAAGTTTTATTGACTTAATAAACATCATATGAGTACACTATGACATTATCTTGAGCACACCCACTCCTACCTTCCTTCAAGGATGCCAACTAAGCCTTCTCCTTCATTCGAGGAGGCTAATTAGGCTTCCTCCTTCAAACAAGGAGCACTCTGGTAGTGATCTGAGTGTCATAAATGAACCTAATTGCTAACTGATGGTTACAATTAGTTAAGATAAGTGCTGAAGGTGCCTCCACTCATTATATTTATTATTTTTATTAATATTTATGAACTGGAGTCAACAGGGGTGCCTCCAACCACCTCTGATGGCCAGTTTGACTTCAGTTAACCTCATCAGGGTTCATTCGAGTTAATGATGTGCTATCACTTGTTGGTTGGAATGCAGTGACATGCCTCTAAGCTACTTTCAGTTAGACTAAGTCATTCATTACACTTCGACTTCAGTTACGACTCAGTTGAGTCAATCGACGCTTGATCAGTTGGTTAACTAGGTGTGTTTACTGTGGCTTACAGTCAGTTAAGCTACACCTATTCATTCAATGAGAATGACCTCCTTGGGAATTTGAATTGTCTTGGAATTCATGCATCTTGCATGATCATTGTATTGTATAATTCATTCTTTATTGATTATACATAGCTTCTCCTCATTTTGCAGCACCATTATGCGATTTTCATGCTTAATTGTTTGAAATCTCTTATGAGACTGTGTTTTAGTCCGTAGATTACTGTGATAGATTAATATGATGTTGGATTTGTCCCGCAACTAGCTATGTCGCTGCAATGTTCAACCCAACCATAGGTCAGTGTGTTCATTAATATCTCAAAACCACTACAACCCCCAAGCTGGGCATGATTTCCAGAAGGAACTAGGGAACACCAGACTTACACACAGCCAGATCATAACACACATAGTCAAGCCAACACACATTTGGGTTTCATAGACTATCCAGCTAAGCCAATATATAATTGGGTTTCAAAGGATATTAAGGAAATGGCTCACACACATCAAAGCACAGTCAAACCAACCTACAATTGGGTTTCTCAAACTTCCAAGGAAATGGAAAGGTATAATTCTAAGGTAGTGAGCTCAACCATAGAACTATGGACACCTGCACTAGATATCAGCTTGGAATTTCACAATACCTACACCTCCTAACACAATGAAGCATTGCCTTCACTGCTACACAGTTCCCTCAGGCCATACCTTCCCTTCTAGTGCTCTTGAGGGTGTGAAAAAAGGATTTTCTAGCCCCTTTTGATCTGTATGTGAGGTCCCTCTCTTCACTAGGTTTATCAACCAATTATAGGTCTCTTCCAGTACTAAGTAGTTCCAACCAAAATAGGGATGAAAATCATAGCAAACCACATGGAAAACACATCACATAGGCTTCACACTATACACAAGAAAAACAGGGTCTCCAACCAATCTGTGGTTCAAGATAATGTTGCAACACATAAAACAACTTCTCAGCAAATGGGAAAACACTTGCATAATGCATAGAAATGCCTTGCTCAAACCAAAAATTCTCTACAACTCCCTTGATGAAAAAATAATAATCATGAATGATCCAATAATAATCCCCAATACCGCGGGATGGAAGAATAACCCTCCAAATATTTAGCACAAACCACAAGAGATAGGATTAGGCTTGCAATCCACGGTCTGCTTGCTTTAGAAGAAAGAATGCAACTACAGACTTGCAGGTTTTCTTAGACACCCAATCAGACTCCCATGCCTTTCTTTGCTCAATGCATTAACTTCCTAAACCAACTTCTAGAAGAAATGAATGATTAAGGACATAGGACAAAAATGTAACAGAGGGTTCATGGGTTTCCCCATTGACATCTGGCCACACCCTATTGGCTTAGGGGTTTGACTAAATCCCCTCCCTATTCCTTGTAAAACCATGCCCCATCTCTTTCACGTTGCAGTCCCATATCTAGCTGTGGTATTTTATTAATTGCATATTTACATGATATATATATATATATATATATATATATATATATATATATAATCAAAACATAATGTGCATGACCAACAAAATAACCATAGGAATCAACCTTTATCACCTAAACACAAAACACCAATCAGTGGGAGGGCCTTGTCCTCGAGCTCCTTGCCATGATTCAAATACAATATATACATCATGTACAATTCAATACCATGGGGTAAAAACCAGGGTATTATATTCTCCTCCCCCTTACAATAGCACTGTCATCAATGCTTTACAAAATTTGAACAAATTGCTACATCGACACTTCCCTCAGTGCTCTGCAAAATTGACCAAAGTGGATGCGCTAATAGCATGGCATCCTCCATATCCCATGTATCCTCCTTAGGACTGTAGTGTTCCCACTACACCTTCACCTGTCCAACGGATCGATTTCAGAGCACTGTGACCTTCCTGTCAAGGATGCACAATGGCTTGGTTTAAAACTCTCCCTCGGGTTCCACCCGAATCATCACATACCAATTTATCACATGGTTAGGATCATGTACATATTTCTTAATCAAAGAAAAATGAAAAACATTATGAGCTCTAGTGCTACCAGTAAATGCAAGTCTATATGTAACTGAACCTATTCTTTCAAGCACTTCAAACAGTCCATGGTATCTAGGTGATATCTTGGTACAACTTCCAAGCTTCAAGGAAATATTCCTTTCCTTCACTCTAAGATAAGCATGATCCCCAACATTGAACTCTCTACGCACTCTATGCTTTTTGCATATATTTTTTGTCTATTCTCAGTTGCTTTTAGGTTTTTCCTTATCTTTGCAACCTCCTGCACCATCTCCTTGAGTAATTCTAGACCAAGCACAATCCTATTCACTTGATTATCCCAATTCACAAGTGTCCCACACCTCCTTCCATACAAAGCTTCATATGGACTCGTCCCCAAGGATGATTGCTTCCCATTATTATAAGCAAACTCTACCAAGTGTAAATAATCTTTCCACTTGGTTAGTTTGTCCATCACATACATGAAAAGCATGTCTTCCAACACTTGATTCACTCTATTTGTCTGTCCATCAGTATGAGGATGGTAGGTAGTGCTGAAGTTCAACTTGGTACCCAAATCGACAAACAAACCCTTCCAAAAATTGGAAGTGAAATTGGGATCCCTATCAAAGACTATTGCCTTAGGAAATCCATGCAATATGAAAATCTACTTCATGATGATTTTTTCCGAATGGAATCAGTCTTATACGTGGAATTAACTAGTATGAAATTTTCTTCCTTTGTCAACTTGTCTACCACCACCATGCTGGAATCATGTTTCCTCCAAGTCATTGGAAATCCTGTAATGAAATCCATGGAAATAACTTTCCATTTCCATTTTGGAATTGTCAAAGGCTGCAACAAACCTATTGGGTGTTGATGCTCAACCTTCACTTGCTGACATTTCATGCACCTTGAAATATACTTAGCAATGTCCTTTTTCATTCCTGGCCAAAAATACTGCTTTCTGGCTGTAGCAATTGTATTATGATATCCTAGGTGACCAGAATATGGAGCTTGATGGATATCGTCCATAACAATTCTCCTCAAATATTCTACATTTGAAATATAAATTCTTTTTTTATAAGTAAGAAGTCCATCTTAGTCCAATTTATATCCCTCATACCTATTCTCAACACAATGATGCTGCAATTTGTCCTTTATCTGCACATACATCTCATCTTCAACAGTACGATTAACAATCTGCTGTCTTAAATCTGATTGGCAAATACTAAGAGATGCCACACACATTTCCTGCACCTTCCTGCTGAGTGCATCAACCACTTGGTTTCCTTTTCCTTTTATGTGTTTGTTTTAAAAATCAAACTCACATAAAAAATTCATCCATCTATCTTTCCTAGCATTGAGAGTTGGCTGATCAAACAAATATTTCAAACCATAGTGGTTTGTCCTTAATTCAAATTTTATGCCCATTAAGTATTCCCCCGCATCTTGAGAGCATGTACTATGGCTGTAAGTTCTAAATCATGAGTGGCATAGTTATTCTCATAATCCTTCAATTTCCTTGACTCATAACATACCACGTGGTTGTCTTGCATAATAACTCCTCCAATCCCTTGACTGCATGCATCAGTACACATCACAAAATCATTTTATGGGTCTGCAATTTTAAAAAATGGTGCACTTGTGAGAAGATTCTATAACTGCTGGAAGCTTTCTTCACACCTTGTTGTTCATTCAAATTTTATTCCCTTCTTTTGCAAAGAAGTGATGGAATGTGCAACCTTGGATAATCCTTCAATGAACCTCCTGTAGTATCCTGCAAGTCCCATAAAAGATATTACAACTGTCACATTTCTTGGAGTTGGCAAATTCATAATGGGATCAATCTTTTTGGGGCCTACAGATATTTCCTCATGTGAGATGATGTGACCTAAATAATGAATCCTATATTTATAAAAGTCACACTTGCTCAACATTGCATACAACTTATGCTCCTTGAGCAATTGTGATGTCAATCTAAAATTATCTTCATGCTCTTCCTCATTCTTAGAGTAAATAAGAATGCCATGAAGGAACACAAGAACAAAATTGTCCAAATACCTACTGAAGGCACTATTTATAAGGCACTTGAATGTAGCTAGTGCATTTGTGAGACCAAATAGCACCACTACAAAATCATAATGTCCATACCTTGTGTTATCACCATCCATGTAGTTTCCTGTGTGAGGTAGATCCAGGATGGATGGTAGAGGGGCAAGCAACTAAGGAGGTGGAACCAAGACTACTGAGACTCCCAAATGGATGGTTGTCATGCCAATCAAGGAAGTCTTCACTTTATGTTATCTAAGTCTAAGACAAAAATAGGGGAGACCCTGATCTACTCCCGATTGGAGAGATCGGACCTAAACACCAGAACAGATCAAATGTGGCTTTAAAGTACGTAAAGTGTTAGGTAAATGGAAACCCTAGGTCTAGGGTTTAGGTACTAGCAATTGATGAAGATGACCACCACCTTGGGAAACATAACTATGGAAGGGTGAGAAAAAATAGAGTTTGGACTCTCTAGTACCAAGGAGATGGACTCATTGGAAGATATGAAGGCATCAGGTAACCTGAGTTATCAAGGAATGGTCAAATTTTTGGGGAAAGAGGTTAGCAAGGGCTAGTGCTATGCTTGGAGATCAATGCATTTTCAGCATTAGGTAATGGAGTTAGTATTAGCACAATGTTTTAGTGAACCCACTGGGGATATGCCCTGATCTATGGACCCAAAAAAGGATATGGCCCAAAAGATTCAGGTTACAAGGAAAACAACAGTAGGAGGGCTAGCTCTAGAGTTTGGAGAGGAAGATATACAAATATAGAGCCACTTGGAGAATATCAACTCAGTGTTGGAGTGGAAATGAGATCAGGATGAACCGATCTACAAACCCAATTCAGAAAATTTAAAAAAAAATCAGATCTAGAAAAGTCAAAATCTGATGAGGGGGGCTAGCAGGCTGAAAGTCAGCTTTTCAGATCTAGGGAAACCTGGTAGGAACTAGCTCAGTGTTGGGGATGATTTGGACTGTGTGAGACCTGATCTATCAGTCTATGAAGTCAGAAATCAGAAAAATTTGAAACCCTAGCAAGTCAAATTTTTAATGGGGGCGCTATGCAGTTTTTTAGGATAAAATCAAATCTAGGTCAAACCAATAGGAATTTGACCAGTGTTGCAGTAGATTCAATGATGGAGAGGCCTGATCTATGAAACCCAACAGTGGTTTGGCCAAATATCGGAATTTTCTTGAATTTAGTATTTTTTAAGGGTTTTCAGAAAAATGGAAGTAAAATAGGTACAATGGATTCAGATTTGTAAAAGAGAAGAGAATTACCTGTTGGATCATACCTAGAAATGTTTCTATAAGTATTAACAGTGTTGATCCTTGCCATCCCGGTCAATTCTCGAAGATCTAAGTGATTTCTATGACAGATGTAAGCCCCAAGCCACCAATGTGCCCCCTACCCTGCATGAGCAAATGTCAACAATATCAGATTTGCTAAGACAAGATAAAGAAACCAAATGCTACAGGAAAGTAAAACGAAGTAATCATAGATCCCACTGAAACTAATGAAAACCCCCTGCTCCAAGACAAAGATAACCGAATGACTTGAGGTCCCCCTACAAAAACGCTCCAGCCAAAACGCCCTCCTATAGACAAGATAATGATAGCAGAAAAATATAGATCTCACATGAATTTCCACAATGCTAGGAAGTACAAGACTATCCAACCACCATTTGAGAACATCAGATGCAGAGCAGATCCAGAAAATATTCATTGAAAAATCTCTATTATTCAGATCCAAGAGCCAAAGGCCCTTTACAAATGAGAAGCTCTCTCCTTTAAATAGAAATCAGAGAATGAAAATCATAACCGAATCCTAACCACTTTCAAAACTAGTGGCTAATATTAAAAGATAAAATATTATAATCAATGTTTGAGATGAGCTCAACATACAATGCATGGATCAATATAACCATAAAGTACCAAAGTGGACTAAATCACCCATAAAGAGGGTACCCCACTCAACAAGAAATAAATGAACCACATGGTGGGTCCATGGAGTGTTGAATAACTCCCTCTAGGTGTCCCCATGGCATAATAAAATAACATAATATTTTAATTCTTTGACTTTGTGCCTCCTTGAGGAAATCGTGAGCCTCCCAAAAGCTCCACAAAATAATATAAAAATTCCCAAAAATAGGTGTGGGCCCAATCAGGTGATGCAACTACTAGAGAAGGCATGGAGGAAATCACTCTCATTATTATGAGTCATCCCATGTCATTTCCTTTCCTCAGTAGCCCAAATCGATTTCTTCAATAGCCATTTAATCATTTTTTAATCTGCCTTGAGAAACGTGAACCTGCCAAAATAGCCTCCTAGGGTGCCTGCATTGTCAAACTGAGCCCACCAGGATCTTTGGGATGGGGGTACTATGGTACAAATAAGTGGCTGCATCACTTATGCCCATAAAACACCCTAGGAGATCCAACTGAAACATCTCCCTGCTGAGACATATCAACCTGTGTGCATTAGAGAGGTAGAATGAGCCTGATCATATCTGCAAGTGCCTAGAACTAGAAATAAACTATCTTATTAGACTCAAAGAGTCCAAATCCATCTAAGGTGTATACTCATACCCCTCACAGGTCTCTATCTAATCATCAACAATATCCAATAAACAATATAACCATCTGTAAATGATCAGACACCAATAATAACTCAGACTATCATCCATCTACTGCAAGTGTTAAAAGGATAAGACATTCTCTACAACTCATTAAAGCAACAATCACAACAAGTAGCAGTCATTTCACTGGCAGTGCATTAACCAATACATATATAAATATTTATTTATCATTACTCAGACTAGACTTTCAGGACTATACTCACTTCATAGTTGTAGCCAATTTGCTAGTGAAGGGTGAAGGATGAAATTGACAAGGCTAAGGAAAAGGATGAATTCCTACTTAAAATCATGGCACTTTGGATATGGAAAGGGAATACTCACTATAACCAATGTCAGACAAACAACAACACAGGGAATGGAAGTGCCTCACAAATGGTTGAATTTTTTAGAGAGTGCTTATTCAACTTAGGAATCATGATTACATCAAGCTTGATCCAGTTTCATTAGGATCATTAATTTTATTTCCATGGCCTTTTTGTCCTATATGACCCTTTGGGACTTCACCAATGCTTAAAAGCACAACTAATCGTAGCTTTCATCTGGGACATATTTATTTTATAAGGTCAGCAATATTTGGATATAGCATATTTTTAACCATTGATTTTTTGGACCTTTTCTTATACCCTTCAAGGGGTATTTTAGCATTTCATTTCTCTTTCCCTCTTTACATATGTTAAGAAAAATAGTTTAGAATTTTCATTTTCCATGGGAGCATATATAATATTTCCAATATAAGTAGTACATGAGCTTTTAGTTTTAGCCAACAACATCTCAAGTGACCAAGGGGAGTTCTGCGTAGTGCCAAACATCGGGACAACCGACCAGAATGATTTAGGCATACAATCCAACTCATGAAAGGCAAGTTTTTTCACCAACTTAGAGATGAGACATAATATAAATAGGGAGGTTTGTCCAACAAAATTTCTAGCGGGGAAAAAGATCCTCCATGCCATAAGTCAAGAAGTTAGTCGGGTTGAAAAATAAACTGGAAGGTAATGGATGGGTGGAGATAACGAATGA
>LPNX010783182.1:1647299-1692063 GCA_001517045.1 Pseudotsuga menziesii | reverse complement strand
ATAAAACAAAAACCCTAAACCCTAGTTTGAATTGATTTTACTCTTGAGATTGTGTTGGCTTGTTCCCCTAGCCTTAGGAACAATTTCTGGCACAAACACTACCCAAAGGAGGCAGAGTCCACAGTTTAGAACCAAAGGAGGTAGAGTCCATAGTTCGCTCAGCGATTAGAGGTAGAGTTCATAGTCCACGCGACGGGAGGTATAGTTCAGTACAGTTTGCTCAGTGCCGAGAGGTAGAGTTCATAGTCCACTAATCGACGATAGGAGGCATAGTTCAACTCAATCCACAACGACAGAGTGAGGTAAGGTATGCCAACGTGTTTTTTTTTTTGTTTTTCATTTTTCATTTTTTTAAATTAATAGGTTTCTTTTTTAATTATTGATATTTAATATTTAAAGAAAAAAATTTCATTACTAACACCTAATCCATATAACCATTATAACCATTGGTATTTAATATTTAATATGTAATTACTAACACCTAATCCATATAACCATTATCATATATATCCCCTTACCACTAACCCTTAACATAACCTTAAATCCCTACAAAACCCTTAACATAACCTTAAATCCCTACAAAATTTAACACTTATGACCATGAATACATAACCCCTACCACCTATAATGTTTAATGTTAACCCTTAGTTATTGACACTTATAACATCTAACAATGAATACACATATAGTCTTCACACATTTAACATATGAACCTTACTCGTTATAATCCCTTATTCCATAAAACTATAACACATAAACACTATAATCCCTCACATCTAACCCATAATCTCTAATCCATTACATTTTATAACCCCTAATCACTATAACCCTTAATATAAGAAATACATATCATAACTCTTAATGTTGATAAGTTCTAACCCTTATAATCACTTAATCCCTACAACCCTTAGCATTAATATAGCCCTTAATAATGATAACCTCCAAGTTATGTATGCCATAACACCTATAATTGATAATCATATATCCTTTAGTCCATATAGCACCTAGACTTGTTAATCCATTTAACCCTTAATCCCTATAAGTACATCAAATACTTCAACTCTAAATCTATAACCCCTAATAAGTAATAACCATCATAACCCTTAATGTCGAAAGTTTTTTTCATCATCGTCCCTATGGCCCATATAATTGTTAATCCCTATAACCTTTAACACTATAGTCATTAACACTTATAACCTCCAAGATATATACGCCACAACACCTTTAATTCTAATGGCCTCTAAATCATTTAGTCCATATAAAACCTAAACCCATTAATCCATTTAACCATTAACCCCTAAAACATCTAATACTTCAAATCTAAATTCTATGAACCTTATCATATAATCTCTATGTCTTATAACAATTACCATCTACTACCATTTATAGAATGAATTGGAGTAACCTTTCTTTTGCATTCATTAAAAATCCATTTTTCAATTGTTGTGAATTTAAATAAGTATTAATGTAGAAATGATATAAATAAGATTATCTTATGTTTATAACTAAGTTTCATATTAGCATTTGCATCTTTTAAATTTCTTAATAAAATATTACTTTGGTATGGTTTGCATAAATAATGATCATGATGATGAATACGATGACAATCAACATGATGATGATGATGGTGACGATGATGATGATGATGAGGGTCATGATGATGAAGAAGATGAAGACGAAGACGATGACGATGATGAGGATGATGATCATCATCATCATCATCATCATCATCATGAAGATGATAATGATGAACATGATGATGATGATGGTGATGATGATGATGATCATGATGGTGATGATGGTATTGATGATGATGATTATGATGGTGATGATGCTGATGATTTTGATCATAATGATGAAGACAATGATGATCAACATGATGACGATGGTGATGTGGATGGCGAGGATGGTGATGATGATGATGAACACAATGGTGATGAACACAATGATGATGAACATCATGATAATGATGATGTTAGGATATTTAGACACTTAGGAGTTACTTAAGATCAACTTGTGTAATATATCCATTAGGTAAAAGTGTGTTTCTTTAGTATGCATTAGTATGCATTTGTAAATATTCTAATCTGGCAGTCACGATATGTTCTAGACATAGAGTGATCCGGCGGTTCAACTTCTCTTAGATAATACCTACCATTGATCCATGGCTTAACACCTGATTGGTCCATGATCTATATTTAAAGAGCATGGAGGTTCATTGGCTAGTTGATCGATTATGAGAAGCTCATGTAACTTTATTTCTTTTGCATAATAAATTGCTCCAAGTAGCTATTCGGCTGGGGACATGGACTGTTTCCCTCTCGAGGGTTTTAACCACATGATAAAAATGGGCATGTTGATCTGTGATCTATTTGTGTGAAGCAGTTACTCAAGGCGTTCAGTCTTTTGGGAGTACCCTGTGTACCCGAACATGTTATCAGAGCATTTATAAAGAGCCGCTTTCGGTTTTGATCAAGATCTCGAACCAGTGTTGCCGAAACTTTGAAAGGGTTTTTGGTTCTAGAGTTTCTATGCATTTTTGGCATGTGGGATCTGTTCCATTGCGTCTAGACCATCGTTTCCATTGGGAAATAGTTTTTGTTTCACCGAAAACCATTTTTGTTTGATCCAAAAACACCTATTTCGGCAAATCTGAAAGTATAATGTTACAGTGACGGATTTGTTTAATTTTTTTTTAAATCTCTCATATTTTATCAGTTTTATTATTATATCTTTATTGTTTTAGTCTCGTACTATGTGAGACTATGTGGGAAAAGGAAAGCACGAAGAACGAGAGAGAAGAGTAAAAAAAATAAAAATAAACCCTTCCTCTTTCCATTATTTTGTGTATCTTTTAAACTTAGCTCACTTGGTCAAAAGTTGCTTTATTCCTTAATAGGTCTTGAATTCAAGTCTTATTAAGCTACTTTTTAGTACATGCAATTTCTATTTTCAAGTTACTTTATTGTAAAAGTGCATCTCACTTAAATAAGATAAAATAAAAAGTGAGTCACTTAAGTCTTTTAATTTATTGCCACACTATTTAAAGTAACATTATTGTAAAAGTGAACATCACTTATTCTACAAAAGTGATTCACTTAAAAGCAACTTTATTGTAAAGTGATTGACAAAGGTTGATCTTGGGAAGATGGGGGTTCTTTTTTTTTTAGTTGGTCAAGTTAATAGCCACGTCACTATTGGGGACATCTTCAACATTTTCTTTGATCAAGCGTAACTTCATCATCCAGAATCAGTTTTCAGTGCCATTTTTTTTAAAACTACATATTTTTTCAAGCTCTTTGCATCTAGAGAGTTAGTTTCTATTCTTTTGGTCATTATTTTATAGTATGTCCACCCCTTGTGATATTATACTTACAAGTCTCACTGTTTCTCATGGAAATCTCATATGGAGGATGTTCTACGAAGTAGGGGACTTTTCAGAATTACCTCAGGGAAAGAAACAAAACCCACTGATGATCATAAGAAAATTAAATGGGAAAATAGATGTGATGAATATTGTGGATTGATTGGGATGTCAATCTCTATTGATTTATGATTCCACATATCTGGAATTTGATGAACCTGATAAAGCTTGGGAAAAGTTGGAATCTGTGTTTGGTAAACACAATGAAATTTGAGGTCATCAACTTGAAAATGAGTTGATTTCTTTTAATCCAAGTGATTTTTCATGCATTCAAGACTATTTATCTGAGTATAAAACTCTTATAATCTTATGTGAAGAATGCAAGATTAAGAAACAAGACAAACAATGTATTTATCATATTCTTTCCAAACTTGGACCTGCATATTCTATTTTTGTATCTACATTCTACTCCATGAAAGAATCCTTGACTGCAGCTAGCTATCAAGAGCCTAGTCTTGAATCATTTTGTGATTCCTTAATTAGAGAACAAAATAAGCTCATTCATCTTGGAATAATTAACAATGCAGGTGCATCTGGGAAAGCCTTATTGTCCCAACAGAAAGAAAAGTCCAAGCCTCCCAAGAAATAGAATTTTTGCAATAATAAGCCAAACAAAAAGGGTCCCAAACCCTCTCAGTCAGCTCCTTCTTTAAAAAATGACAAAGTATCCAAGACAAAAGGAAAGAAGACTGAGCATCATTGCAATTTTTGTGGGAAGGATAATCATGATGAATCTAAGTGTTTCAAGAAGATGACAGCCTTGAAAGTAGCAATGAAGAAGCACCACATTAGCCTAGATTTGTATTCAGAATCTACCTCTCATGGACATGCACTTTGTGCTTCTGGTTACTCTTATATTGCATCTTCTTCTTCTACTTCAAATGAATGGCTCATTGATTCTGGAGCATTTTATCATATGGCTAAGGATCAAGCCATCTTTTCTACTATGCATAAATGTAACACCAAACAAATATTTGTTGGTGATGATAGATCTCTAAGTGTTGTAGGATCTAGAATAGTTCCAGTAGAAAATGGTCATTTCAGTGATGTACTATGTGTTTCAAAAATTTCCTGCAATTTGTTATCATTATATCAAATTACTCATTCAGGTGAAGGTAAAACTGTGACATTTACCTCACCAAGTTGTAATCAAGGATTTTAAAAATCCTCAAAATAAACTTGCTACTAGAATGATTGATGGTATTACCAGGTTGTACAAATTTAATAACTTTGGGTCATCACCTTTTCCTTCTGTTTTTGTTGCTTATAGTGATAACTTGAGCAAACTTTGGCATGAACGATTTGGTAACTAAATTATTGCTCATTGCAACAACTATGTAAAGACAATATAGTGACTGGTCTTTCGATGGTATCTTGCAATGATGGTGTTTGTTCCGGTTGTATACTTAGAAAAAATCATTGGTACAATTTTGACAAACATGCCTCTTGGCACGCCTTGGTTCCCTTGGAGCTTGTGCATAGTGACTTATGTGGCCCTCTTCCATCTACATCCTTTTTTGGTTTCAAATATTTCTTAACTTTCATTGATGACTACTCTAGACGCACTTGGGTTTACTTCCTAAAACTTAAGAGTGAATTATTTAACATGTTCTTGGCCTAAAAGGCCCTTGTTGCAAAACAATCTAGTCATCAAATTATTAAGTTAAGATTTGACAATGGAGGAGAATATGTTAACAAAAAGTTCACTACTTTCTGCACTAAACAAGGAATCCAACAACAACACATTGTTCCATATACACCACAACAAAATAGTGTAGCTGAATGGAAGAACCGTACTTTAAAAGAAATGGCTAATTGTATGATCCAATCTAAAGGACTAAGTCTTCAATATTGGGCCGAGGCCATAAATTGTGTAAATTACATAATTAATCACACACCCATTAAAGTTTTACAAGGTATAACACCGAAAGAAGCATGGAGTAAAATTAAACCAGATGTAAGTCACTTTCGTGTGTTTGGTTGTGAAGCATGGACTCACATTCCAGATGAAAAATGGAAAGCATTGCAGCCTAAAAGTGAAAAGTGCATATTTGTTGGATATTGTGAAGATGTAAAATGTTATAGCCTTCTTCAGCCCCATTCACATGATATAATCATTAGAAGAGATGTTAAATTTGATGAAAATATCTTGGCCTGCGAGCCTAACTTGGTGAGTGTGTCATCTTTGGCCTGCGATCCTGGTTTGGCGATTGTGCCTTCTTCTTCTTCCAACTTCCTTGACAGGTTTCTAATTCCATTTTTTGATGATGACAGTGAGGATGAAAATCCACCCCCACTTTCTCATGTTCCTCCAGTTGCACCAGCACCAATGCTTCCTCGATGGGTCCGTTCAACATGTGAAGAAGCTGGTGATCTTACCAGTGATCCTAGAGATCAACATCGAACACATTCTCAGTTTCAGCAAGCCTCTTCTCTTTTGGCTCAAGTTTTCAAGAATCATGATCCAGAAACTTTTGCAAAAGCTTCAAGAAATACATATTGGGATGCAACTATGGATGAAGAATATCGTTTCTTAATGGCGAACGATACTTGGTATCTTGTTCCTCTTCCAAAGGGAAGAAAACTTGTCATATGTAAATGGGTCTATAGAACTAAGTATGCATTAGATGGAAGTTTTGAAAGACTTAAGGAAAGGTTAGTTGCCAAAGGTTTTTCCCAAGTTGAAGGGATTTACTATAATGAAACCTTTGCTCCTGTCGAAAAAATGAATTCCAGCCACCTTGTTCTTTCCCTTGTAGCCTTACATAACTAGGAAGTCCATCAAATGGATGTCAAGTCTGGCTTCTTACATGGTGATTTATAGCAGGAAATTTATATGGAACAACCTCCTGTATATGTTCAGAATAACTCTAGCCTTGTCTGTGTCCTTAAGAAATCCTTATATGGCCTTAAGCAAGCTCCTAGAGCTTGGTATGCCAAAATGGATAGCTTTGTCCTTGACATTGGTTTTTCTAGATTCCACTCTAACCCCAATGTCTATACCAAGAAAGTAGGAAACCATCTCATCATACTTGTTCTTTATGTTGATGATCTTGTCCTTACTAGTAGTGACCCTAAACTTATAACCCATGTGAAATCCAATCTTAAGAAAAATTTTGAAAAGTCAAACTTAGGACATTTGCATTATTTTCTTGGTCTCCAAGTCTTGCAAACCAAAGAAGGAATATTTCTTTCCCAGTCTAAGTATTCTTGTGACCTTTCTCGTCACTTCCACATGGAAGATTGTAAACCAGCCCCTTCTCCCTTCCAGTCTGGAGTCAAACTTTCTGCCACTTGTACTTCCTTTGAAGTAGATACCACCTCGTATCGTCAGCTTGTTGGTAGTCTTTTATACTTGACTCATTCCCATCCTAACCTTTCCTTTGTCATTGGTCATGTTGCCCGTTATATGCAAACTCCTCATGAAAGTCACTCGAAACAAGCAAAAAGAATACTTCGATATATTCGAGGTACAATTCAGTTTGGGATTCATTATAGTACAAGGGGGGAATCTTTGTTGGTTGGTTTCACTGATTCAGATTGGGTCAATGATCCTGATGATCGAAATTCTACTACAGGGTATGTGTTCAGTCTAGGATCTGGACCTATCACTTGGGCTTGTAATAAACAACAAGATCTTTCTCTTTCTTTAGTAGAAGTAGAATATTGAGCCATAGTTAATGTCGGTCAAGAAGCTTTATGGCTTCAATAGATCCTATCAGAGTTTGGATTCGAGCAGCAGCAGCCTACTCCACTTTGGGGTGACAATCAAAGTGCCATCAAGCTTGCCAAAGATCATGTTCTACATCAGCGCAGCAAACACATTGAGCTACACATGCACTTAATCATAAATATTGTTCATGATCATGTTATTGAAGTGCTATATTTCCCTATAGATGATCAAGTTGCAGACATATTCACCAAGTCTCTTACATAAGTGAATTTTTCCAAACTTCGGTCTATGTTAGGACTTCAGGAATGTGTCCTTAAGGGGGGATAGGCTCTAATGCCTCCTTCCTTCTCCTAATAGTGTCACTATTGTAAATCCTTCAATCCTATCCCAATTTGTTCTTAAGGGGGGGTGTTAGGATATTTAGACACTTAGGAGTTAGTTAAGATCAACTTGTGTAATATATTAGTTAGGTAAAAGTGTGTTTCTTTAGTATGCATTAGTATGCATTTGTAAATATTGTAATCCGACAGTCATGATATGTTCTAGACATAGAGTGATCCGACGGTTCAACTTCTCTTAGATCATACATACCATTGATCCATGGCTTAACACCCGATTGTTCCATGATCTCTATTTAAAGAGCAAGGAGGGTCCTTGGCTAGTTGATCGATTATGACAAGCTTGTGTAACTTTCTTTCTTTTGCATAATAAATTTCTCCAAGTAGCTATTTGGATGGGGCCATGGACTGTTTCCCTCTCAAGGGTTTTAACCACGTGACAAACATCGGTGTGTTGATCTGTGATCTATTCGTGTGAAGTGGTTTCTCAAGGTGTTTGGTCTTTTGGGAGTACCCAGTGTACCCGAACATACGATGATAATGAAAATGATCATGATGGTGATGATCATGATGTTGAATATCATGATGATGATGATGATGATGATGATGACGATGATTATCATGATGATGAAGACAATTATGATCAGCATGATGACGATGGTGATGATGATGATGAACATAATGGTGATGAAGACGATGATGCTAAACATCATGATAATAATGATCATGATCATGATGATGATGATGTTGATGATCATGATGTTGAATATGATGATGATCAAGATGATGATGATGATGATGACGATGATGATGATGATGAAAATGACAATGATGAAGATGATGACGATGTTGATGATGATGATGATGATGATGATGGTGATGATGATGATGATGATGATGATGAGGGTCACAATGATGAAGACGATGATGATGAAGACGACGATGATGATGAAGATGACGACGATGATGCTGACGGTGATGATGACGATGATTATCATCATCGTGATGATGAAGATGATGATGCTGAAGACAATGATGTTGAACATCATGATAATGATGATGATGATGAATATGATCATGATGATGAAGACAATGATGATCAACATGATGACGATGGTGATGTGGATGGTAATGATGGTGGTGATGATCATGAAGACGATGATGCTGAACATCATGATAACGATGATCATGATGAAGATGATCATGATGGTGATGATCATGATGATGAATACGATGACGATCAACATGATGATGATGATGATGACGATGATGATGAGGGTTATGATGATGAAGATGATGATGATGAAGATGATGATGATGATGATGAAGATGATGACCATGTTTCCATGAAGACGATGGCGATGATGAGGATGATGATGATGATCATCATCATCATCATTATGATGAAGACGATAATGATGAACATGATGATGACGATGATGAAGCTGATCATGATGATCAACATGACGATGATGATGATGACGATAATGATGATGGTCATGATGATGAAGATGATGATGGTGAACACGATGACGATGTTTCCATGAATACGATGATGATGAAGACGATGACGATGATGAGGATGATGATGATGATCATCATCATCATGAATATGATAATGATGAACATCATGATGAAGATGGTGATGATGGTGACGATGGTGATCATGATGATGAAGACAATGATGATCAACATGATGATGATGGTGATGTGGATGGTGATGAATATGATGAACATAATGGTGATGAAGACAATGATGATGAAGAAGATGATGATGAAAACTAGCTAATAATTACTTTTCACCTCCCTCAATCTACCTTTCCCCTTCAGATGCTCCCCTTCAAATTTGTTATTGGATTCTGGATCACAAATGCGACAAAAATTGATCTTTGACGCTAAATTAGAAAGATATTCACTAACATACAACATGTTTTTGTATACCGTATATATTTCCATCATAGAACCCTCAGCATGTGCTCCTTGTCTCACCAAACCCTTCATAAATTTCAAGTGCCTCTCAACCATCCACATGGACCTTGAGTGCACAAGTCCACACAACTCCATCTCCTCAACTTGGTGCATGAGGTAGTGTTCCTGTGCATTGAAAAATGTCGAAGGTAGATGCTTCTGCATTTCACACATGAGACGAGCAATTTCTCTCCTCTAATACTTTATATATTCTTTATGGATTTATTTAGATGTCAACCATATACAAGTGACACAAACCAATGACGATATTTAACAAAAAACACATTAAATTACATATCATGAAATAGTGCACAAAAAACAAATATAAATTATATGAAGAATTAAAGAAACACTAAGCACAAGAAACTAATCACTAGTTACCTCATGTATTTACCAAGATTAAATATAACTTGTTTGACATTGTTGTCGAAGTTGTCCAAGAGAGAGAGAGGTAGAACATATTGTATCAATATACAAACCACATCATTGTTTAAACAAATAGTATACAAACAAGAAAAAAAATGCAATAAAATGAAAAAAAATATGGACATAACAATAATAATTACATTGAGGAAGACGTGCCAATCATGCGTTTTGAAGCCCACAAAATCACTTTTTGTTATGATATTCTTCAAGTTCGCACAAAATCCAGTGGGAAATTTAATTTTCCACATTACTTCTTTGAAAACATTGCTTTGATGCTCCGTAAACATCCATGGAATTGAGTTTATATTATTTTGGTCTTTGTTGCTATCAAATTGGATGACGTCTTTCATTGCATGGTTTATTTCTTGAATGTCTTTGCAAGATTTCACAATTTTATATTTCTCCCTCCTTAGCTCCAGTAGTCACCATAATGTTTCAGTCACATTCTTTCCAATATGTATTGTATCAAACAAATGAGCAATTTGTAGGTGCTCATAGTACGAAAACCTGCTGAATTGTATAGGATAACTTTTCATTCCTCGTGGAAGCCCATTAATGCCTTAATGATCATGATGAACATCATGAATATTGGTTTATAAATAAATTACAACATAAATAAAATATGGTCACTACAGTAAACAACTCACAATAAAAATTAAAATACATAACAATTCATATATGATGATCCATACGTACGAGCTTGACGATTTTTATTGTATTGCATCTTCCGAAGGTGAGGTTTCATTCTCCTTGGTTTTAATGCAATATCATGCTTCCCATTGAAAAGATTTTTTTTGGTTTTTCTATACCTGTGATTCTTAGAGAGGAAATGCCTATACTCATCAAAAACCTCCTTTCTTAAGCTTTTTTAGCATCGAGATTTTATCTTAGGACCACAAACTAGACATGCAAATTTACCCTTTGTCTGAAGACCTACAATATATAGAAATGAAATATCTATGTCAATTATAATTATATATTAACTATATTAACTAATTCATATAATAAAATGCAATTAAAGTGGAACTTAAAAATACAAACCACAAAATTGGGTTAACCCAGGGGCATCATGTATTGTCCATACAACCATTGCATGGATTTGGAATTGCCTTTGCCATATTTGTCTAGATACATCATACAAAGTGATTCCATTCCATAAATTCAATAGCTCATCTATAAGAGGTTTGATATATACATTCATATCTTTTACTTGGAACTTACCTGATTGATTTGAAGTACATATAAAATATATATTTATGAGAACCATTAAGATATATAAACCATGCATAAGAGGAAAACAAAAAATATACAAATTAAATTAGGAAAAATAGTATGACAAATGAGATGCCACAACTACATTAGAAATAAAGCAGTTGTAGACACAAAATACCTAGAATAATCATCGACAACATTATGTGCTCCCTATTTATTGACAACCATGGAGGAATGTTATTGTTGATAAAAAAAATAGGCCACACCTTGTAAACGGATTTCATTTGTGAAAATGGATTAACACCATCTCTTGCCAAAGAAATCCTAAGATTACGTGGTTCTTCTTTAAAGTGAGGCCACTTTTCCTCCATATCTCTAAAAGCATAACCATCTACAGTCATTCAAATAACATCATCTTGACTTTTGTTCCTTGCATGGTAATCCATAAATTGCGCTATCTTATTGCACCTTATCAGTCGTTGAAAATGTGGAATGATAGGAATATAATGAAGAGCCTTGTGTTTTGCCTTTATTGTTACTTGATCTATTCGATATCTACTTATGTGACATTCCAGACATTTTGTTGCAAATTCATGCTGATTATAATATATAACATGGTCATCGGGGCATGCATGAATTGCTTCATTATGAATTCCAATGTCTTTCATGATGGAAGATAAATCTCAATATGTGCGAGGTAAAATATTTGATGGGGGTAACAAAATTTCAGTTATCAAGCTACTTAAAAAAAAATTATAGTTAATGTAATAAATAAATAATATTAACGAAACACACTTCATATGTATTATGATCAATAATGAATTAACAATACAATTATTAGAGGAATAAAAATAAACTTTATCATGATCGTATATATGTGACGAATTATTTTACATAGCTTAGCATTTGTGTGGTTGATATGTTTGAAAGACCATTCATAACCTTCAATTTCATTATCAACAATACAACAGAGAGAATATTTGTTTTGGAGCCTTCATAAAGGGGTTCACATGCCTTATTGAGAAGAGGTATATCGTTTTCATTATCAAAGTCATCACTATTTTCATTATCATCATCGTCGTCATCAGCCATTATAACATTAAATAAATCATGGATCAATGTATTTGTACCGTCATCTTCAACTACATTATCAATATGATCATCTTGTTCAATATGATCGTTTACTTGTTCTCCATTAAACATAGACGCTCCATGATCCTCCGGAAGTTGTTCTGAAAGCACTTCCTCTGGACGATATGTCATAGGGTGTCTTTCCTTTATAAATACATGAAAACATCAATTGATATAAGTTAATATAGGAAATATTAAAATAATGCATACATTTACCAAAGCAAAGAATATAAAAAACTTTATAATGTTAAACCTACAAATGGATGATATTGATTCCCCCCCTCAATGTGTACATGTTCCCTCCAATGTTTTTTGGCTGTTAAGATCAATATTATTCTCCTCTTAAATCCCATGCATTGAGTACATGGACAATAACATTTCCCATCACCCCTTTGTTTTGCTGCATCCCATAGTCTAGCAAGCAATTATTGATTGTGTTCGTTTGGATCAGGAATGTTTCTATTTGACATTTTGTCACAAACTTCATGAATGAATACTATCGACAATATTAAAAAATCAAGTTCCACGCATCAAAATTTTCTCAAACGGAGGTTTGTCGAAGAATAAAAAAATTCTCGCAAACTGTCTGTCGAATAAAAAAATATTCCCGCAACCAGGCGTTGAAGAATAAAACAATTCCTCAAACCATCCGTCAGGGAATAAATGATTTATGCAAACTGTCTATCACTTCCATAGCAAACATGTCTGAATGTTTAAAAATTATTATATTTATAATTCGTCAATCGTCAAATATTCGACGATATGAACCTAGTTGCCATTGGAAATATGGGTTTACACTATTTGAAATATGTCTTTATATTATTTCAAAAAATATCCCAAGGACATCGAAAATTCGACGATTGATCCTCCAAATTTCTTCACAAATTCGATACACTATTTTTGGATATCCGACAAATCATCCTCCAAGCTCCATCGCAAATTCGACACACATTTGTCGCATATCCAATGACATATTGTTGCAAGTTGTCATCGAAAAACCTATGCTAAGGACATCTAAAATTCAATGATCCTTAAAGAAATAGAAAGGTACAGTACTTTTCATCATTACAAACCGACAAAATCATACTTTATGTCAGATGTTGTCATATTTTGGGTTCAAATCCTGTTGTGCCATCTATCTGAACTCAACCAATATATATGTTCTAAAAGTAACATTAAGTATGATATTCAAAGGCAATCAAATTTCAAGGTTGTTAGGCATGCTACCTATGGTATGATTTGACTATTCAAAGGTGAGAGTATAGGTCTGCTTTTGCAAATTTCTTGGTATTAAATTCATCCTTCACCACAAGACTTACAATATTGAAGGATATCCGTGGAAACACAATGGAAGAAAAATCAAAGTCCTTAAGCAATGATGTTTGAGTACTTGATGTGGAAGATTATTTCAGTTTGACGAGCAAGATGAAATCCTACCTGAAGAAGTTTGGTGTTTGGGAGATTATGATCAATCCACCCATTCTGTCAAATAAGAAGACCAAGTTTACTATATAGAAATAATAAAAGAAGGACAACATCATTTTCACGTACCCATACCCCAATTATCGTGCAGAATTAAAAATTTCTTACAAAAACTTTGTCGTTATTTGAAACATAAGGCATGGACGTGAAACACTCCTCAACATTCATGTTCTGATACCACACTATCACATCCCCTGCCATCCACCATTGATCAATTCAATGATCTAGGAAAAAATATCTCAAAGGAGATCGAACGACAGGGAAAAATCACATAAAAAATGACGGTCACAATCTGTTCCACATTTGGGAACAGATCAACGGCTGAGAATCAACCTGCAAGAATCAACAGTTGAGAATCAACTTGCAAGAATCAACGATGTGGAAATATTGAGATTACAGAATCAGGAAAATATGGAAATTACCATCCTGCATCCTACATGCAGAATAGACCACTATGGAAATAAAAGTTGTGGAAGTAGATATCTGCGAATTCGCAATCCTACATTCCGCATTCCACATGCTGAAAGGAAAGTTCCATAAGGAAAACTACGGAAATAGAGATTTACAGAA
Organism: Pseudotsuga menziesii; assembly: GCA_001517045.1. NCBI lineage: Eukaryota > Viridiplantae > Streptophyta > Pinopsida > Pinales > Pinaceae > Pseudotsuga > Pseudotsuga menziesii. The sequence continues at coordinate 1,677,839 of LPNX010783182.1, read as the reverse complement.
GGATGTTTCTGCATCTCACATCCCGTATCCTGTAAGTTGTGGAAGGATATTTCCTCCAAGAACTCATCTTGTTAGCAGAATTCTTGGGCGGATTTGATCATTCAGGCCATCACCAATCTGACAATATAAGCCTCATAATTCATTGAAAGAAAAAATACACAGATGCATACAATTGAAATTATACAGTGGAAGTAATTCATCCATTCAACACATTAAGAATGTTCATCATATTTCATTGAGAAAATACAAATGCAGATATTAATGCAAAGATACTTATCTTATGAAGAAGGTTGTTCCACAACCAGCTATGTTGTTGCAACGTTCCACCCAACCATAGGCCATTACGCTCATCAATATCTCAGCAGCACTGCACCCCTGAGCTGGGCATGATTTCCCCAGGGAATAAGGAACACTAGAAGGCTCACACAAAGCCAAGGATACAACAAAACTCATCCAAGCCAACACAGTTGGGTTTATTAGGCTGTAAGCTAACAAGCCAACTAATAGATGGGTTTGTCAGGGCACACATCCAAGCCATCTCACTACTAGGTTTATTAAACTGTAGTTATTCAAGCCAACATTCAAATTCACACAACCAGACATAACCAAACCAATAGATGGGATATCAGGCTATTAGCCAAGCCATCTTTCAAGTTGGGTTTATCAGGCTTCTAAGGCAGTGGATGGGAAAAACTACTAAGCTAGTGAGCTCATCCACAAAGATAAGGACACCTTCACAAGACCTATCTGGCCTAAGATCCACTTTTCCTACACACCCAACATAAGGAAGTGTCCCCTTCTCTGCTCCACATTTCTTTAGGATGGCTACACTTTCCCTTCCAGTGCTCTTTAGGATGTGTAGAGAAGATTCACCAACCACTATTATCTTATTGTGAGGTTCCCACTAGGTTTATCAAGCACATTCTACGTCTCTTCCACTCCTAAGTATTTTATATAATTTATACCAAAACCAGGGTGCAAATCACAACAAATGACAGGGAGACACAACAACATAGGCTTCACTCTAATACACAAAGTAACAGCAGTCTCGTAACACTCTACAGTTCAGGATAACACTGCAACACTGCAAACAGAGTCTTGAAAAAGGAAAAACACTTATATAAACACGTAGCAACACCTGCTCGCTCTCACTACTTCTGTCTGATCAGGAAGAATGACCAACATGCGGGTGAATCACCGTGAATGAAAAACTCCCCCATGAAATAAGGATCCTCATCAAAACATCCCCGCCTCAGCTCCCCCAAAATGTGAGGGAAGATGAAAATGTAAACACAAGAGGGAATGCGCATATGTTTTGGGTGTTTTATTTCGACACATGGCTTTTCCCTGATGGCTCAAGGTTTGAATAATTCCCCCTCCCTATTCCTTGTGAAATTATGCCCCCATCTCATTAACGTTTCCTGCATAGGCAGTTGTGGTATTTTTATTAGTTTGCATTTTTACATCATATTCACAAATATATATATTGTGCTTGACTTAACACCATAAACCATAGCATCAACCTTTATCCCCTATACACAAAACATCAATCAATAGTAGGGCCTTGGCCTTGAGCTCCTTACCATGATTTCATACAATATTTACATCATGTACAATCAAAATACCAGGGGGTCAAAATAGGGGCATTACATTTCTGTCCTCCTTCAATAGCACTGTCCTTGGTTCTTTACAATAATTTAACAATTGCTACACTGGAACCGCCCTCAGTGTCAGCAAATTTGAAGCAAAAAGGATGTGCCAATCGCATGGAATCCTCCATCTCCCACGTAGCCTCTTCAAGACCGCAGTGCTCACCTCTACACCTTTATCTGTCCAAAGGAATGATCTAGAACTCTTTCAATTCCTTGCTTGCTGTAGAACGAGCAAGTTGATTAGTTGACTTGAACGATAGCCAACTTAGTTGATCAGCCGACTAAGTCGATGGGCCAACTTATTCGATCAGCTGACTAAGTCGCTTAGCTAACTAAAGCTAGATATTAGGCCGACCACCTAAGGTCGTGTCGGTTCACCGAACCAATAGGTAGTTATTTTGTAACCATTATGTAATCATATATATTAGGCTGTTGAGCCAGATGAGAACTCAGTTCAGTTCTCTGTGTTGTATGGACTCATTCGTGTAATATAATCTGTTAATTCACCTATTTGTTCTTATCTCTTGTCTTTGTTTATTTATATATGTTTTAGTGTGTATTATTGGTAACCTTATGTGATCTGTGAGATTACAACATTGGTTCCATTGCCGATCGTACATGACTGGAATGTATGCAAATAGATGATACCAACGCAGGAGATTAAGGACTGGTGGGAACGTAAAGTTGCAAACTATTTGCAGAATTATGCGTGAAGGAACAGATTAACAACCACACAAGCAAAAGAAAGATTTTTCACAGAGACGCATGAAAAGTTTGTCGAATCAGTACCCCAACTTTTGAAAAAATTCCTGGATGAGAAAGTTGGACGCGATTAAAGAACAACAGTTGCTGGAAAAAATGGTCCGCGGAGGTAGAACAAAATTTTCGGAGTGGTTTGAGAAAATAGCCGATGACTTTTGTGAGGAGCAAGCAGTCGAAGACAAAACTTTAGTGGAAATAGTCAAGGAGAAATTTTACACAGATCTCACCGAACAATTTCTGTGCTCCCTACCAACCTTGCTGTTCAAATTCTTGATCGAGAAAGGAGTAGGGCATATCGTCAAACCTCATCCATCACTTCATGAACTACCATCAAGCTCTAACTGGGTAGAGAAGCAAAAGAAGTGGGAAAAAATCATTGTAGAAAGGGAGTGGGAATACTTCCTAAGCAAATAGACCAAATTATCCGGGCTTTCTAAAAAGCGTCGGGTAGGCTATGGGGAGGTAGCTGGTCATATGTCGAGATAGAGTATAGTGGATTCTAGTCAACTAGAACTAGATACCAGGCATCATTAATGAGCATTAGACTAAAAGGGAACTCAAGAGAATAGTATCATACAAAGGTATGTCGAAAATTCAGAAAATAGAGAGACAAGAGAGACACCAGAGAAGGGAAGCAAGACGAGAAAGATCCTTAGAGCTGCACAGAGGAAGGAGTCCTAGGGAGAACAATCAGGAAGAGAATCCAATAGATTCAGGTCATGACCAACAAGAAGAAGGCATGGAACAGGAAGCATCCCCTATGGAGGAAGAATTATGGATAGAGCAGCTAGAAGCTCTCCAATTAAGAGCTCCCAATGAAGGAACCACCCTCTCTCCATTGAATCCATGTACTTGAATACAAACTATTGTCGAAGACAACCTCCAACTATGAGCTGGTGACTTTAGTATATGGATTCGACTAGGCGACGACATGTATATTGGACAAAACCTCATTATATGTCGACCAGAGGAAGGGAACTGGGTGACCTTTCAAGTGGCACCCTCCAACCGAAGTATCCACTTGCTCTTATCGACACATGAATGAGCACCCCCCCGCCAAATATAGCTTTAGAAGAAACAGAACATTCAGAACTGCGGAGAAATAGTTGCAGTGGACCATCAACAGTAGAATTCGACATCAACTGACTACAACTCAATGAAGAATCGACAACCGACGGGAACAGAAGTTTCATCGACCACAGTTCCACAGAGAAGAACACACCAATAACCCCACCACCCTGCACACCACCCCCACCTCCACCGCCTCCACCTCTTGAGAGCAGTGACAATGATTTAGACATGGGTCACGGATCGGCTCACATTCCTCTATATGAGGGGGATGAGGACCCCAGACGACACTAGCTCATCTGTGAGTCGACTTGGGAGGCCAACCAAGTTACAGATGAAGATAGACAAATGGAAAATTTTGTAGGTGCCTTAAGGAAAAGGGCATTAACATGATACATGACCTTTTTGGAAAGACAACCTAGAGCAACAAAAGCTGAGATTAAGGTGCAATTTTTATCATTTTTCAAAACTCTAGATGCCAAGCACTTGGCCGTGAAAAAACTAAAAACCACATCACAAAATACAGGGGAATCTATTCACGACTACGATAAGCATTGGAAATCCCTACTGAGCCAGCTGGACTATGTTATAGATGAACAGTTACTAATCCAGTGGTTTCTTGCAGGACTATCTCAGAAAGTGTATCGACACATTAGTATGGAAATGTTCAAAACTTACGAAGATGTGCTAACAAAAGCTCTTCAGGTGGAGATGGATGAATACATACCCGCTTACCCCACGAACCACATATTAGATGAATAGCTTGAGAATGTATAGAAGTATCTAAAGGAGTTAAGCCTTAAGAATCAGGAGATCTGGTGCGCCAAATGCTCAATGGCCAGCCATTCTAAAGATACTTGTCGACAGGAGTACAGCTGACAAGACGTTCGATTCGTACAGACCAACTCATTTTGCAAAATTTGCCAAGAGCACAGGGATCACTCAATGAAATATTGCCCGTTCAACATGAAGAATGGCAAGGCCTCCTGGTGTGCCATCTGTGAGACCAAAAGTCGTAACTCGAATGACTGTCAGTTGAACCTGAAGAACCGACAGAACTATCAGGCGGTCTACCAAACTAATGCAGTAGCACAGCATAATGAGCAAAACAATCTAGCAAACGATCAGAACGGTCACCGATATGATGGTCGACAATATGAGGATCGGTATGACAATCGACGCCTAGGCTATGGAGGAAGAGGTCGATTCCCTAGGAATCCCGACAACTGACCGCGTCGACCCATCCAGTGCTTCACATGTTATAAAGAGGGTCATCGGTACGCAAACTGTCCATACAAGGACAGAACTGATCTCAAATTTTGTACTCACTGTGGGGTAGGAGATCACTCACTGGAGGATTTCCCTACCATGTTAGAAAAAATTAATACGAAAAAAAATGTTAATGTCTTGTCCTGTGTGCAAAAAAATGATATACTAAACACCAAAAATTTACACATTGTAACTCGACAAGGAACAAAAATAGGAGCTGATAACCCACGAATCAATAAAATCAAAGAGAAAAATGTCTATCCTGACCCACTGAAAGAAAAAAATATATACAAAGAGGCAACTAATATATTCAAAGAAATTGCACTACAAGAAAACGTTCATAACAGTCAAGCTAACACAATAAATGAATTAATCCAGCTCGTTCAAACAGACAATTCAGTATCCCAGTTTATCAATTTGTTGTATGAAATAAAAGGTACCCACTCTGAAAAACAAACAAAGAACATCTGCAGCTTAAATAAAAAGGACAAAGGTGATGCCGACCCACTTGTCGGCCTAGAAATCGAAGGATACCACGTCTGACAAGTAGTGCTTGACTTCGGCTCATAAGTAAACATCATGACTCATGACACTTGGGAACAAATGGGCAAACCTCGACTCTATGAGTCAGGAATATACCTGAAACTAGCCGACCAAGACCTATTTGAACCCATTGGAGTCTAGAAAAATGTCTACATGACTATAAAAGGAATCTCGACCAAGGTCAACTTTGAAATCATCGACCCAAAGAAAGGATCCAGTTCCTTCCCAACGCTAGTCGGTCGACCTTGGGGTAGAAAGATGAAAGCATCTATATCCCTGGATAAGGAATGAATCAAATTAAAAGGAAATGGACAAAAATTCATTGTACCCATTCATCCATCTCAAGGGGAACCTTGGACTGAACCTATTGATGAAGAAGTCGATGTCCGACAACTCTACCAAATCCACAACAATGCAGACTACACAGAAACAAACATTTACGGAGAACCTCACTTAGGGAACCAAGACTCAGTTGGTTATAATTCCGACGCTGAATTATATGATTAGGAGATCGATAATTACGAAACACAAGCAAGAGGGTGCTAGACTATACAAAAAGTGTAGAAAAATCCCACCCAACAGTGCTTCATAGTGTCCATTGTCCCAAAAAAAATTGAAAAGAAAATTCGTGAACACCCTACCTTACAACCGGCCAACCTGAATACTACACAACTACTAAGATATAAAGAAAGGGAATCACCAGTCATGCATGTCGAACAAGTTTCCAAAAATATTGGTGAACATGGTCGACTTCAAATCCTAGTCAAAAATTTTACAGGACAAGCTACTAGATGGTGGGATACCCATTAGACAAGATGACAGACCTAGACAACTGCTTCGACTTACTTTGTCGAAAGGTTTGGAGGAAAAAAGTTAACACAACAAGCTCAGATACCTGTATTCACTCAAGGGAAAAACCCAGAAGATCATATAAAAACTTGTGAAAAGGAGTGGAGAAGACTTGGATACAAGGATGAATGAGCATGGCCACACTTGTTCCCATCAACCCTAGCTGACTTACCAAACAAATGGTATAAGATGGAAGAAGCTAGAGGTGAAACCTTCTTATGGCACAAACTCAGAGAAAATTTTATTAGAGATTTCAACTTTATACTTCAAAATAAAAATTTGGTTGAAACAACAAAACAAATTAAAGAATTTATCCAGCCAATTGAAAATAAACCCTTACAAGACCACCAACAAACAAGGAAATGTAACAAAATACAAACACAACTAAAGCCACAATCGACAAGATTACAGTTAGAAAATGAAAACACAGAAGGAAAAATATTTAGATGGAAATCCAACCATGTCGAAACAACAAAACCTATTTGCACCATCCTGAAAGTCGAAATAACAGACAAACCAAATACCAACAGAATGACTGCACCCAACTTCCCTACCACATTCTCACAATTCAATGAAGGAAGTCAACCAATCAATGAAGCCAAAGCACCAGAGTGGCTATATGCTAAAGTCAAAACTAAAGAATTCAACATCTCAAATGAGGATGGACCAAAAATGGCAAAGATTGGTGACTACTGAAGCGAAGAATAGACCACAGAGATAGTGAACTTACTAAGGGAATTCCAAGATGTATTTTCTAGAGATTGCAAAGACCTAAAAGGCTTAGTCCATGAAATGGGAGAGATGAAAATTGATACTAAACCTGATGTTCGACCTGTGAAGAAAAGACCTTATAAACTAGTTCACAAATACAAGGAGATAGTCAAAAAGGAAATTGATAACATGTTAGCAACAGGCATCGTCTACCCTATCAACCAATCAGAATGGGAAAGTCCAATGGTTGTACAACCTAAGAAAAATGACCTGACCAAACTAAGAATTTGTGTCGACTTCAGGGAACTAAACAAAGTAACACTGACAGACCCATTTCCAACACCTTATGCAGATGAAATCTTGAATGAAGTTGCAGGACATGAATGCTACTAATTTACAGATGGATTCTCAGGCTATAACCAAGTGCCAATAGCTAAAGAGGACCAGAAGAAGACAACCTTTGTGTGTGAATTTGATTCATTTGCTTACAAAGTTATGCCTTTTGGATTAAAGAATGCACCTGCAGTGTTTTCTCGAATTGTTGTCAAAACATTTCAGGAATATATCTATAAGACCATGGCAGTATACTTTGATGATTAGACAATATACTCTATGTTGAAATACCATTGCAAATGGCTTAGACTTATGTTGGAGAGATGTCGACAGATTCAACTCTCCCTAAACATCAAGAAATGCATATTTGTGACCCCCATAGGGATATTATTAGGGCACATTGTCTGTAAGGAAGGTATTAAGGTCGAATTTGCAAAGATTAAAATTATCCTCAAACTGAAACCACCAGTAAACCCAAAACAAGTCAAGGTGTTACTTGGCCACATAGGCTATTACAAAAAATTCATAAGATATTATTCAGATATGACCTATCCTCTTGAATAACTATTAAGGGAAGATCAAGAGTTTAACTGGATAGAGGAATGCCACATATCATTTGAAAAAATTAAAAAGAAAACTAGTCAAAGCCCCAATCCTTAAGTTTCCAAACTGGTCGATCAAATTCCATGTCCATATTGATGCATCAGGCCTCACAATAGGAGTAATCTTGACTCAACCAAGAGATGATGGAATGGAATATCCTATAGTTTACAGTAGCAGGAAGTTAAATAAGGCCGAAAGAAACTATTCAACAACAGAAAGAGAAGCCCTAGGAATGGTCTTTTCCCTACAAAAATATTGACATTATCTGTTAGCTAATAAATTTATATTCTATATAGACCATCAGGCCCTCAAGTACCTCATCAATAAACCACTACATCATGGAAGGATTTGTCAATGGCTACTTTTCTTCCTTGAGTTTTAGTTCGAAGTTATTGTCCAACCAAGCAAGTTAAATGTAGGTCCCGACCATTTATCCCGAATCGATACGGGAGAAGAAACGACAAGAGTCAACGATGACTTACCTGATGCACATTTATTTCGGGTAGAAGAAGTCCTAGTAGAACTAGAAGAAATACCCTAGTTCTTAGAAGATGGACATGCACCAGAAGGCATGAGCACCAAGAAAAAATAGATCTTAGCTATGAAGGCTGCACCATATAGTATCATCAATGGATTTTTATACAAAATGGGATTGGATGATATCCTCAAAAGATGTGTACTAGAACATGAACGAGACCAAATCATGCATGAAGCACATTATGGACCTACAAGAGGACATTTTCAAGAAGACACAACTGCAAAGAAAATCCAACAGTCAATATTATGGTGGCCAACACTCCACAGAGATTGCAAAAATTTTGTTAGTCGATGTGACAGATGTCAACGACTAGGTCAACCCCTGCCTAGTATAGAAATGCCTTTGATATCAGTAAACCCCAGTCTCACATTTGAAATTTGGGCAATAGAATTCATATGACCATTTCCTATACCAGCAAAAAGGTCAGGTGCAAGGTATATCATTACTGCAGTGGAATATGTCAATAAATGGGAAGAAGCTGAACCGGTTGATACATGCTCTAGTGAGATAGTTGCTAAGTTTATCTATGAGAATATCATCACTAGATTTGGATGTCCACTAACCCTAATTAGTGACCAGGGGACACACTTTATCAACAAAACTATCAAAACCCTAATCGACCAATTCCAAATCGACCACCGTCGAAGCACAGCATATCATCCTCAATCGAATGGAGCAATTGAAGCATTTAATAAAACACTACCGAAACGATTAACCAAAATCTATAATGCTGATAAGGACGACTAGGATGAGAAAATACCTGCAGTCTTATGGGCATACAAAACAGCCTATAAACGATCGACCGACCAAACTCCATTTCAACTAGTCTATAAACAAGAAGCAATAGTTCCACTACACTTTCGACAACAGACACCTATTATCGCAAAAATACTACATGTAAATGTTGAAAAGGGAAGGAAGGACCAACTATTGCAACTCAACAAACTGGAAGATCAATGACTCATGGCTATACAACACTGAGAAATTCAGAAACAACAATAGAAAGCATGGCACGACCTCAACATCAAGAACAAAAACCTGTCAGTCAGAGACCTTGCTTTACTGTACAATAGTCAGGTCAAAGGAAAACCTAAGAAGCTCCACACAGAATGGATGGACCTTACGTTGTCGAAGAGATACATCCCAACGGATCAGTCCAACTAAGGATGTTATAGGGCATATTATTTTGGAAGCTCGTTAATGGAGCCCGACTAAAACGCTACAGAAACTAATTCTAAAAAAAAAAAATCATATAACAACCATAACCGTCAACCAAAATCCATAAAAAAAATTAAAAAAAATTCTAAAAACAAAATAATACCCTACAGATAGAAAACCATGACAGGAACTTACCATCTCAACAACCGCCATCATTCCCATCGACATAACACCATTGACCATTTTCATCGATCGACCACTCCCATCGACCATTCTCATCACCGACATTGACCGATGAATTCGATAGTCCCATCGTGCATTCATGACATCGAGCGTCGAAATCAATTCGCCATTAACACACACTCACGTATTCTAGCTGGAACATCACGTCCACCATTAATACACCCATCGACGCACACATTCATAGCATCTCCTATAAATACTGGATCGCCGAAGGATCATTCACTACAACGTATACAGACAGAGCATCAAAGCAACCAGTCGACCAAAAGACGAGAACCCCTTAGTGCAACCGACCACCAAACTGACACAATGGCCCCCAAACAAACTAGAGCCTCGACTAAATCCAAAGAGATATAGGCTATGGATACACCTTTACTCCGCAGGATGAAAAACATCAAAAATGCCAAAGTACAGGAAGGCCCATGGCAAAAGCTATGGACCGAAATACAAGAATGGGCCTTTGTCAATAAAAGGCCACTCAAGCCACAGAGAAAATCAAATGCAACACTCTATTTAGCTATGCCAATGCACCGCTTATGGCCAGATTTAGTGGTACGAAGGAAACTGCTGTCAAGTTCATCATCAGTCGGTATCACAATGGTTGGTTCTACTTTGACGAGTTGATCGACATCTCTAGTGATGTCATATCCAAGCTGGTCGGTCTCGCTAATGGAGGAGACCCCGTACCAGTCAAAATCAAAGAAGGACTGGTCAAAGAGCTCACAGGGTCACCTTACAGTAAAAATTCCAAGGGGTTGATGATTAGCCAAATCATAACCCAAATGCCACATATTGTGGCCAAAATCATTGCAATAACACTCACTCTAGTAGGTCGAGGAAGCAACCTTAAGTTAGAAATGCTTGAATTCGTTGACACCATTGCCACCGATGGATGAATATATAGATGGGGTGATTATGTTGCCGACATGGTGAATACCATCTGTGAGAGATGTCAAGAAACGGGGGGTATCATCAAGTTCTCCTCCCTCATCTTATGGATTGTCATGTACCACATATTCCCAGAGGGGAGTCCAGTCTTTCAGGAACCATCGAAGTTCGACATGTGGAGTTTTAAACCATTCTCCCAGAAAGGAACCTTGCACGAACTTGAGCACAGGAAAGTACTATTGGAGAACTGGTTTTAACAGCTCAAAGTCCGCACGACTAGATGGAGGGTGCCTCAAAACATCCGACAAAATATACCAATGAACTCCCACATCCAGCTGGAGCTCGACCATACCTTGGTGTGGTACATGCAGGGCGACAATTCTAATTCCAAAGCCCTTGAATACTATCCATATGTCAACCAGATCTTCCAGGAACTGTCTCGACAGGCCAAAAAAAAAATACCAGTACTAGCGGCAGCAAAACAGATCGAATTCTTGATCGAGGAGCCGCTCACAGACTAAGAAAAAGAGGAAGACTATGAGCTCAACCTCTATATGAACACATTTATGTCTGAGGAGACACTTGTCAAACACACCGATCGACTATAGATAACCATCAAACCTCCGACCGCAAAAAAAACAGAACCCCAGACCGCAAAGCCAAATCCAAAGACACAGCCACAGCAGTAGATAACTCCTCCGATTGCAGAAAGTGTCATCCCGAATCAGGAACTGACGGCCGAGCCAGAACACGACAACCCTGAGTATGCTGTTACAAAAGGCATTATTCGAAAAATATCAAAATAAATGGCAGCAGCCAGGAAGAAAATAAAAACACAAGAGCAACAACAAGGTAAAGGTAAGCACAAGCTTATAATTGTCGAGTCCTCAGAAGACAAAGACAAATTGGAAGCCATGGCCCTTGACATCATAGAGGATGCCACAACAAATAAAATACCAGTCAAAACCCAGTTCCAGCAATTTGTCAACGCAGGAACACAAGCAGGTCGACCAAAGAAAGAAAAGACTACGATGATGCCTGAAAACATCGTCGATCTTATGTCGATGCCTCCACCTCCATCACCAATGAAAATAACTGAGGAATAAGCACGAGCACCATAGTCATTTAGCCCCCTTGAGTTATGCAAAAGTGCGATGCCAGAGGCTATCAAAGAAAAATTCAACAGAGATAGGGACTTGCAGGCTTTCTTTGAGAAATTGCCTACGATTTTTACGTTGGCTTATAAAATCTCTACACAAGCGCCTATATTCACGTCTAGAGGAAACCAACTAGGACAAGGTGCATAGTCCCCAGTCGTTGCAACCATATCGTTGATTTTCGAAAGAAATCCTGACAAGGAATCCAAAGTGATTACATGATAGTCCTCAATTATTGCACCAAGTGACCCCGTACCCGAAGACGACCTACCAGCCAATGCACTGACTGAAGAAGAAGAGACTGAGGAGGACATAGCTCAACAAATCAACCAAATGTTCTCTGATGTCGAATTTCCCCCTCAACCCGACAATCCACCACTCACCCACAGTTCCCCCAAACTAATCACCCACAACCATTCACCAACTCCACCACCACCACCCCCGACTCAGAGAAAGGCCCACCACAACCAACTGCATCCAAAAAACCAGAGGTGGTAGTCACCCCACCTCCCCAACCAGAGAAACCATCAACCTCTATCCCATAAACCAAATACCCCACCTCAACTGTTGCAGGTACACAGGAAGCAGATAAAGAAAAGCACAAGAAGCGAAAGGAGAAGCAGAAAAACAAGCATCATGGATGGCCTTCAAAAGTCCAAATCGGATTGAAGGATGCAAGCTCCCTAACCAAAATAGAGCTAGGACAACACTTGAATACCCTAGAAAGTGAATCAAAGATAAGGAGTGAGCAAAGAAATAAGGAACTCAAGGACAAAAACGCAAAACAGGTCGAGTTTCTCAACAAATGCAGGAATCTGGCCTAGTCCATCATGTCGGGCCCCATAGAAGTCGACATAGACAAACCACTCGAAAGTGTGTATCATCTATTTGAGAGCATGGTCTCGACACTCCAAGATCACATCTAGGAAACTAAGGAAGAACAAAAAGAGGAAACTACCTGACTCCTAGTGGCACAGTACACTGCATTTCTGGAAGCCTATAAAGTGCTGCAAGATCATATGGAGGAGTCTATCGTAACCGAATAAGTACTAAGAGACTGGCCTAATCACTACAGGCAACTTTATCAGCAGACTCGACAGACGCGACAAGGGATTCAAGCATTAGAGAGCAGAAAAACCACTGAAGAAGCACTCAGAACGACAATAGAGGAACAGATAGTGCTTGAAATCGCCAACTGCAAAAACTAGAAAGGGAAGCACACTAGTGGGTGCAACAAGCTCTCCCTAATTTAGAGAAAGTTGACATCATCTACCCGCAAATGAAATGACTTATCGAGACTGCAAATGAGAAGGACCAGTTTATGGGTCCCGACATGGAGAATATAGCTAAAGTCTCCATCTCAGAAAATATTTTGATCTTATCAGGCTTGACCACGCTCACCATCGACATCTAGAAAATTTTGCAAATTTGGGCATATTTTCAACATAACCTCGCAGTAATAGCTCCATCCATTGTAGAAGTCTACGTACAAAAAAGACCGACCATCTGACTTCACAGCCCACCGCAATAACTATTAAAGGCCAGCAAGAATTTTGTACCTCCCTGTTTCTGGATGAAGAAACATTTTGTTCATGGGGGAGATGTAGAAGGAGCAAGTCAATTAGTCAACTTGAACGATAGCTGACTTAGTTGATCAGCCGACTAAGTCGATGGGCTGACTTAGTCGATCAACCAACTAAGTCGATTGGCCGACTAAAGCTAGAGATTAGGTCGACCACCTAAGGTTGTGTCGGTTCACTGAACCGACAGGTAGTTGTTTTGTAACTGTTCTGTAATCATATATATTAGGCTGTTGAGCCATATGAGAACTCGGTTCATTTCTCTGTGTTGTATGGACTCATTTGTGTAATATAATCTATTAATTCACCTATTTGTTCTTATCTCTTGTCTCTGTTTATTTATATATGTTTTAGTGTGTATTATTGGTAACCTTATGTGATCTGTGAGATTACAACACTTGCATTGATCAGCACACACCACATGATCTTTTCCTAGTCTTGGAGAATCCTTCTTCTCAGCTTCGAACATTTCCAGTGTCTTTGGCTACCAGCAATACCTAAACTCAAACAATGAGTCAATTCCCATGTCAGTATTCATAAGATTTTCCAAAATAATAGATGAATCACATGCACACGTATATTGATATAAAATCAACAAAAAGTTACCAAGTGAACCAAATAATTATCTACATAAGTAGCTTCTTTTGGTTCCATAGGTACTTGTCCAGGTTTATACAACCATGGCACTCACAACCCTACCCCACTGCACACCTAGGTGTGCATTAAAGGGTAGCCAAATTTCTAAAAGCCTCGAATCACCTGAAAATACCTTTCAACCAAGGTCTAACAGCTCCGTTCTTGAGCCCAATACCTCTTTGGGTGCTTCAATAGTAGTTTTGTTTAAGAGCCTGTACCTCCTCTAGTTTCTTACCAAGATCAGGTGCTTCCCTTCCAAGCCCCACAATGAATTCAATTAATATGTCAGATTCATTCCTACAGTATGCAATCTATAACAATATTTTCAAAACCATGGTTGCATCATATGCTCATGTATATTTAAAGAAAATCAATAACAACAAAATTCTGATAAGTAAACCAAATACTCATCTGTATAACATCTCCCAACCGAGATCCGATCAGCCCTGCTTTAGAGCCCATCACCTCTTTGGGTGCTCAATAACAACTCTAGCTTAAGGGCCCAACACCTCCTCCAAGTGCTTACCAATGGCATTATGAAATTTCAATCATAGGTTTCTGAACCTATTCCAACATATCCCTCTGAGAAGCTATGTACACCCAGTACATCCTTCAGAGGAGCCATGTACACCCAGTACATATTTTCTTCATCTCACCTGCATTACATACAAGCATGCAGTTCATATGAGATGTCATCATAAAAATTTCATTCATATATTTTCAATCTATGTCATGAATACATGATTTCCCAAATATCAAACGATCAATAACATTGACATTCAAAATAAAAGTCTAAATTCACAATTTTGCTTCCTGCATAAGATCAGATTTTTTTTTTCAACCATGAGTCCATCCTCATGTTTCTTGGGAATTCAGGAGTACTCATCCCTTACTTACACATGTTTCCCAAAACCTGGACATCCACATACCATATGTCATCCTGGCACAAATTTTAATCAACCAAACAGTCACAATTAGCAACAGGAAACTTCAAACATCAAGCAATGCAAAACAAGCATGTCCATTGTTAGCATGAATCAAAACCATCACAGGAGATCACAGTATCCCATAATCAACACAAACACTTGCAATCTGAGTTTCACAATATGTTCTCAATCATGAGATCCTTCTCATGGCACATGGCAGCTTCCTTCCCTGGGCTTCATTGGGCACAACCATACTACTCTGCTCAGGTCATTCTACATACAAGGACTTCCTAAAGACTTAGGTAGAATGACCTGAGCAGAGTAGTATGGTTGTGCCCAGTGAAGCCCAAGGAAGGAAGCTGCCATGTGCCATGAGAAGGATCTCATGATTGAGAACAGATTGTGAAAATCAGATTGCAAGTGTTTGTGTTGATTATGGGAGACTTTGATCTACTGTGATGGTTTTGATTCATGCTAACAATGGACATCCACATACCACATGTCATCCTGGCAAAAATTTTAATCAGCCAAATAGTCACAATTAGCAACAGGAAAATTCAAACATCAAGCAATGAAAAACAATCATGTCCATTGTTAGCATGAATCAAAACTATCACAGGAGATCACAGTCTCCCATAATCAACACAAACACTTGCAATCTGAGTTTCACAATCTGTTCTCAATCATGAGATCCTTCGGCAACTTCCTTCCCTGGGCTTCATTGGGAACAACCATACTGCTCTACTCAGGTCATTCTACCTAAGTCTTCAGGAAGTCCTTGTATGTATTCCCATACACACAAGGGCCATTTTCTCATTGAACTACAAGTTCACATGCAAGATTCATCAACCTATACATAGGCTCAACTTTACCTGTACAATCTTCTTCAATGAACTTCCTGTAATACCCTGCAAGTCCCACAAAAGATATTACATCTATTAACTCTCTTGGATTATACCAACTCATCATGGCCTCAATCTTTTTAGGGTCTCCAGATATTCCTTTATCTGAGATAATGTGACCCAAATGATGAAATATATATGCATAGAAGTCACATTTGCTCAAACATGCATACAACGTATGCTTCTTGAGCAATTTCAAAGTCAGCCTCAAACATTCCACATGTTATTCCTCATTCTCAAAATAAATAAGAATGCCATAAAGGAAAACAAGAACAAAATTGTCTAGATACTTACTGAAAACATTAGTCACAAGGCACATAGATGTAGTTGGTGCATTTGTGAAACAAAATGATACCACTACAATATCATAAGATCCATACCTTTCTTTGAAGGTTGTCTTATGAACAGTTTCATCCTTGATCCTTACCTGCTGGTAAGCAGACTTGTTCTTCACAGTGACTTTGTTCAATGGTCTGAAATCAATACACATCTTGTATGTACCATATTTCTCTTTCACAATTAGGAATGGTGCTCCCCAAGGAGACACACTTTTCTTGACATACCTCTTTTCCAACAACTCTTGTAGCTCCACCTTCAGCTCTATCATTTCTGGTGTACTTACCCTGTAGGGTGTCTTGGACACTGGTGCTTTACCTGGCACAAGTTCAATTCTAAAATCGATGTCACTCTTTGGAGGAAACCTTGGAACTTCATCAGGAAAAAATCCCAGAATTCCTGCAACACATGAAGGTCCTCCAACCTAGGGTATTCATTCTCCTTTACCTTTAAAATATGAGTTGCATAGACTCTGCAACTTTTTCCCATATAACTTCTTCAACTTCATTGCTGAAATATGCCTACTGGATATCACTTTTAGAATGCCTTTCACGACCCATAGGTTTCCTTTTTCATCCAAGCACTCAAAATTCTTGTTGTAACGATCAAGATTTGCTCTATGTGCTCCTGTCCAATCCATTCCAATGATTATATCATAGGATCCAAGTGGCAAAACATTTTGATCTGCACAAGTGACTAACCCATCCATGACTAATGGACATTTCCTTACCACCTCACTGACTTTCTTCTTAGTTCCAATGGCTAGTTAAACTAACCATGATATTCTATGCTTTGACTTCTTCAAAGCACATCTCAACAAATCCAGGGGTGATATAGTTCTAAGTCGATCCAGGGTCAATCAAAATAGAAATAGTATGTTCAACAATCTCACCCTCTACTTCCACCACAGTTGAGTTATGACCTACCTAGTGGTCTTCTAACACTGCACAAATTTTAGGAATGATCCCTGATTCTTGACCCACTGTTTCATCTTCTTGGGTTCTAGGGACCTGACCCTCATTCCTATTCACAAGTGGACAATTCCTTCATATATGGGGTCCTTCACATCCCCAAAATTTGAGTGGTTCCTTTAGCCTTTACCTCAACATTCTGGCTGGCTCAATCAAAGCTTGTGATGGTTTCCTTTGCTGCTTTAGGAGGTGATGGGGCTTAAAACCTTTCTTCCTTAGGTTAAGCTTCACCTTTTTCTTATGGAAATTTATCCTACTCCCTTCTACATCTGTTAAATGATGCCCATATTTTATCTGCCTTTGGAGGTCTACCAAAATATGTAGTATGATTGAAGTCATCTAGTTTTGCTTTACCAAATCCTTTACCAACCTTTTATTTTCTTTCTTGCAACCCTGCAACTCTACCCTTGGGATTCTTATAGTAGTTGCACCATCTGAGGAAATCTCCTATTCCAACTCCCTAACAGCTTTAGTTCCATGACCTTGGGCATTGTAAGATGGCCTTACATGCCCTTCCCCATGTGGACAAATCCGACGCAACTGTGGTCCTCCACATCTTCAGCATTGGAGTGGGTTTCTGTCGTCTTGTGGCTCTCTTGGATTCCACCCCATAGAATCTTCCCCGTGTCCACAGGGATCCTGTGCATCATCCATGTTATTAATTTTCTTAGTACTGATCTTCTTTAACCTTCTTGGTTAGATCAAGACCAACGTTTTGACCAATTGCTTATTGCAGCCATGATCAGTCAAGACTGTAGTAAAATTCAGATCATTGTCACGTTGCATTTCATTGGGTTGGTTAAGTTTAGAAATTCTACTAAATAACATTCTTTCTTTCTGTAGTTTTGTTTCTGCAACCAATTTCCTTGCCAAATTTATACCAATGCTGCGACCAACAACTCTGTCAAATCACAACTTGGGTGTTCTTTTCCATTTTCGCGCAATCTTGTGCACACACGCACTGCCATTTTTCATCTTTCGGGATCCTTTGAGGACCAAATCTACAACATGAGCTATGTTAATTGTTTAACTTGGCCCATTTAGGCCCTAGTGCTGCAACCAACAGCTGTGATAGCTATTCTCTTGGCCCATCCAGGCCCAATACTGCAACCCGCAACTATGATACCATTCTTTCGCGTACCCATACCCCGATTATCGTGCGAAATTAAAAATTTCTTACATAACCTTTTTTGTTCTTTGAAATACAAGGCATGGTCATGAAACACTCCTCAACATTCATGTTCTGATACCACACTGTCACATTCCCTCCCGTCCACCATTGACCAATTTGACTATCTATGAAGAAAGATCTCAGAGGAGATCGAACAATGGGGAAAAATCACATTGAAAAATGATGGTCACAATTTGTTCCACATCTAAGAACAAATCAATAGCTGGGAATCAACCCACAAGAATCAACGGTGCAGAAAGCTTGATATTACAGAATCAGGAAAATATGGAAATCTCCATCCCGCATCCCACATCCCACATGTGGAATAGACCACTATAGAAAGAAATGTTGTAGAAGTAGGTATCTATGAAGACACAATCATGCATCCTGCATGCAGAAAGGAAAGTTGCGAAAGGAAAACTACGGAAATAGATATTTACAGAAGGACGTTTTCACATCCCGCATCCCACTTTCTGCATTCTGCAAGTTCCAGAAAGAAAATTTGCATAAGGATATTTTTGCCAAGAACTCATCCTGTTAGTAAAAGTCTTGGGTATATTTAATCATTCAGGCCATCACCAATCCGACAATATAAGCCTCATAATGCATTGAAAGAAAACATACAATTGCAATTACACAGCATAAGCAATTCATCAATTCAACACATTAATCATGTTCATCATATTTCATTGAGAAAATACAAATGCAGATATTAACATAGAGATACTTATCTTATGAAGAATATTGTTCTGCAACTAGCTATGTCGCTGCAATGTTCCATCCTGTTAGATTTTTAACATTTAAGCTATATGATTTTAGGGTATTATTTGAGAGAATAACAAGCACAACAATCAATCACAAGAGACAATGAACACAAATATTTTCCTCGGGGAAACCATAAAGGAGAAAACCCTACAACTTCCTCAGAGATAGAATCAGCACCAAATGTAAAACCCAAAGATACAAATATGATCTCTCGACAGTAATAGTCTCTCTCTCTCTTGTCCCATCTTCTTCTCTCTCTCTCTCTGTTATGTGCTACAACTGAGTGTCTGTGTCTATGTGATGAATAGAGACGCTCACTCTCTATTTATACTAATTCCCGACTTAACATTAACTCACCAGGGCCGACTTCTTTAGGAGAGTATAATAACCCTAGTTCCACGCAATTGCAGGGACTTTAACCTTTGAACAATAAAGAGGATTACCTTCAATAACTTTACATGACTTTTTTACTTTATTGATTCTCTCGATAGGATCATCGGGGTATGACATGACATAATTACATCACTTATACTCCCAATAGGGACATTGGGGTATAATATACAAGTGAATACATTTTTAAGTTACAAATACATCAACACTCCCTATTAACTAGAAAGGTATTCTCTTAACACAATTTATCAGCACAAGTCTTCTTCTCTGGGTCATCACTGGATCATCATTAATTCCTAATCATCAAGTCATCATCATCAATTCTAGATCATCACTAGATCATCATCAAGTCTAGATCATCACTGGATCATCATCACTGCTTCTGCTATCTCAAAAAAATGGTGTTATCTCTTAATTATACTCATCATAGGAAGTTCTACAGAGCCAACCCTTCTTCATGATGGTTATAGGCCTATCCTCCATGTAGGTCTTCATCGTCTTCAACACTTATATCTCATGGAATGAACCATGTCAGAAAGGCCTGCCCAACACTTACATCTGACCATGGGAGGAACACATCCAAGAACCATGTCAAAAAGGCATGCCCAACACTCACATCTGACCATGGGAGGAACACATCCAAGAACCATGTCAAAAAGGCATGCCCAACACTCACATCTGACCATGGGAGGAACACATCCAAAACCCATGTCAGAAAGGCCCAACACTCACATCTGACCTCATCTTGTCAGAAAGGATCTGTACTTACATTTGACCTCATCTTGTTAGAAAGGCTCTGCACTTACATCTGACCTTAACTTGTCAAAAAGGATTTGCATTTACCTCTGACCTCATCTTGTCAGAAAGGCTCTGCACTTACATCTGATCTCATCTTGTCAGAAAGGCTCTGCACTTACATCTGACCTCATCTTGTCAGAAAGGATCTACACTTACATTTGACCTCATCTTGTCAAAAATCCTCTGCACTTGCATATGATCATGTGGGAACACATCCCGTAATCACATTAGAATGGATCTACACTTATATCTGATAATGTCAGAACACATCCCGCAGTCACATTAGAATGGCTCTAAACTGATCATGTGGGAACACATCCCATAATCACATTAGAATGGATCTGCACTGGTCATGTGGGAACACATCCCATAATCACATCAGAATGTCTCTGCACTGATCATGTGGGAACACATCCCACAATAATATCAGAATGTCTCTGCACTGATCAAGGGGGAACACATCCCACAATCACATTAGAATATATATGCACTGATCATGTGGGAACACATCCCACAATCATATCAGAATTTCTCTGCACTGATGATGTGGGAACACATCCCACAATCACATCAAAATATCTCTGCACTTAAATCTAACCATGTGGATCCCAGCCTTCCACCATGTCAAAAAGGCTAACAGACACATCAATTCCCTTTGGAGGAAACCTCGATCTGGAGAACACCAAGCTTCTCCCTGAAGTACTCAAACTTCACTCTAGCTAATGGTTTGGTCAACACATCAGCTATCTTCTCATTTGTCGCAACTTATTGGAGCTTCACTGCTCCTCTCTGCACCATATCCATGATATAGTGTTATTTGATCTCAATATGCTTCGACTTGTCATAGAACATTGGGTTCTCTGAAAACTTCACACAACTCTGGTTGTCGCAATATATACAAGTAGAATCTAGATGGAGATAAAATAAGTTAGATAGTAGATTTATCAGCCACACTACCTCACAACTAGCCAAACAAGCTACAACATACCCTGCTTTGGCTGTACTCAGTGCCACATAGGTTTACTTCCTACTAGACTAGGAGATCACACCTAATCCCATACTGAAGCAACACCATGAAGTGCTCTTCCTATCAATCGCACTGCCTGCCCAATCTGAATCCACATAACCTTCCAAGTTAATCTTTATATTTTCCTCATACTTGAGCCCATAATCAACTATATCCTTTAGGTACCTCAGAATATGCTTTGTAGCAATCAAGTGAACATGTCTCATATCTGTTAGGAAATGGCTCAATGTGTTCACAACAAAGCAATATCTGGTCTCGTATTCATCAGGTACATTAAGGACCCAATCATCTGACGATACATTGTAGCATTGACCGAATCTGATGAAGCATCACTCAATAGCTTCAGATTCGATGCCATAGGTGTGGTCATGGCCTTGCAATCCATCATCCCGAATCTCTTCAGGATCTCGACCACATACTTCCCTTGTCCTAGGGATATTCCATCCACATTCTTCCACGCCTCCAATGCCTAGAAAGTAATGCATCATACCCAAGTCCTTCATCTTGAACTCAATAGCCAGCTTCCTCTTTGTGTCAGCAATCAACCCATTTGTACCTTTAAAAAACACGTCATCTACATACAGTAGGAGCATCATTGGGTTCCCTTTTTCAACCTTGTAGTAAAGTTTCGAATCCAATTTACTTTTGGTAAATCCCAAATTAGTCAGGAAGCTGTCAATTCTGTCGTACCACGTCTTGGGTTCATGTTTCAAGCCGTATAGGGCTTTCTTCAATTTACACACATGACTCTTACTATTATGTGTCTCAAAGCCGAGTGGCTGCTCCACATATGCTTCATATTCTACTACACCATTCAAGAAAGTTGTCTTGACATACATCTGTTGTACTTTCCATTTCATTACTGCAGCTAAAGAAAGTACTAATCTGATTGAAGTATATCTTGCTACAGGTGCAAAATTCTCTTCATAATCTATCCCTTCTTTCTGGGAGAAGCCACGAGCCACAAATCTTTCTTTATATTTCTCTATGCTACCATCTGTAGCATGCTTGATCTTATAGATCCATTTGGAAGTCATAACAGACTCCCCTCTGGTCTTGGTACAACATCCCAAACATCATTCGTCAAGATAGACTGATACTCCTTGGTCATAGCATCCTTCCATTCTTTATTTTTTGTCACTTCTTCATAGTTGGAAGGTTCCTTATCGATCATGTCACATAATAGGGCTACATATATGTAGTAGGACCTAGTTCTCTTCCTTTCTCTGTGCATTTCTTCTTGAGCCCCATATCTCTCTGCACCTTGGATAGCCTCTCGTACCCATGTAGGTTTCCTCTTATGAGGATTCTTCTCCTAAGGTGGATCTACAAGTTCTTGAGGTTATTCTATTTCTCGATCTTCTTCTAGAATTGCTTCATCCATGGTTGTATCTCGGATCCTGGGTATTTCAGTTTCTTTAGGATCTTCAACTGGTCTCTTCCTAGATTTGTTGTAAGCTCTGTCTTCACCAAATGTTACATCTCTACTAATGTCAATCTTCTTGAATCCTAGGACGTATATTCTGTAAACCTTCGATATTTCAGAGTATCCCACAAATATACCCTTCTTTCCTGAAGTATCTAACATTGTCATCTTTTCTTTTGGAATGTGTATGTACACTGGACAGCCAAATATTCTGAGATGACTGACTTCTGGTTTCTTGCCAAAAAAATCTTCTTCAGGTGTCTTGTTCTTGATTACTCTATGTGGAGTATGGTTCTGTACATACACAGTTGTCTTCGCAACTTCTGCCCAAAGATGCATAGCAAGATCTTGATCATGGATAATTTCCTTTGTTTCTTCCATGATTGTTATATTCTTCCTTTCTGCAACCCCATTCTGTTGTGGATTATATGGAGTGGTCAACTCCCTCTTAATCCCTGAATCTCTGCATAATTCCTTGAATTCTTTTAATGTGAATTCTCCACCATTGTCTGATCAAAAAATATTGATCTTCTTCTCTGTGCGGTTTTCGATCAAATCTTTGAATTCCTTGAACTTGCTGAATACTTCATCTTTGTTCTTCATGAAGTATATCCATGTCTTCCTAGAAAAATCATCAATGAAAGAAACATAGTATACATACCCACTTAATGAACTGGATGACATCGGACTGCATACATCCGAGTGAATGATTTCCAAGATTCCTTTAGCCTTTCTTTCTCTACTTGAAAATTTCTTCTTTGTGTTCTTTCCTTTCGCACATCCCTTACATACTCCTTCATGTTTTGCCTGCATTTATGGAAGACCTTCAATATATTTTCTTTCAATTGGTGGTGCCCTATAGTGCACATGTGTAAGACTTCTATGCCAAATTTCATTTGGTTCTACTGAGTCATGAACCAAAGCTTTTTCTAGCTGGCCCTTTAATATGTATAGTCCTCCCTCTTATTCTCCAATTACTACTGCATCGTCTATAGTCTTTCTTTTTGGCCACATGAGGACTTGGCCATCTATAAATGCAAATCTTATGCCTTTTGCATCTAATGCAAAGATGGAGAGAAGGTTCTTCTTTAGTCTTGGTACAAATAGGACATCCTTCATTTTCATAGACTTTCTAGAGTCTAATTTGTAGGAGAATTCTCCACTACCTTCTATTGGATACTGGTAGCCATCCCCAAGTTTCACCTTGTGGGGTGATCATGTATTGATAGTTTCACAAAGGATTCCTTAAATATTGTCATGTGTTTGGAAGCCCCACTATCAATAAGCCAATCATTGCTTCCATGTGTGACGGTTCCCGTGAGGGCAGAGATCAACACATATTCTTCATCACTTGAAGAACCATCACTGCCTTGTTTGATTCTCTTCTTGGAAGGCTCATCATCTTCTGCAGCATGAGCATGATGTATTTTTTTGTTTCCCTTCCTCTTGTGAGATATATATTTGTTTCTAGGACAATATCTTGTAAGGTGTCCTCTTTCATCACATGGATAGCAAATGAACTTAGACAAATATTTGTTATATTTTCTATTGTTATTCTTCTGGCGAGAGTGCTTACCTCTATGATGGTTTTTTATGCTTTTCTTGGATTATACTGTGAGAGCTTGATCTTCACTTCCCATCTTTTCTTCTTGAGCTAATATTCAATCTTCTTCTTGTGATTACTCCTCCCAAAGTCTGCTAAACTTGATTAGCTTCTTTCTAACACAGATCCCTTGAATGAAAGAGTCCAATGCCCTAGGGAGACCATTCAAGGTGGTCATCACAATTTCTACATTCTCTACTTCTTCATCTAGAGCTTCAAGTTGTTCCTTGATCTGAGATACCCTTGCAAAGTAAGATTGGATGGTCTCTGCATTCTGGATCTTTACATTCTTCAATTGGTTTCTTAGATTCATCATCCGGTTTATGTTCTTCCCTTTAAATAACTTGGTCAAGGCATTAAACATCTCTTTAGGTGTCTTTAGGGAGGAATCCTGAGGTATGCGATGATCCTTTATTGAATCAGGAATAATCCTCTTATCCATGACCAATTTATTTGTGTGTAAGGCCTTAGCCTCATCTCCCTCTGGAACTGGAACTTCTCCACTTATGTAAGATTCCAATTCATTTTCTTCTAGGACCAAGGAGATCCTATAGTTCCAGGCTCGAAAGTTATCAGCTCCCTCAAGATTTTCATCAAGCTTGGTATGATGAGACATCTTAATAGAGAACCTCAAATGGAAATCCAAAAGCTTTAGATCTTATGAGGTTAAGATGTCAGAACTAGATCTGGAGATGAATTTCTATAGAGTTGGTTTTCTGGTTCAGGAGTAGATTTAGGGTTTTTCTTTCCTAGATTTCTACCCAGCAAAAAGCTTTGATCTTGATCTCTAAACTTTGATTTTAGGGAGGAGATCAATCCAGGCCTGGGCTCACTCAAAAATTCCACTTTTGTGGAAAGCCCTAATTTCCCATAGTAGTGTTGGGTCAAAAACTGAAAATGCTCAGAATCAGATTCTGCTTCGACAGAAAGATGCTCCCTAGAGAGGAGATTCAACCTAGCCTCCTTTAGCTGAAAATATATGGAGAGAGATCCAAAAAGTAGGAAGCCCTAGCTTTAGCAGCTGCACAGTGTCTTGTTCTCAGGTTAGCTCTGATACCATGTTAGATTTTTAACATTTAAGCTATATGATCTTAGGATCTTATCTGAGAGAAGAATAAGCACAACAATCAATCAGAAGAGACAATGAACAAAAATATTTTCCTTTGGGAAACCATAAAGGAGAAAACTACGCAACTTCCTCAGAGATAGAATCAGCACCAAAATTAAAACCCAAAGATACAAAGATGATCTCTTGACGACAATAGTATCTTTCTCTCTTGTCCTAGCTTCTTCTCTCTCTCTCTCTCAGTTATATGCTACAACTGAGTGTCTGTGTCTATGTGATAAATAGAGAGGCTCTCTCTCTATTTATACTAATTCTTGACTTGACATTAACTCACCAGGGCTGACTTCTCTAGGAGATTCTAATAACTCTAGTGCCCCGCAACTACGGGGACTTTAACCCTTGAAAAATAAGGAGGGTTACCTTCAATGACTTTACATGACTTGTTTACTTTATTGATTCTCCCGATAGGATCATCGGGGTATGACATGACACAATTACATCACTGATACTCCCAATAGGGATATTGGGGTATAATATACAAGTGAATAAATTCCAAAGTTACAAATACATCAACACACCCAACCATAGGCCAGTGCACTCATCACTATCTCAACAACACTGCCACCCCCAAGCTGGGCATGATTTCCCCAAGGAATAAGGAACACTAGAAGGATCACACAAAGACAAGAATACAATAAAACTCATCCAAGACAACACAGTTGAGTTTATCGGGATGTAAGCTAACAAGCCAACTAACAGATGGGTTTATCTGGCCACACATCCAAGCCATCTCACTGTTGGGTTTATCAAACTGAAGCCATTCAATCCAACATTCATATTCACACAAGGCCAAACAAAATCAGACAGAGCCAATCCAATAGATGGGTTATCAGGCTATTAGCCAAGCCTTCTTTCAAGTTGGGTTTATCCATATTCTAAGGAAATGAACAGGAAGAATTGCTAAGCTAGTGAGCTCATCTAAAGAGCTAAGGACACCTTAACAAGACCTATATGGTCTGGCATCCACATTTCCTACACACCCAACACAAGGAAATGTCCCCTTATGATCTACTCCAAAGTCCCTCAGGATACACCTTCCCTTCCAATACTCTTTAGGATGTGGAGAGCAGATTCACCAACCACTCTTATATTATTGTGAGGTTGCCACTAGGTTTATCAAGCACATTCTATATCTTTTCCAATCCTAAATTTTGTATATAGTTTAGACCAAAACTAGGGTGCACATCACATCAAAACACAAGGAGACACAATAACACAGGATTCACTCTAATACACAAGGTAACAGCGGTCTCATAACACTCTGCAGTTCAAGATAACACTGCAACACCGCAAATAGGGTCTTGACAAAGGAAAAACACTTGCAGAAACACATAGCAACAACTGCTTGTTCTTGATGTGTCTTTTTTATCAAGAAGAATGACCAATGTGCAGGTGAATCCCCATGAATGACCAACTCCCATGTGAAAGAAGGATCCTTATCAAAACATCCCCCTCGTAGCTCCCACAAAACTATTTGGGTACATGGGTACTCCCAAAAGACCGAACACCTAGAATAGCCACTCACACAAATAGATCACAAATCAACACACTGATGTTTTGACGTGGTTAAATCCCTCTAGAGGGAAACAATCCACGACCCCAACTAAATAGCTGCTTGGAGCAATTTATTATGAAAAAGAAATAAATTTACAAATGAGCTTCCCATAATCAATCAACTAGCCAAGGACCCTCCATGCTCTTTAAATAGAGATCATGGACCAATCGAGTGTTAAGCCACAAATCAAGGGTAGGTATGATCTAATAGAAGTTGAACCATCGGATCACTCTATGTATAGAACATATCGTGACTGTCAGATTAAATATTTACAAATGCATACTAAAGAAACACACTTTACCTAACAAATATATTATNCTAAATATCCTAACATCCCCCCTTAAGAACAACTTGGGATAGGATTGAAGGATTTACAAAAGTGACACTATTAGGAGAAGGAAGAAGGCATTAGATCCTATTCCCCCTAAATGACAAGTTCTTGAACTCCAAACATAGATCAAAGTTTAGAAAACTTCGCTTCTTTAAGAGACTTAATGAAGATGTCTGCAACTTTATCATCTGTTGGGAAAAAGAGCACTTTAAGAATGCAATCATGAATAATATTTTTGATGAAGTGCATATGTAGCTCAATGTGTTTGCTGCGTTGATGTAGAACTGGATCTTTGGCAATCTTCATGGCACTTTGATTATTGCACCAAAGTGGAGTACGCTACTGCTGCTTGAATCCAAACTCTGATAGGATCTGTTGAAGCCATAAATATTCTTGACTGGAATTAACTGCAGCTTGATATTCTTCTTCTACTAAAGAAAGAGAAAGATCTTGTTATTTCTTACAAGCGCAAGTGACAGGTCCAGATCCCAAACTGAAAACATAACCTGCAGTAGAATTTCGATCATTAGGATCACCGGCCAAATCTGAAACTGTGAAACCAACCAACAAGGGTGTCCCCCCTGTACTATAATGAATCCCAAAATGAATTATACCTTGAATATATTTAAGTATTATTTTTGCCGCTTTATAGTGACTTTCATGAGGTTTTTGCATATAATGGGAAACACAACCAACGATAAAGGAAAGGTCAAGACAAGAATGAGTCAAGTATAAGAGACTACCAACAAGCTGACGATACAAGGTGGCATCTACTTCATGGGAAGTACAAGTGGCAGAAAGTTTGAATCTAGACTAGAAGGGACAAGGGGTTGGTTTACAACCTTCCATGTGAAAGTGATGAAAAAGTTCACAAGCATACTTAGTCTGGGAAATAAATATTCCTTCTTTGCTTTGCAAGACTTGGAGACAAAGAAAATAATGCAAATGTCCTAAGTCTGAATTTTAAAATTTTTGCTTAAGACTGGATTTCACATGGGTTAAAAGCTTAAGGTCACTAACAGTAAGGATAATATCATCAACATTAAGAACAAGTATGATTATATGGTTTCCTACTTTCTTGGTACAGACATTGGGGTCAGAATGGCATCTAGAAAAAACAGTGTCAAGGAGAAAGCTATCCATTTTGGCATACCAAGCTCTAGGATCTTGCTTAAGGCCATATAAGGATTTCTTAAGGAGACAGACAAGGCTAGATTTATTCTGAACATATCTAGGAGGTTGTTCCCTGTAAATTTCCTCTTGTAAATCACCATGTAAGAATGCAGACTTGACATCCATTTGATGGACTTCCCAGTTATGTAAGGCTACAATGGAAAGAACAAGGCAGATGGAGTTCATTTTTGGGACAGGAGAAAAGGTTTCACTTCCATCTGATGCATACTTAGTTATATAGACCCATTTACATATGATAAGTTTTCTTTCTTTTCACTACAACAAAACCCTGTGATTAGTGTCTCTTTTAGCTTCCTTTTTAGAGTCCACTATCACTTTTAGTGTATTTTCCATCATTTTTTGGACAAAGTGGATGCTTTTCCATGGGATGGCACTTTTAATGGCATTATTTGCGCCCCTTTTTTGAAGTTGGTGCTATTTTGGACGCTAATTAGCATCCCAATTAGTGTCCCATTTAGCATCTCAATTAGCGTCCCAATTAGCATCCCCATTAGCATCCTAATTAGCATCCTTTTTAAAAAGTTGATGCTATTTGGGACGATAATTAGCATCCCAATTAGTGTCTCAATTAGCATCACAATTATCATCCCAATTAGCATCCAAATTAAAATCCCAATTAGCATCCAAAAAAATATCCCATATAACTCCAAAAATAGCCTCCAAAAAACGTCTTGAATAACATAGCATCATATATTAATCCAGGGTTAGCGACTGGAATTGTGCCATGAATTTTGGTAGGAAAAACATCCAACATACCACCAAGTATAGAGCCAAGAATTGCACCTAGAGAACATCCAACATAGCGCCAGGTATAGATCCATGTATAGCGCCTGGAATAATGCCAGAAAGTTTGAAAGGAACCACACTAAGAATTACACTAGGTTTATAGCTAGGAATTGTGTTCGGAAAACATCCGACATAACGTTAGACATATCAATGTCAATGTCAATGGTCATGGTTCATGTGATAGTACTTTTGCATCTTGATTTATCATAGTGGTACCTAAATGATTGTAATCATGGCACTTTTAGATATTGATTAATCTTAATGAGGGTATATTACCTTAATGTCACCTAAATTTCTCTAATGGAATTTGAGTGTCCCCAACAACATTTGATAGACCCTAATGACATCTGATTGGCCCTAACAACATGATGATGATGCATTACAATAATTATGATGGAGCGTAGGGATATGATTTGATAAGTATAACACTATATCATCCATTCTTGTGAGGTAGTAGGGCTCCTTGTTGGTTATTATCACAATTATATTGATGATGACTACGACGACGACAATGATGTTGATTTATTGTATGATGATGATGACGATGTGGATGTGAATGATAATTATGCATGTGATATCAGTTTTGGATATTAATTGAATCTAATGGCATCTAAATGTCTATAACGCCATATAAACAATCCTATTATCATTGAAATGACTGTAACGACATATAAATGACCTTAAAAATTACATGACATTAATCCTAATGTCGATGAGTGATTAAGAACACTAATGGCATATGAGTGACCATAATGACAATGATGATGATGATTTTGTTGATGATGTACTTAATGTTGACAATGATGATGATAATGAGGATGATGATCAAGATGATATTGATGTACCATATGGCATTAATGATGATGATGATGATGATGATGATGACAATGCTGATGTCCACTATGATGATGCATGCCATAATACTTCTAGATACTGCAGGACTTGAGATATTGGAGTTAATAACAAGTAATAGAGGTTGTTAGGTGTTGACCATAAAAATATTGAAAAAATGTCAAAATTATTATATACATATTAAAAAAATGACAATCAATTGAAAATAAAAGATTAAGCATTTCTTTTCATGTATGCCATCCAGCGAAAACCAATAAACCAGATGGATTTAGGTTGTAAATGATTGGATAAAAAGCTGCATTATCCCACCCACCTAACTTCCTGCTGGCCCACCCCAACGGATACTAGTCAATCGACCAGAAAGGGTGAGGGAACCTCCATTCATCACCAC